>JAXRKP010002134.1:0-15000 GCA_037039925.1 Doris montereyensis | reverse complement strand
GTTGTATACTGCCATTTTGGTTTTTGTGACAATTCTTTGTTTACCTACAAATGCCTTTCCATGATGGTTATATATTGCACTTGCCTTTTAATTCTCTGGCTGATTTCTTCTCTTAGTTTTCTAATGAGTTAATCATTACTCTAAGTAATTGTAACATTGAACTTGTTCTAATTTCTCCCTGCCTAATTTCAAATTTTGTGTTTTAATTCCCTAGTTATAATTGTTTTGGTTTTCTTTGCATTTACTCTCATTCCTCTTTATTTAATTCTTTATTCATTTTGTTGATATTTGACTGGAAGTCCCTTTCTGATTTTCCAAACAGAACTAAATCATCCGCAAATGAAAGCATTGATACATTTACTGGTTTGAGCTTCCACATACCTACATTCATTTGTTCATGTTTGAGGATGCCTTTGCGCCTGAATCCATAAATGTGATAAACAAAAGAGGACGTAGGATACAACCCTGTCTTACTCCTATATCTACATCAAATTAATTCCGATACATTACTAATCTGACTGCAATATCTAAAAATATTAAAATTTAGTCTACAATAATGCATAGTTCGTCCCTCCTCAAGTGTCAAATACCTTTTCTAAGTCAATAAAACACAGGTGCAAGTCAATGTTTCTCTCAAAGAATTTTCTATTATTTGTCTAATTGTAAATATGTGATCTTGTACACTTCTTCCTGGTCTAAATCCACTCTGGTGTTCTTCAATCTGATCCTCTACTCTTTTCCTTAGTCTCATTTCCAGTAATCCTGGGCATACACTTTTCCTGGTATGCTAATAGTGATATCCTCTATAGTTTGAGCATTCCATAGTTGCTCCTTTCTTATGTATTGGTACTACCATTCCCTTTTAATAGTCGTCTGGCACCTGTTTGGACTTCCATGCTTGTTGGCATATTGCATGTAATAGTTTGTTTGCCTCTCTCCCTTGGTTTTTAATCATTTCTGGATAAACTTGATCTGCTCCTGGGGCTTTTCCTAATTTCACTTTTCTTATAGCTGTTTAAAATTCTTCCATTGAGATATCAATCTTCATAATCTCATCTCTGATTACTTGTTACTCTTAATAATTGATCTGTACTCCTTGTTTCATATGTTCTGGAGGGATTATGTAATTGTTGAAAATACTTCCTCAACATTTCCATGATTTCGCTGTCTCCTTTCATTATTTCTCCTTTAGGCGTTCTTAATTTGTCGTATTGGGAATGCTTTGGTCTTTCTCATGTTTTTCATTGCTCCCCAGAACAGCTTTTGATTTCCTTGATAGCTTTCTTGAAGTCTTTGTCCAAACTCTTCCCACTGTTCCTGTATTGCTTTCCTAATTTCTTCCTTTTGGCGATAGTTCTTTAATTCACGTAATATATCCTATCATCTAATTTCTTTGTTTGCAAGTATTTCTTCCAGGCATTTTCTTTTTTCTTTTGATCTTAGTGTTGACATTCTCATTCCACCATGCTGTTCTTTTCCTTTTTCCTTTAATTTGTTTCCTACCACAGACCTCTTCAGTACAACTGAGGAGTGTTTTTTATATTTTGCCATTTTTCTTCTATTGTGTGGATTTCTTTATGCTTCAGATCCATCTGCCTTTCACTGATAGATCTTTTTATCCTTCCTGGATTGGTACATTTGTTTTATTATTGGTTTATTTAGTTCTTCTATTTTGAGTTTAGTAGCTTTCTTCTCTTTTTATAATTTCCTTTTCTGATTGTTTTCTTCAGTTAATAATCTCATTTGGGCTATCACTAAGTGGTGATCACTAAATATTTCTGCTCCTCTGTTTACTCTAGCATCCACTGTACTGTAAAAAAGGTTTAGCTGCTAAGTATTATGTTTCTATCATTGACTTTTCACATCTGTCTTCATTTACTCTTGTATATTTGTGGATATCTTTATGAGAAAAATGTGTTAGCTATTTTCATGTCCTTCTTTTAGGCAAGAATCTATTAGTCTCTCTCCATTTGGAGAAGTTGTTGTCTCTCCTTTCTTTAACTATTACTCCTCCTGATGTTTCTACATTGTTGCCTTAAATCTCCTAAAACCATTAATTACTGTTTGTGTTTAAGATTCAATGTAGCTATTTGTAAATCATTTTCGAAGATATCTTTTTCTTCTTTGGTGGCATCTTTCGTTTGGTCCATAAGGTATTAATGATTTAATTTCTCTTTTTTGGTTTAATATATACCTCTAATATAGCCGTGGGTTTACAAATTTCCAACTTTCTAGTAGCATTTCTTGCCTTTTATGCATTAGGAGGCCTACTCCTGCTCTAGCTCTATCTTTGACATTTACTTGAGAAGATTAAAGTATGATTTGGTCCTACATTTTCTATTCCTTGTCCTTTTTCTTTGTTTCTGTAATAGCCAAAATGTCTACTTTGAATTTTTCCATTTCTTCAGTTAATTCTAACTCTTTTCCATTAATTGCCCTAGCATTCCATGTTTCAAAAATCACAGTCCGTGTTCTTTTCCAGAGTCGTCTTCCAAAGTTCATTGAGAAGGAAAGACAGAGGGAGAGACACACAAACTATTATTACTTTGAATCAGGTTGTTTCGGGATAAGCAGGGGATTAGCCCATTGTACCCTAGGTAGATGGTGGGGGATCTTGAGGTTTCCTACCGGGCCTTGTTATTTTCTGTCAGGGTTAACTCCCCTTAACCTTTAGTCATTCAAGACCAGCCTGCAAGGCAGCAGGTTGTTATTTTCTGTCAGGGTTAACTACCTTAGCTTTTGGTCAGTCAAGACCGACCTGCAATGCAGGCAGGTTGTTTTCTTTCAGGGTTAACTCCCTTAGCCTTTGGTCAGCCAAGATCTTCCTGCAAGGCCTTCTTTCATGTTCCATGTGAGACTTCTTTCATGTTCGGGATCATCTACGTTTATATTTCTGTTTCCACATTTCATGTTCCATGTTTATATTTCTGTTTCCACATTTCATGTTCCATGTTTATATTTCTGTTTCCACATTTCATTTTCCATGTTTATATTTCTGTTTCCACATTTCATTTTCCATGTTTATATTTCTGTTTCACATTTCATGTTCCATGTTTATATTTCTGTTTCCACATTTCATGTTCCATGTGTATATTTTCTGTTTCCACATTTCATGTTCCATGTTTATATTTTCTGTTTCCACATTTCATGTTCCATGTTTATATTTTTCTGTTTCCACATTTCATGTTCCATGTTTATATTTTCTGTTTCCACATTTCATGTTCCATGTTTATATTTTCTGTTTCCACATTTCATGTTCCATGTTTATATTTCTGTTTCCACATTTCATGTTCCATGTTTATATTTCTGTTTCCACATTTCATGTTCCATGTTTATATTTCTGTTTCCATTTCATGTTCCATGTGTATATTTTCTGTTTCCTTCTTTCATGTTCCATGTTTTATATTTTCTGTTTCCACATTTCATGTTCCATGTTTATATTTTCTGTTTCCACATTTCATGTTCCATGTTTATATTTTCTGTTTCCTTCTTTTCATGTTCCATGTGTATATTTTCTGTTTCCACATTTCATGTTCCATGTTTATATTTTTTTTCCTTCTTTCATGTTCCATGTTTATATTTTTGTTTCCTTCTTTCATGTTCCATGTTTATATTTCTGTTTCCATTTCATGTTCCATGTGTATATTTTCTGTTCCCAGCCCCAAAACTCTCTCTTGGCTAGTAGTATCACAGTAATAAGACAGGATCTAGCCCCTTCAGAACGTCAGGTCTGTTGTGACTTAAGTGCTAAGCTCTTTCGTTGTGACGTCAAGTCAGAATGTAATGCGACATAAATAGTAACAAGCATGCCCGTAAATAATGTTGGATTATGATTTCTCTTTATTATCAAGCTGGGTCTCTTGACCTTTGACCGTGATTAGCTCAGAAACACTGTATCGGTTATGGGTGAAATCAAATAGCCTGCGTTAGGTTCTTAGCGAGTAAACTCTTGGATCAAATCAGTATTCTGATTCATTGGGAAAAATTGTTTTACCTGCGATCCAAGAACTTATCACTACTATATCTTATTTATTGATTTACGGTCATCACAATAAAAATCTGGCGTAACTTCAGTATCGAGTACTGATTTGATCTAATAATCGTACTTGATATTATCTATAAACAATACAGTGGTTTCTGAGTAAACTGCATTCAAAGTTCAAGTGACCCAGCTTTATGTAATGATAAAGAGTAATCATACTCCAGCTTTATGTAATGATAAAGAGAAATCATATTCCAGCTTTATGCAATGATAAAGAGTAATCATATTCCAGCTTTATGTAATGATAAAGAGTAATCATACTCCAGCTTTATGTAATGATAAAGAGAAATCATACTCCAACTTTATGTAATGATAAGGACTAATCATACTCCAACTTTATGTAATGATAAAGAGTAATCATACTCCAGCTTTATGTAATGATAAAGAGTAATCATACTCCAACTTTATGTAATGATAAAGAGTAATCATACTCAGCTTTATGTAATGATAAAGAGAAATCATACTCCAGTTTTATGTAATGATAAAGAGTAATCATATTCCAGCTTTATGTAATGATAAAGAGTAATCATATTCCAGCTTTATGTAATGATAAAGAGAAATCATACTCCAGCTTTATGCAATGATAAAGAGTAATCATATTCCAGCTTTATGTAATGATAAAGAGTAATCATATTCCAGCTTTATGCAATGATAAAGAGTAATCATATTCCAGCTTTATGTAATGATAAAGAGTAATCATATTCCAGCTTTATGCAATGATAAAGAGAAATCATATTCCAGCTTTATGTAATGATAAAGAGTAATCATATTCCAGCTTTATGCAATGATAAAGAGTAATCATATTCCAACTTTATGCAATGATAAAGAGTAATCATACTTCAGCTTTGTGTAATGATAAAGAGAAATAATACTCCAGCTTTATTTACGGGCATGCTTGTAATATATATATATTTATATTTGATAAGATTATACTTAAAATTATACTATAGTTAATGTATATAAGCACTGGTGTATACAGACGTGTCGTGGCCGTCAGCACAGCGCCACGCAAAAGCTGGCAATGCATGTTAAGTGTCTGTCTTAAGACCCACAGTGTAGGATCCTAGCATCACCAGGATTCGAACCAAACCCAGAATCCTATTATACCAAATCCAGCTAGTCCTTACCACTAGGCCACCGACACAACCCCTGTTTGCTTGTGCTTTCCTTGTTTTTTTAACTCATGATTTGCTTTTCTATCAAATATCAATAAGAATTATGCTTGGTTTTGGACCTGGCCGTGTTAATGTCAATGGTAACTCTTTCGTTTTCTCTTTCAGAAACTCCTTTGTCAGATTATACACAGGTGTACTTAGCAATCAGAGGTGACCGCAGACGGATCTATCAAACCACGAAGAACACAAGACTTAGTAAGTTAGTCATGCTCTCAATCAGATATGACCAGAGAAAGGTCTTTCAAACTACGATGAACACAAGACTCAGTAAGTTAGTCATGCTCTCAATCAGATATGACCAGAGAAAGGTCTTTCAAACTACGAACAACACAAGACTCAGTAAGTTAGTCATGCTCTCAATCAGATATGACCAGAGAAAGGTCTTTCAAACTACGATGAACACAAGACTCAGTAAGTTAGTCATGCTCTCAATCAGATATGACCAGAGAAAGGTCTATCAAACTACGAACAACACAAGACTCAGTAAAGTTAGTCATGTTCTAGACATGACCGGAGAAAGGTCTATCAAACTACGAACAACACAAGACTCAGTAAGTTAGTCATGTTCTAGACATCACCGGAGAAAGGTCTTTCAAACTACGAACAACACAAGACTCAGTAAGTTAGTCATGCTCTCAATCAGACATGACCGGAGAAAGGTCTTTCAAACTACGAACAACACAAGACTCAGTAAGTTAGTCATGCTCTCAATCAGATATGACCGAGAAAGGTCTTTCAAACTACGAACAACACAAGACTCAGTAAGTTAGTCATGCTCTCAATCAGATATGACCGGAGAAAGGTCTTTCAAACTACGAACAACACAAGACTCAGTAAGTTAGTCATGCTCTCAATCAGACATGACGGAGAAAGGTCTTTCAAACCACGAAAAACACAAGACTCGTAAGTTAGTCATGCTCCTCAGCAACAGTTTAAAAGTTCCTTCAGGGCCGTAATGGCCCATCCACTATGGAGTGTATCCCGGTACACTGGTAGACCCAGGAGTCACAGCACTACGTTGGTGTTAAGTAATAATGGAAGGTGACCGACAACTATTGTGCATTCTGTACACGCAATAGTGCTGCTTCAGTTTGTTTGTTTGTTTGTTTGAAGTAACCCTGTCCACTATGGCAACGTGATCTCAGGGATTCTTCAGTATTGTGGTGGATCTTTACATAGTTGCATTTTCCTTCCCTCCACTTGAGTAATAATGCACATTTAAGTGTTGATTTCCTTTCACTTAACTATTGTGCATTCTATTAATTTAGCTTGTCCTGGACGATAACACGAAGGAAAAAAATGGAGAGGCAATGACTCTAGATCTTGATTTTGAAAAACCAGTACTAAATCCAAACGTAAATTGATTATTTGAGTTTTTGTCCGAAAACAATGGAGCATACGTCAACGTAAATTCAGTCAACAATGAATCAACGTATGAATCAATTCCGTCAAGTAGATTCTAGATCTGAGGCGGTGTTGGCAATGGAGAATCATAGACATATTATGACTTAGTGGATCTAATAAAACTATCCCATCAACTAAATTACAGATCTTGCCGTAAACAATTTCCCATCATTTAAATTACAGAGATTTCCGATATTTTTAGAACAATTTATTTTTCCATTTTAACTACAGATGAATTACCAGAGACCGAAAACAATGGAGAATCCCGTCAACGTAAATTACAGATAACGCTTAGGCGGTATTGTCCGAAAACAATGGAGAATCCCATCAGCGTAAATTACAGATAACGCTGAGGCGGTATTGTCCGAAAACAGGAGAATCCATCAACGGAGAAACGCTCCCGTCAACGTAAATTACAGATAGAGCTTAGGCGGTGTTGTCCGAAAACCCCTATTACATGACACGATAGGTGTAACGGATTGGACCAATCTTGTCGACCAATCATTAATCGATCATAAACCAACCGACTGGTCAACGAATAGGGTAGTGGTAGTGGGATAAAAACATATTGTATGATGATCGGCGATAAGCGGTCCGATCAGCGGACAATCAACAAAACCTGACGATGCCTGATATTTGCTGTACGGCTGGTTACGACAAAAATGGTTGACTGCTGGCGTCACTTTGCAGATTATCGCGCCTATGAAAAAGATCATCTTTACAAACGTATCTTAAATGACATCCTAATTAAACAAAACAAAGTTTTAAAAAGGACATTAGATTCGAAATCAGCGCATCAGAATTAGCAAAATGACCCGCGTTGATCACACTTTCTTGCATATTTAAGCTTTTACTTTAAATAAACCTTTCTTAAATACAAATACACATCATGCATGTGTTCCTGTCTAGACAATATTAATCGTCTTGTCAGCCATCTTTGTTCTCAGATTGATGTGTTGTTGTTCGTCATAACTGTGTGTTATGTAATAACAAACCCATCGCCACGATTATTGGTCGACGGTTGTCGATCGTAATGCACAGGGTCACACACAGCACTTGACAACACAATGGTTGGCCCGATGATAGCGCAATCGGTTTGCCAATCACTGTCACCTGTAATAGGTGACTTAAGTCATTTCGATTAACTTCTAGCAGGTTCTACCCCTACCAGCTACAAACGCACGTGAACGGCCTGCCAAGAAGCATTCCACTACAAAAATACGATGAACATTCATAGGGCATTTCTACACACTAAAACAATGCCCCACGATGAACATTCATAGGGCATTTCTACACACTAAAACAATGCTCCACGATGAACATTCATAGGGCATTTCTACACACTAAAACAATGCTCCACGATGAACATTCATAGGGCATTTCTACACACTAAAACAATGCTCCACGATGAACATTCATAAGGCATTTCTACATACTAAAACAATGCTCCACGATGAACATTCATAGGGCATTTCTACACACTACAAAAATGCCCCACGATGAACATTCATAGGGCATTTATACACACTACAAAAATGCCCCACGATGAACATTCATAGGGCATTTCTACACACTACAAAAATGCTCCACGATGAACATTCATAGGGCATTTCTACACACTAAAACAATGCTCCACGATGAACATTCATAAGGCATTTCTACACACTAAAACAATGCTCCACGATGAACATTCATAGGACATTTCTACACACTACAAAAATGCTCCACGAGGAACATTCATAGGGCATTTCTAAGCACTAAAATAGTGACACGTCAGACTGAGAATAACATAAAGGATGGTTTCCCCTCACGTTTTATTGTTAAGTATATCACATCCATCATATCTTGTCACAGGACTTTATGGGTCATTCATTATACCTTTAAATTCCCTATCTTTATTAACAAATATTTACCAATGGTATCACTTCTAGCCACAACGTTTCTTCTTTTTAACCCGTTCTTATTCTTCCCCTTTTTCTTTCTTTCTTCCTTTCTTATTTTCTTTTCTTTTATTTTCTGTACTAAATTTACCTCCGTTTTGTGTTCATCAACAGGTGACTGTGCTCTTTGTGCACTGTTTTACTGACCTATAATTAGAGCTTTCACTTCTGTACCTTTGAGGCAATGCCGAGATCATCAACGGACCAGTTAACATTCCAAGCAAGCATCCTGCGACCAAAGAAGCAGGAGGCTTTGTGTTCTATCAACATGTAGTTTATGCGGCTACAAAATCATCCCCCTCTCCCTCCCTCCCTCCCTCCACAAACACACACACACACAAACACACAACAAACACGCACGCACACAAATAAACACACAATAACACACAAACACACACACAAACACACACAAACACACACAAAAATACACACACAAACATATACACACACAAGCACACACACACATACACACATACACATACAAACACACACACACAAAAATACACAAACACACACGAACACACACACACAAACACACACACACCAACACACACACACACACACGCACCATCCCCTCCTCTAAGTAATATTACCTGTAGGAAGTAAGAGAATGACATTTTTACAATCGAAGATTTTTAAAAAGTAATTTATGTATGACAATATGCGTGTGTTGCAGATTCAGGTAATAATCAAATTAATGAATATGATAGACATGTTATAATTATCATAAATAATGTTAAAGCCTGTGTAGGACGGTGTATGACAAAACATTTCATATCCCATAGGACGGTGTATGGCAAAACTGTTTCATATCACATAGGACAGTGTATGTAACTGTTTCATATCCCATAGGACAGTGTATGGACTGTTTCATGTCCCATAGGACGGGTAACAAAACTGTTTCATATCCCATAGGACAGTGTATGGACAAAACTGTTTCATATCCCATGGGACAGTGTATGACAAGACTGTTTCATGTCTATAGGACAGTGTGTAATAAAAACTGTTTCATGTCCCATAGGACAGTGTATGGCAAAACTGTTTCATATCCCATAGGACAGTGTATGACAAGACTGTTCATGTCCCATAGGACAGTGTATGACAAAACTGTTTCATATCCCATAGGACAGTGTATGGCAAAACTGTTTCATCATATCCCATAGGACAGTGTATGACAAGACTGTTTCATGTCCCATAGGACAGTGTATAGCAAGACTGTTTCATGTCCCACTAGGACAGTGTATGATAAAACTGTTTCATGTCCCATAGGACAGTGTATGACAAGACTGTTTCATATCCCATAGGACAGTGTATGACAAGACAGTTTCATATCCCATAGGACAGTGTATGACAAGACTGTTTCATGTCCCATAGGACAGTGTATGGCAAGACTGTTTCATATCCCATAGGACAGTGTATGACAAGACTGTTTCATGTCCCATAGGACAGTGTATGACAAGACTGTTTCATGTCCCATAGGACAGTGTATGACAAGACTGTTTCATGTCCCATAGGACAGTGTATGACAAGACTGTTTCATGTCCCATAGGACAGTGTATGACAAGACTGTTTCATGTCCCATAGGACGGTGTATGACAAGACTGTTTCATGTCCCATAGGACAGTGTATGGCAAGACTGTTTCATGTCCTGTTTTCATGTCCCAGGACCCCGGTGTATGACAAGACTGTTTCATGTCCCATAGGACAGTGTATGACAAGACTGTTTCATGTCCCATAGGACAGTGTATGACAAGACTGTTTCATGTCCCATAGGACAGTGTATGACAAGACTGTTTCATGTCCCATAGGACAGTGTATGGCAAGACTGTTTCATGTCCCATAGGACAGTGTATGACAAGACTGTTTCATGTCCCATAGGACAGTGTATAACAAAACTGTTTCATGTCCCATAGGACAGTGTATGACAAGACTGTTTCATGTCCCATAGGACAGTGTATGACAAAACTGTTTCATGTCCCATAGGACAGTGTATGACAAAACTGTTTCATATCCCATAGGACAGTGTATAGCAAGACTGTTTCATATCCCATAGGATAGAAGACTGTTTCATGTCCCATAGTGGTGTATGACAAGACTGTTTCATGTCCCATAGGATGGTGTTTCATGTCCCATAGGATGGTGTATGACAGGAACTGTTTCATATCCCATAGGACAATGTTTCATGTCCCACAAGACTGTTTCATGTCCCATAGGACAGTGTATGACAAGACTGTTTCATGTCCATAGGACAGTGTATGACAAGACAGTGTCCCATAGGATGGTGTATGACAAGACTGTTTCATGTCCCATAGGACAGTGTATGACAAGACTGTTTCATGTCCCATAGGACAGTGTATGACAAAACTGTTTCATGTCCCATAGGACAATGACAAGATTTTCATGTCCCATAGGACAGTGTATGACAAGACTGTTTCATGTCCCATAGGACAGTGTATGACAAGACTGTTTCATGTCCCATGGGACAGTGTATGGCAAGAAGACTGTTTCATGTCCCATAGGACAGTGTATGACAAGACTGTTTCATGTCCCATAGGACAGTGTATGACAAGACTGTTTCATATCCCATAGGATGGTGTATGACAAGACTGTTTCATGTCCCATAGGATGGTGTATGATAAGACTGTTTCATATCCCATAGGATGGTGTATGACAAGACTGTTTCATGTCCCATAGGACAGTGTATGACAAGACTGTTTCATGTCCTAGGACAGTGTATAGCAAGACTGTTTCATGTCCCATAGGACGGTGTATGGCAAGACTGTTTCATGTCCCATAGGACAGTGTATGGCAAGACTGTTTCATATCCCATAGGACAGTGTATGACAAGACTGTTTCATGTCCCATAGGACAGTGTATGACATGACTGTTTCATGTCCCATAGGATGGTGTATGACAAGACTTGTTTCATGTCCCATAGGATGGTGTATGACAAGACTGTTTCATGTCCCATAAGATGGTGTATGACAAGACTGTTTCATGTCCCATAGGACAGTGTATGACAAGACTGTTTCATGTCCCATAGGATGGTGTTGACAAGACTGTTTCATGTCCCATAGGATGGTGTATGACAAAACTGTTTCATGTCCCAACGACTGTTTCATGTCCCATAGGACAGTGTATGACAAGACTGTTTCATGTCCCATAGGACGGTATATGACAAGACTGTTTCATGTCCCATAGGACAGTGTATGACAAAACTGTTTCATGTCCCAACGACTGTTTCATGTCCCATAGGACAGTGTATGACAAGACTGTTTCATGTCCCATAGGACGGTGTATGACAAGACTGTTATATGTCCCGTAGGACAGTGTATGACAAGACTGATTCATGTCCCATAGGATGGTGTATGACAAGACTGTTTCATGTCCCATAGGACAATGTATGACAAGACTGTTTCATGTCCCATAGGACAGTGTATGACAAGACTGTTTCATGTCCCATAGGACAGTGTATGACAAGACTGTTTCATGTCCCATAGGACAGTGTATGACAAAACTGTTTCATGTCCCATAGGACAATGTATGACAAGACTGTTTCATGTCCCATAGGACCAGTGTATAACAAGACTGTTTCATGTCCCATAGGACGGTGTATGACAAGACTGTTTCATGTCCCATAGGACAGTGTATGGCAAGACTGTTTCATGTCCCATAGGACAGTGTATGACAAGACTGCTTCTGTCCCGTAGGACAGTGTATGACAAGACTGTTTCATGTCCCCGTGTATGACAAAACTGTTTCATGTCCCATAGGACAATGTATGACAAGACTGATCATGTCCCATAGGATGGTGTATGACAAGACTGTTTCATGTCCCATAGGACAGTGTATGACAAGACTGTTTCATGTCCCATAGGACAGTGTATGGCAAGACAGTTCATGTCCCATAGGACAGTGTATAGCAAGACTGATTCTGTCGTAGGACAGTGTATGTAAGACTGTTTCATGTCCCGTAGGACAGTGTATGACAGACTGTTTCATGTCCCATAGGATGGTGTATGACAAGACTTGTTTCATGTCCCATAGGACAGTGTATGACAAGACTGTTTCATGTCCCATAGGACAGTGTATGACAAGACTGTTTCATGTCCCATAGGACGGTGTATGACAGTTGTTTCATGTCCCATAGGACCTGATTGATGTCCCTTCCATCCCTGACAGCACCTCTGATTGGCTTTCTGTTCATTCTTCTTCCAGCCTCTGTTACTGGGGTTTTTTCCAACAGCTTCGTGTTATGATATCAATCTTTCTCCCATCTTCTGTAGCTTCTCTCTGTTTCAACAATTTACATTCCAAAAGCATCCTTTATAATATTTAATCTTTCTCCCATCTTCTGTAGCGTCTCTCTGTTTCAACAATTTACGCTTCAAAAACATCCTTCCTAGGTGTGTCGGGAGCAGAATAACCCTACCACTAGCAATAGTAAGACTCTCCTTCCCTCCAATAGCATGCAGCTGACCTCATGGGTCAAGGGTGTAGATCTAAGCCACTTGACTCATATGAAGGCTCAGGTGTCGATGCATTACGGGTTTGACCCCACACCCCCCCCCCCACTCTCCGCCATCCCCATCAGGGTTACGTGAAGTCATTGATGTAGGTGATGGGAGATGATTGAAGACAGTCAAGAGATAGTAAAGTAAACCTCATACCCAGATATCAGCGTATGAATCATGAATAAAGTCCAGATTTTTCTTGGCATACGGCAGAATGACATGGTTGTTTGAGAGAGAGAGAGAGAGAGAGAGAGAGAGAGAGAGAGAGAGAGAGAGAGAGAGAGAGAGAGAGAGAGAGAGAGAGAGAGAGAGAGAGACAGACAGACAGACAGACAGACAGACAGACAGACAGACAGACAGACAGACAGACAGACAGACAGACATACAGACAGACATACAGACAGAGACAGAGAAACAGAGACAGAGACAGAGAGACATAGGGGGGGGGATAATGGAGCTGTTTGGGGAGAGAGAGAGAGAGAGAGAGAGAGAGAGAGAGAGAGAGGAGAGAGAGATAGAGAGAGAAAGAGAGAGAGAGAGAGAGAGAGAGAGAGAGAGAGACAGACAGACAGACAGACAGACATACAGACATACGGACAGAACGAGGGTGAAAGCGTGAGAGGGAGAGAGAAAGGGTATGGGTTTATAATATACACAACTATACAATATGTCTTTTTCAGCATCTATCGTTGAGCATTATTTACATTTCACTTTTATCTTCTGTACAATGTGTACCTTCCCACCCCCACCCCCACCCCCACCTGCCAAAAAAAGGCTCTTATGCTCAGGACTTTACTAAATTCGAGGGGAAAACGGTCCTCAGCTCGTCAGATACCATCTACCAGTCTATCAAAAACGAGGAGCAATGTGCAAAACTGTGCGAAGAACATGAAGAATTCACATGTCTGTCATTCGACTTCTGCCAGGACAGTGGCGGCACCTGTGTTTTGGGGAAGAAGCACTTCTTCGACGCTGCGAAAGAAGATCTTAAAGATTCTCCTGACTGCCATCACTACTCAAGTGAGTAGTGCGGATTCATTTGGAAAATTTGATTTCATTTGATTTACCCACATCCAACAACTAAGATGGTCTTGTGGGGGGGGGGGGTAGGATTTGTAATTTTGCACGGGCTGCCCTGTAAACAGCCGAGGGATTTTTAGCATACACAACGTGTTGGGATCTGTACATGGGACCTACTGTTTTATCTTCCGCCTCCGATGGGACTAGGTGTCAATCCCCCTACCTGGACGGGGGGGGGGAGGGGCGGGCCGGAGGGGAAGATTAGATTTTAATGGAACAAACTCGAGAACATGTTTCCAACCGTTGACGGGGCTCGAACTCATTACCTTTTGGTTGATAGTTCGACACCTTACCTCTGGACTACCGAGTCCCCTGATTTGGAAGAAACGAAATATCAAATTGAATTGAATTGATTTTTATTATCCATAAAGGGAAATTTCTTTTTGTTACAGTGAGGGCAGGCAACGTATAATAAGTATATATTACAAATACTATGACACATTTAATTGTACATTACGAGTAATTCATTCATATCAGCATAATAATGTGACACAATTATCATGAATCAATATAAACATGACACTGACAACAACGATGATAGTCATAGATGTGATTATCATGAATCAATATAAACATGACAGTGACAACAACGATGACAGTCATAGATGTGATTATCATGAATCAATATAAACATGTCAGTGACAACAACGATGATAGTCATAGATGTGATTATCATGAATCAATAATATAAACATGACAGTGACAACAACGATGATAGTCATAGATGTGATTATCATGAATCAATATAAACCTGAAAGGGACAACAACGATGACAGTAATAGATGTGATTATCATGAATCAATATAAACATGACAGAGACAACAACGATGACAGTCATAGATGTG
>JAXRKP010002133.1:45000-68467 GCA_037039925.1 Doris montereyensis | reverse complement strand
AGAAAAAGTTGAATTATGGAATGGAATTGAATCTTAATAATACTGACTGTGAAGTGGTTGACCTGCTGTTGAAGGCATTGCACATTAATATGTGAATCTATTTAATGTTAATCAGATAATGTGTCAAAGATGATAAAATGTATTTTCTATTTGACAGACTTTAGTCAATTAATTTTCTCCAATCAAATAAAAAGAAGAAGATAAGAATGAATCTTGAAAAAGCAGCTTTAACTTTGTAAACCGTTTCAAAGGATTGTCAATTCCATATAAATGTTACCAGGGATAACAGAATAGCTCTTTAACTTAGCTTCAATCGCTAAATTTGTATTTTTTAAAAAATATTATGTGATCTGGCAATTTATGAAAATATGTTCATTTATCTTTCGAGGTATCTTAAAAAATCATTGGTGACGTAATGTTCATTTATTTTTTAAACACACATATTCCATCATATTTGTCTCCAAAATAGCTATTTCACGAATACAATTGAATCGTTCACACGTAGAATGGGGATACAAATGTGTATTTTTAATTCATATATTATTGACAAGCTAGAGGTACCGCAATACATTGTACAAATAATTTCGAATTTAACCTACAGCTTCTTCAACACAACACAATAACAGCTAATTCTGACAAATGACACGGAAACACTCACTCCGGCTTGCATGTACCTAAAGTACAAAAAGTACTATCAGCTAAAAGGCTTTCTAAGACGATTCAACAGGGAGCAGATATGGAATTTTTAAATAATATTTATAAAAACTACAACTGACCAGGAGAAGAAAGAGAGAGAAAGAGAGAGAGAGAGAGAGAGAGAGAGAGAGAGAGAGAGAGAGAGAGAAGAAGAGAGAGAAGAGAGAGAGAGAGAGAAGACAGAGAAGAGAGAGAGAAAGAGAGAGAGGAGAGAGAGAAAAGATCAGATCAGAAGCAATAAAGGTTAAGGGAGGAGGAACGTTGACAAAATAAAAATTCTACAACTTGAACAGTCGCATTTTATTCGAAACGATTCGAAACGAATGGCATAAACTAATCGAAGAAAATGGTATGGAAAAGTAAAATAAGAAAACGCTGTAAAGTATAACTGTTTTACCAAAGGTTGTACTTATCTACAAAACTTGACTAGAAACTAAATGATAACACACCGAAGTTATGTGATGAAGATGCATGTATGCTTGAAGGAGAGATATAATATTATGAAGCTACTAATGCTCTTAAAGCAATGACAAATCTTAAAAGTCCAGGTTCTAGCTGGTTCCAGAAAAAATTTTTCAATTTCTTCTGGAAAGATTTAAACCTATTTCTAGTAAAGTCAATGAACTAGCGGTTCAAAACCGGAATGCTATCAATTACACATAGAAGTTGTAATTTTACATGCATTCCAAAACTTCTGGAAAAAACAAAACTAAAATTAAATTTAAAAATGGCGTCCCATAACATTTCTTAATGTATCATTGAAAGTTGCCTCTGGTTGTATAGCCAACAAGTTTAAGGGCATGTTTTCTACAGTAATAAGTCCATACCAAACTGGATTCATTGCTTAACGTTTCAAGGGGAGACAATATAAGATTAATGTATGATGTTCTTCACTTCTCCTAAAGTACTAAGCAAATTTGGTTTGCTTTTTATTAGTGTATTTCGAAAAAGAAGGTCATAAAATATTATAATTTCAAGGATAACATTATTTTTACTGCAATATTAAATCTAGAGTTATAGTAAATGGTTTAGTATCAAACTGGCTTCCTGTACAACGTGGATGCCAACAAGGCGATCACATATCACCCTATATATTCATTTTAACCAGTGAAATACTGGCACATATTATAACAGACAATACAAACGTTAAAGGGTGCGAATTGCTTGGCTAATATATAAAGATAAGTCAACATGCTGATGAGACTAGTCTTTTTCTTGATGGAAGTAAAAAGTCATTTAACCACTGCATGAATACTCACATGAATGTTCTCGATATTCTGGCTTCAAACCACATTTGATATGTTTTGGATGTAATAGACCTCCCTGAACTGAACCAAGTTTTAGTAACGCAGGAATGTATGCATCTTGAACCCACCCTTTACGCAAGTATGTGCATTCTTGAACCCACCCTTTACGCTAGTTTACGCTCTTTACTAGTATGTGCATCTTGAACACACCCCTTTACGCTAGTATGTGCATCTTGAACACACCCCTTTACGCTAGTATGTTAGGCATCTTGAACACACCCCTTTACGCTAGTATGTGCATAGTAAATTTTACTTTACGCTAGTATGTGCATCTTGAACACACCCCTTTTACGCTAGTAACCTATTGCATCTTGAACACACCTCTTTTACGCTAGTATGTGCATATTGAACCACCCCTTTACGCAAATATGTGCATTCTTGAACCCCCTCTTTACGCTAGTATGTGCATCTTGAACCCACCCCTTTACGCAGAAATGTTTGCATCTTGAACCCACCCCTTTACGCTAGTATGTGCATCTTGAACCCACCCCTTTACCGCTAGTATGTTTATCTTGAACCCACCCCTTTACGCTAGTATGTGCATCTTGAACCCACCCCCCTTTACCAGTATTTACATCTTGAACCCACCCCTTTACAAGTATGTGCATCTTGAACCCACCCCGCCCCGCTTCTCAACTACCCCCCCCCACCCCTACCCCAATTTTAAGTATAGAATTCTCAACCGATTTAGACAATACCTCAAACAACAACCTTTCGAAACATATTATGGATAAAATAAAACGGTCTACTTCATTGGAGGAAAAGACTCCTTACTCCGTATGGAATTGATGTGGTCATTAAATCAGTCCTTTTGTCCAAGATTATACACGTTTCATAAGATTTTGCTGGTCCAGATCCCAGGTTAATAAAGAGAACTCCAGACAGGTTTAGTGAGTTTTTTTGCTTTATTTCGTTTTCTTTGTCTTCTTTTTTAAGATTTAATCTTGTTTACTTCCATAACTTTCCTTTTTTTTTTGGATTGTAAAAAAGATCAATTACGATTGCTCTATTTTGTATTCATGTCTATAAATAACATTGTGAACATTTAATATCTATATATTTTTTTTAAACAATCTAAAAAACAAACAAAAAGACTACAACAGGCATCACACAGTGTAAAGTCAGAAGGAAGGAGTTTTGTTAAAAGCCAAGTGCACCTGAGTCGGGTCAAACAGGAAAATGCGTCTTACGTCTGCCTGAGGGAACACAACGTCAGATTTGGCACGAGAGAGAAGGTTTACTGATTTAACACCGATTTTCCACCCTTTTGCCATTCATCATTTGATTTGATTTGATTTGATTTGATTTCGTTTGATTTGATTTGGTTTGATTTGATTCGATTCGATTTGATTTGATTTGATTTGATTTGATTTGATTTGATTTGATTTGATTTGATTTGATTTGATTTGATTTGATTTGATTTGATTCGATTTGATTTGGTTTGATTTGATTTGATTTGATTTGATTTGATTTGATTTGCTTTCGTTTGATTTGATTTGATTTGATTTGATTTGATTTGATTTGATTTGATTTGATTTGATTTGATTTGATTTGATTTGATTTGATTTGATTTGATTTGATTTGATTCGATTCGATTTGAATTCACCCACATCAACAACTAAGGTGTTCTCGGAGAATTAGGCCGGACTGCCCTGTAAAACAGCAACGAGATCTTTAACGTAAACAGAGTGATGTGATCTACACACGGAACCTTTGCACTGATCCTCCTAGCTTTCACTCGAAACAACACAAGCCAATTTTTGTAACCGTCGGTGGTGCTTGAACCCACGACAACTTGGTCGAAAGGTCGACGCCTTGCCCCTGGACTACCGAGTGCTCTATTCATTTGACGTCACTGCTATCTGTTGTTATGAAGGACTTGTTTGGGAGGTTATAAATGCTTGACGTCAAGATTTTCTCACTTCACCCAGCTGAGAGCAAAGAAAAGCCAACCATGACAAAAAGGAACGATTGCCTTGTCTATGATGAGTAATCGTATTTCACTTGCACTGTTTAACGTCACACAGAATGAAGGAATGTCCTGGCTCTGTAAGTCTTTATTGGCCTGAAGTGACAATCTTCTACTGTGTTAAGCTGATATTCGAGCAGTAGTCGAATGACTAGTCCATTCACACAAACAGCTTCTGTCTCGAGGGAATGATAGAATTAGAAATAAAATGGTCCAGATTTTGGTGTAAGAAAAGAAGAAGAAGAAAAAAAAAACCAAAGAAAAAGAAACAAACAAAAAATAAAACAACGTCTCCGATGGGACTATGTGTCGATCCACCTACTTGCATCAGGGGAGGAAAAAAAAGAGAAAATATTTTACCCTCGTGGAACTTGAACCTACGAACTTCTAATTGAGATGCCGAAACCTTGGCCGCCGAGTTCCTTGTTGAGGGGAGGGGGAGGGAGGCGGGGGGGGGGGAGGGGAGAGAGAATCATATCAAGAAATGAAAACTTCATTTCTTTTAGCTCAAATCATTATGAGAGGTTGTGTCTTTGTTTTTCCTTTTTCGATTATTTGTGTGAGTGTCGTTTCTTGTGTATGTGTGTATATGGAAATGTGATGGGGAGGGGTGGGATGGATATGATTTAAGAATGAATATCCTATTACAAATTACAGGAAAAGTAGTTATCATGACATTTGCTAGCTTTTTAAATTCTTTTAATATTATTTTCTTGTCTCGCTTCTTTTTTTTTCTTCTTTTTGTATTTCGTTTTGGGTTGTTTGTTTCGCTGCTAGGGTTATGGAGAAAGTTGTGTTTGTTTTGTTTCGAGGAATCTCATTCTTCTAAAGGAGAAAAAAAAAACCCAAAAAAAACCAATCAATGCGTGTTAAGATTAAGAAAGAGGGCAGGAACTTTTAAGAGCCTTTTCTAAAGGCCACAAGAGAAACAGGATCTTCAAACAAATACTGTCCCTTTCGGAGAGTCTAGATTTCCTTGCTAAAACTGAAAAAAACGTCATCTCAATCTTCAAAGTTTTCTTCCTTTCTTTTAATTTTCCTTGCTGAAATTAGACGCCCACTTACCACCTCGTCCATCCCTCCCCTTCTTCTCTTAGCAGAGATTTTGAAATATCTAGAGATAATTTATGAATGCAAGCTGTTCGTATTATTTAGAATGTTATCTTGATGTACATGTTCATAACATTTTTTTTATTCTTATATTTCACCCCTACGATGATCCTCTCTTTGAATTTTGATTGTGATTCCAAAGCTTCATTCCACTGCAGGTTTGTCTATTTTCATAGTATATCATGCACTGCTCTCATGGTAAATTAAGAAGAAGCAGCAAGATGAAAAATACGTAATAAGAGAGTGAAAGAAAATAAGTGGGGCCTACCAGCAAAGCCGACAGTCTTCCACATTCACAGCAGGAAATAATCCATCCGCTCCCCCCCCCCCTCACCTCCCCACCTCCCCCACCTCCCCCCCACCCTTTTCTACTGGATCCCTCCGGTTTGTCTACATCTTCCTTTCATTGGATGTGGTATTTTTTTTACTGTTAGGGGATATCTATTTTTGGAGCTACATAGAAAACGATATGAGCATACAAATTAGAAATATCAATATAATATAATTATCCACATCTATAAACGAGTAGGACATTTTGTCCTCAAAGCTCTCATAACGTACAGTGTTTTATTCATTGTTCAATAACTAAGCATAATAAAGGTTTTCAATGATGTAAAGTATTAGAATTTCATTGAATTAAAATGTGTAAGTCCACCAGTCTCTCTGCATTCATCCCGATATTAGATCTAGGTTTGGCGTTTTGTATTGAGCGAAGACAGTGTTGTCAAATTGGTTCTTCTTTGACCAATTCCCAGGAGCAAAGTGTTGACTCTCAACGCAAGGTCATGGACGCAAGCCCCGCTGATGGTTGAACAATTTTCTCGCGTTTTCTTTCTTTTTTATTTCGGAGTAAAACTCACTTCGCTGGTCTAGGTAGGTGGATCGCCACAGTCCCATCGGAGACAGACGATAGAAAAAAGGGGCTCTGTGTGCATATCATATCACTCTATGCACTTTAAAAGTAAAGCCAAGGTGAAAATGGACATAAAACATAGCAACCAA
This sequence comes from Doris montereyensis, assembly GCA_037039925.1. Classification (NCBI taxonomy): domain Eukaryota; kingdom Metazoa; phylum Mollusca; class Gastropoda; order Nudibranchia; family Dorididae; genus Doris; species Doris montereyensis. Next base: position 62,383 of record JAXRKP010002133.1, on the reverse strand, counting down.
AATGACCAAATCCTAACACAGAAATATGTTATTTGAAGTTTGGGAGAGATACGATCAAAAGAAAAAACTTAATGTTATATTAAAAACATTGAAATGTTGTAATAGAATATTTAAAAGGCAAGAAACCGCACACACAAAAATAACAAGTTTCCTTATTTTCCCCACATTCACAAGGAAGATGATATCGATTGTTTTGGTAAGATATTTAATTTGTCCGCCTCTGTAAACAGCTGAGGAATCTCTAACATGCAGACAGTGTTGCGACTTGCACACGGGAACTCCTTTATTCGTCCGTGTCCGATGGCACTAGGTGTGGAGTGACCTATCTAAACCATTTTTAAACCGTCGGTAGGGCTTGAACCCACGATATTTAGGTTGAAAAGGCTGACACCTTGCCTTTGCACTATGGAGTCCCCCTCCCCCCCACCTCAGGTAAGAATGGTATGCTCTGAATTTTGTTTCAATCATCACCATTATTATCATCATCACCTTTATTATCATCATCACCATTATTATCATCATCGCCATTATTATCATCATGCCTTTATTATCATCATCTTATTATCATCACCCATTCTTATCATCATCACCATTATTATCACCATCACCATTATTATCACCATCACCATTATTATCACCATCACCATTATCATCACCATCACCATTATCAAACAATAACGCTTTCCCTGTACTGTAGGTTTGTGTCCACTGACTCACTATCCCGACATATTATTTACAACTGCTGTTAACTTTGTCATTTTCTATTGTGTCTGTTTTGGGTTTTTTTAGTTTTGCCTTCTTTGGGAGGGGTCAATTTTTTTTCTGCAGGGCAGGAGGATGCAGATGGGCGGTTTTTGATATTCGTTGTTTTGTTTTCATTGTGTTTTGAAGTTTGAGAAGCTGTAGGTGGAAAGCCTGATATTATGGGTTTTTTCTTTGATATCTTTCCTTTTCATATCACCTCTTATTATACGTCACTTCCAGAATAATTTATGACGTTTTTAAAGTATTCAGGAGAGGCCATTAGCTAGGTAAACATGCAGAGTCAAAGTCCACATCAATCTTAGTGATGTATTCCAATGTCGTGATCGCTTGACGGCAGGGCGAGGGATGGTGTTGTCCGCTGCTGTTTTAAGATCTTGATTGTTATTATTATTATTATTATTATTATTATTATTATTATTATTATTATTATTATTATTATTATTATTATTATTATTATTATTATTATTATTATGATTATTATTATTATTATTATTATTATTATTATTATTATTATTATTATTCTTATTATTATTATTATTATTATATTATTATTATTATTATTATTATTATTATTATTATTATTATTATTATTATCATTATTATTATTATTATTATTATCATTATTATTATTATAATTATTATTATTATCATTATTAATATTATTATTATTATTATTATTATTATTATTATTATTATTATTATTATTATTATTATTATTATTATTATTATAATAATAATAATAATTATTAATTATTATTATTATTATTATTATTATTATTATTATTATTATTATTATTATGATTATTATTATTATTATCATTGTTATAATTATTATTATTAATATTAATATTATTATTATTATTATAATTATTATAATATTATTATAATTATTATTATTATAATAATAATATAATATTAATAATAATTATTATTATTATTATTATTATTATTATTATTATTATTAATATTATTATTATTATTATTATTATTATTATTATATTATTATTTTATTATTATTATTATTATTATTATTATTATTATTATTATTATTATTATTAGATCGTTCCACATTCGAATCTTTCCAGGCAACAGTGGGCAGAAAGTTTTCAGCATTGCTGTCACTGGACGAAGGCGTGACAACGATGACCGCTGAATTGAAGAACTGCTGGAATAAACAAAATCACGATGGAACATCTCTGAAAAATTAAACCTTGTGTCACAGAGGAGATATTGAAAGAAGAAACTTGAAGGAATTAAAAGACGCGATAAGCGAAAAAAAAGTGTATAGAGAAATTAACAAGAACGCAAAATAACATAGGGTTAAATAAAGGTGCATACAGATTTGAGAAGAACCTCAATAAGAACATCGACAAAAGGACATTTTGAATTGTGACGAATCTCTCACAACAGAGGAACCCAAAGTCAGCAACCATACAAGATAAACAACAGAAAAATCGTCACTGAAAGAAGAAGAAATGAAGACAGTCCGTATTTGACTCACTATATAACATTTATCACACCACCAGGCCATTTCCTTCAAATTCCTTCCCAACTCCTTGTGGAGTACACAATACAACTGCTGCCTATTAGGTCCTTCGTACTAAAAACCCTGACAACATAGTTTTAAATCCATATCTAGGTACTCATTCACAGCTGAACCAAATGAGAAAGCATGCTGAAGTATTCTTCCCAAAAGAGTAGAGGATATTATTGAACCAGAGTCTTCGTGATTGCATGCAATTTAGCTGCAACGCATCTAGTCAACAGTAGATACACTGTGCAAGGAGAAGAGATCGAACCTAGTATTTTAATATAACACACTCACCAGTAACTACATAACATTTGAACACAACACACTCACCAGTAACTCCATGACATTTGAACACAACACACCCACCAGTAACTACATAACATTTGAACACAACACACCCACCAGTAACTACATAACATTTGAATATGACATACCCACCAGTAACTACATAACATTTGAATATGACATGCCCACCAGTAACTACATAACATTTGAACACAACACATAACCCACCAGTAACTATGACATAACATTTGAACACAACACACCCACCAGTAACTACATAACATTTGAATATGACACACCCACCAGTAACTCCATAACATTTGAACACAACACACCCACCAGTAACTACATAACATTTGAACACAACACACCCACCAGTAACTACATAACATTTGAACATGACACACCCACCAGTAACTACATAACATTTGAACATGACACACCCACCAGTAACTACATAACATTTGAATATGACACACCCACCAGTAACTACATAACATTTGAATATGACACACCCACCAGTAACTACATAACATTTGAATATGACACACCCACCAGTAACTACATAACATTTGAATATGACACACCCACCAGTAACTACATAACATTTGAATATGACATAACACACCCACCAGTAACTACATAACATTTAACATGTGAATATGACACACCCACCAGTAACTACATAACATGTGAATATGACACACCCACCAGTAACTACATAACATTTGAATATGACATGACACACCATGCCCATAACCCCTCCTCTTTGCTGGTTCAGGTAACTACACGATAAAAGGAAATTTGTATGTACCCATGACACACCCAAAGAACCCCTGTAACTCCACCGGTAATCCTGGCAAAATGAAAGAATCCAAACCAAAATAACTACAGTAAGATGTGATTAGATGAAATTTAAACAAAAGTAAGAAGGAGAAAAAAACTGTTACAGATTTGCTTTGCACCCATTCAGATAACAAGAGGTGAAGTTTAAACTGGGCAACTATGTATTTGGGGGCAATTGAACAACAGCTTGTTGCCAAATCTGCACCTCTGGTCACGTGGAACAGATAAGACTTTCTAATGCTGCCGGTGACCACCAGTAACTGCATTAATGCTCAAGGGAGACAACTTTGTGACGACAAATGCATTTGGCGCTGACATACCCAGAGTAACAGTCTAACATTTGAATTTCACTCACCCACCAGTTATTAGCACAACCCATCCTGTCCTATGGGGTTTATTGGTAATTTGTTAGAGGTTATTTTGTTTCGTTTTGTTTTGTTTTTGTTTATCGTAGTTTTTGTGTGTGTGTGTGGAAATTTGTATTTTTTGTTTATCTTTATCTCATTGTCGTCTCAGCAATCTGAAGTCCTTGCCCAATATACTACGCCAACCCCTTCCTATTGAAATCATTTTAACCCCAGCACCTATGTTTGCGTTTAACATTGCATTCCAACCACACTTTTCTTTATATTCGGTTTTCGATTTTCAGTTTGTTTGTTTTTTCATTTCAGTTTTGAAATCGCTTTAAAAAAAAATATATATAAATTCTTGTTTTACTGCTCATGAAGTAACTTACGGTAACCACTTCATCCCTTCCCATTCAATGGTTTCTAACGAATTATGATATTTACCTTTTAATTGTTTCTTCTGGGTTTTTTTGTATTTGGGGCAATTGCCAGAGGAGGGTGGGGCTGGATTTAAATCTAGAGAAATTACCATGGCATAACAAAAAACATGCTGTATATTTTTTGGGAATGGCAGGGCCCATGTTATTCCAATGAGAATTGCATTTTCTCAATGAAAACGCCAACATTGTGAAAATCAAACATACGAGTCGCTGTCTGTTTATTTGCAGAGCCGAATCTATGGATGGTTCGTATTTCACTCTGACCTTCAGGTTTTATTAATAAAAACCATCCTGTCCTTTGTGTGATTTATCTTGATTAATTTGTTCTTTTATTTTTTTTCGTTTTTCTTTTTTTTCTTCTTCCTTTCTTCGTAGTCTTTTTTTCCTCCTCCTGTTCTTCTTGTTCTTCTTTTTTCTTTTATCTTTATCTCTTTGTCTTCTCAGCTTCTCTTCTTCTTCCTTGCCCAATATACTACGCCAACCTAATACTTCCTATTGAAATCATTTTAACCCCAGCACCTATGTTTGCGTTTAACATTGCATTCCAACCATACTTTTCTTCTTTTCTTCGGTTTTCGATTTTCAGTTTGTTTGTTTTTCATTTCTTCTTTTGTTGTCGCTTTTCTTCAAAAAAATATATAAATTCTGTTTTGACAGCGTCTGATGAGAAGCAGAATAAACTCACGTACAAATTCATCCCTTCCAAAGATTTCAAACTGGTTTCTAACGACCAGCAATTTCCAAACTAGTTACTGCAAAGTATTTCTTCTGGGATTTCCAAACTAGTTGGCAAAGTATGGGACGTTGCCAAACTAGGCAAAGTATGGCGCCCTGCCAAAGATTTCCAAACTAGTTACTGCAAAGTATGACGAACTGCCAAAAGACTCCCAAACAAAAAACATGGTTACCTGCCAAAGATTTCCAAACTAGTTACTGCAAAGTATGGCGACCTGCCAAAGACTTCCAAATTAGTACTTAAGTGGCAGTAGAATTTGGCATTTGTCCTCGCGTAATCCGTAACAATAGCCAACATTTGGGAAGCAAATGTACTAGAGCATTCGAACCGTTCAAAAGAACTCTATCTGGATTTGGTCAAATATAAAAATCTTGGCATAATGTTTTACGAGAAGCTGGTATAGCAAAAACAGTCAAATCAAGTATAAAAAGAACGTAAACGAAAGAATGCAATTTATGAGGAAGCTTCATAAGTTTCAAATTGATAACATTCTAATAAGGCTTTTATATCAAGCTTGCATGAAGGGAATTAGTATTAGTTTTAGTATAACAGCATGGGAAACGAATACAAGGGATAGGGAAAAGAAGAAATTTAATAGGATACAGAAACACGTAGGAAACTCACAAATTATGTAGATCCTGATAACTTTGAAGATCTGGATGAAAATCAATGCAAGATCAAACTCAGGAGTAAACACCCATCCTCTTTTCCTCTTAACCCCCCCAAAAAAAGGAGTAGAAGCGGTTGACTTATACATTTAAAATCTCGCACTGAGAGATATTTTAGATCTTTTTTTTCCAAGTGATATACAAAAGTTTGACCATACCTTACTTTGAAAGCACAATGGCATTCTACATAAAATGTTTAAAGAAATGGATATTGATGGATAGAGAATGAATGATTTATGATAAGTTGATGAATGTGTATGAGGCTAAGCTGATTTGTCTTTAATTATTGTTTAATGTGTATTGTTTTCCGCACTATCTATTTACTCACCTTTTTATCTTCATAATATATAATTCTCCTAAAATCTATACAATTATTAATGATTAACTTGAGTTAAATTTGTTTTCAATTTAAATACATTGATGTATTCTATTATTTCTTAAACGAAAGTTGTAATAACACAAATATGATTTCTTTGTTTTAAAGAATAGATAAAGATAGTTGAATTGAATTGAATTGCATCGAATTGAATTGATGAAATGAGAACTTGATTCATATGGGAGAAAATTTCCCACTGTGTATGAACTTAAAATGGCAAGCTAGACAAAAAAAAAGTAAACCCCAACTAGAAAAGACTAGCAACAACGAACATCCGTGGTTAGGTTTTGGATGGATGGCTGCTGTGTCTCGAAACCATCAGCGTAATAAACAACAGACTGAGGAATATCTGGGAGTCCAGAACTAAGTGCCGTGTGGCCCCCATAGAATGCAAAGAAAATCTTGATTGACGATGGTTCACTTAGTCTGAAGGTGCTGTCTTTAGCTCCCATTGAGTTAGGGGACTCAGCAGTCCAAAAGCAAGGTATCAGTCTCTCAACCAAAAGGTCGTGGGTTCGAGCCCCGCCAACGGTTGACACATTTTCTCGAGTTTTTTTGTTGTTGAGAATCTACCCCCTGGTTCTAGGTAGGTGGATCGACACCTAGTCCCATCGGAGAAGGACAGTACAAAAAAGGTCCCGTGTGCAGATCATAACATTCTGTGCATGTTAAAGATCCATTGAATGGAACTTCCCAATTGTTTTTTTTTTTTTGACTTTGAGAAGACCTTTGACAATGTTGACAGACACATCATTTGGAAACTGATACGTCATCTTTGCATTCCCCAGAAATGTATGAACCTTGTACAATCATCACGCATGAAGGAACAACATGTAGGGTTTTCCATGATGGACATTTGTCTGAGGGCTTTCAAGTAAAAACAGGTGTGCGCCTTTTCATCTTGGCACTTGACTGGATCACGAAAGAGACTACACACGGTGTGAGGAAAGGCATCCATTGGACTTTATGGAGCCAGCTAAATTATCTAGATTTTGAAGACGGTCTGGCCTTACTCTCTCATTCACAGCAACAGATGCAAAACAAAACTAACTAAAGAGTTAAATGAGCTAGCCGGTTCCATTGGCCACCACATCAAGATCAAGATAAAGAAAATTAACTCATCATCAGATAAACCAATCATCAACGTCCAGGAAACCCCACTTGAGGAGGTAGATTCTTTCATGTATTTAGGCAGTATTGTTGATAAACAAGGAGAAACTGATGCAGATGTTAAGAGAAGAATTGTAAAAACCAAAAACAGCATTCATCTCAATTAAAAAATGTATGGAAGGCAAGAAAAATCAAAATTGGCACAAATATAAGATTTTTAAAGTCAGATGTCATGTCGGTTCTTCTAAACATAGCGGAGACTTGGAAGATCGCTTTAGGGACATTGAATAAACTCAAATCTTTTGTCAGTGGATGCCTTCGAAGGATCTTGAAAATTAAATGGCAAAACAGCATTAGAAATGAAGAACTATGGGCAAGAGCAGGAATGGAAACCATTGAAAACTGTCTTGAGAGAAGGAGATGCAGATAGATTGGACATACGTTGCGACAGCCTGCTGCTTCAAATAAAACAAGACAAGCATTGCAATGGAATCCATAGGCAAAACGACATCATGATAGGCCACGGGACACTTGGCCAAGGAGTATAGAAAAGAACTGGAAGAGACTGGATGTCAGCTGGAATGAACTAAGAAAGATTCCCCAGGAGAAAGAAAGAAAGCAATATCTTGTCTGTGGCCTATACGCAGGTAGGGATGAAACTGAAAGGCTTTGATTGATTGATTGATTTATTTATTGGCTGCCTACAGGGCAGTCCCGACAAAATTAAAAATCACCTTAGTAGTGGATGTGGGTAAATGAAATAAAATAAAAATTTATCAACAACAAAAAAATCCATTGAGTTTCCTTCTACCCCTTATGATGATTTACTTTCAGTTGAATGGTGAAGACCACGGACAGTCTCAAGATTGATCGAAATGTCGTCGACACAATCTCTGCTATTGGCAACAAAACGTTCAATGACATACAAGTGAAGATAAATGGAATAAAATTATGATGTTTCAATCATAGTATATTCCGCTGGGTCGTTGGTTAAGACATCAATGAACACATACTAATAGCATGGACGTATTATCAAAATCATAAATGGACGTAGATTCTCAGAAAGACTAGCAACATATTGTTGTTATCTGTAAGCACAAGGCATCAGCATACCAGAAGGCAGCTTAAGAACAAAGAACCCATTGGAGGGATTCTGTAGAGGGCTACATTCTGTAGTGGGTGGATGACGCATAATCGCCATCATCATCACCATCATCATCATCATCATCATCATCATCATCATCATCCTCATCATCAGCATCATCATCATCGCTTATAATTCATAACATTCTTATAAGCGCATCATAAGAGTCATTATCTGATGTCTAGGTGTACTAAACTTTTTAAAGAGGAATACCCATCCTTTCTCCCTTTCCTTTTACTACAACTCCCTTCTTACAGAAAAAGAAATTACTGAAATAATTTCAGTGCTAAGAAAAACGAAGCAAACAATAATAATAATAAAAAACAATACAAAACATCGTAGCTTTGCTCTTCCGAACCGTTGACCTTTCTCCTCCTATCTCTTCCTATATCCTCCTACTCACGTCCACACTGATAGTAATGTGATTCCTACCACACTGTGACTGACTGTGTGTATATCGCATTTCGCCCTCCCCCAAACCTCCAATTTCAAGTTCCCTAGGGCATCGGCATCGGAGGGGAAAAGTAAATGACCAGTTTCCTCTTCATGTGTTATTGCTATGTTGTAAAATGGCATTACCTTCCTTTTTGTGGCACCACTCGATGTATTTGCCAAGGTTAATTAGCGTAACGGCCGTCTTATCTTTTGGCGCCATTTCCCAACGGGACGTGGAAAAAGGGAGATAATTTTTGCTTGTCTCACAACCCATCTTCATCACCTCGAATGTCGTATTAAAGAAGACACATAGGTTAAAATGTTATTATTATAGTCCTTACTACTGTTCCAAGTGAAATTGGCACTTCTGATGTATGTGGCTGTGTGTGTGTGTGTATGTGTGTGTGTGTGTGTGTAATTTAATGTTTTTCGTGTATTATTATTGAACAACCATAGTCGTCGACATTGTGATTAAGATGTTGATATCTTGCCTCTGGCTACCCAATCCCCGCGTATTTATTCTAGCACAAGTCAACCATTTTTCTCAAATAAAAATCATCACATTGAAATCAATGGCGAAATGTATCCAGGTCTTAATTGGAACTATTGCAACGGAAAAGATTTTCATCTTATTATTATGAAAATTTGCATGGTTAATCAGTGTCTTGTTAGCTACGATAATCTGATTACAGAAAATTTGGATAACTTAATAATAATTTTTTTAAAACACTACTTTAGCTCATAGGGTTTGAACCCACTAGAAATATTAATTGAACACTAATAAAAATCTTTTTGACCCATTTTCATTTTTAAGGGAATTCAATCAGAAATATGCATTCAATCAGTTTCTTGATACATACAAATTAATAATACTCCAATCAAAATTTTCAGCCCCCCTGTAGCACTATACATATAAACTGAATATCTTACACCGTAAGGTGAGAGAACTGCTATCCTCCTTGCAGGGAAGTTGCAGACTTGATTTGATTTGATTTGATTTACCCACATCCACAGCTAAGGTGATCTCGGGGATTTTTGTAGGATTTTAATTTTGCCTGGACTGCCCTGTAAACGGTCAAGGGATCTTTAACGTGCACAGAGTGTTGTATTCTGATCTCTCCTTTTCATCGTCCGTTTCCGATACTAGGTGTTGATCCACCTACATGGGCCAGAAGGGGGTAGATTTTGCTCGAAAAAAATCGAAAAAACTCTTTTAACCGTTGTCGGGGCTCGAACCCACTACATTTTGAGTGAATAGCCGATATTCTGCATCTGGACTATCGATTCCTTTTCAGACAACACTCACGATTCCTGTTGTGGCAGCGAAGGCCATTAAAGATCCAGAGAGCTAAGGATCTATCGTTGGCAGAGAGCTAGAGAGATCTATCGTTATTGGTATTAAAGATGACAGGGATCTATTTTATTGAAAAAAATCGAAAGAACTCGTTATTGGTATTAAAGAAATTTAACCGTTGTCGTTATTGGTATCGATGTCAGAGAGCACTACATTTTTATTGTTGAATCTATCCGATATTTTGTCATCTGGATCTATCGATTCCATGAAGTTGCAGACAACACTCACGATAACTGTTGTTGCAGCGAAGGCAGAGAGCTATGCAGTGATCTATCGGTATTAAAGATGACAGAGAGCTATGCAGGGATCTATCGTTGTGGGTATTAAAGATGACAGAGAGCTATGCAGGGATCTATCGTTATTGGTATTAAAGATGTCAGAGATCTATGGAGGGATCTATCGTTATTGGTGCCAGATCTATCGTTGATGGTTGTCATGCAGGGATCTATCGTGGCAGAGAGCTATGGGTGTTATTGGTATTAACGATGTCAGAGAGCTATGCAGGGATCTATCGTTATTGGTATTAAAGATGTCAGAGAGCTATGCAGTGATCTATCGTTGTGGGTATTAAAGATGACAGAGAGCTGTGAGGGATCTATCGTTGTCATTGTATATTGAAGATGACAGAGAGCTATGCAGGATATATCGTTGTGGGTATTAAAGATGACAGAGAGATATGCAGGGATCTATAGTTGTGGGTATTAAAGATGGCAGAGAGCTATGCTGTGAGCCATGGTTCACGAGGGTGTCGTAATGGATCTTGAAGAGTGCCAGTTTTGATGCTGACGCCTGTCACGGGTGTTTAGCCTGCAGGGATTGAGATATTTAAAAACAAAATTTACGATTGACGACTCTCAGGGTATTCCTATCTCGCCAGTCATTGAATATTAATTTCGGGAATACACATGTAAACAAACGGGACCCCAATTCTATAACAGTGCACTATTCTTATAATATTAAATGTACACATTATTATCAAAATAATCATATTATAAGTCTGCTATCCTATTGAAAGTATCAGTTCAATAGTGTGCTTATGTTCATTTTCATGAAAAACGACACATGGAATAAATTGAAATCATGCTCCCTAAACAGTGTGACAATGATATGATGAAAATACATCACGTTTACATCCGTTTCGAATTTGGAATTCCCAAAAGTAACAGTGCCAAAGTTCATGTGTTTTTGCACTGTTTCTCTAAGTGACGTAATTGGGACTTAGACACACTCTTGAAATATCCCCTGCAATTATCTCATGACAGAATGATGCTCCGCTTGACAGTGACATGAAAGAGTGTACTGTATTAAGACAAATGTTATCAGCTATATAGATTAAAGGCTGAATAGATAAATCCTTACCCTACATATTGAGACGGCTCAAACTCTTCTGGTAGTCAAATTTGTTCATTACGTTATGTAGTTGGTGTTACAAATGTGAGACAGCCTGCTCAAACACATGTAGGCCTACTAGAAGATGTCTCTTGTTAACAGTTGTTATAGTGCATTGTGTGATAGATTTAAGAGCTAAGATATTAAATATAGTAACATATTATTAGGAAGTAGCTAATCCAAATGAGCGAAATAGCAAACTCCTTCATTTTTCAAATATTCTCATGCGAATTTTTCTCGCGGGAGGAGGGGGGGGAGATAGATTTAAGACTTATATGACATGAAGTTTTCCTTCTGTAAGACATATTTTTTTCCTTGTATGAATAGTCAAATTATGGAATAATTTACTGTTCGAAACAAAACAAATGCCAATAATATTAATTCCTTTAAAAAAGGCCATTGATATGGAGCTCTATAATTTACAATATTTGTATGATGAAAGAATGTGCATTGTTCTTATTAATTACAAAATTGTTCAATCATTTTTAAAACTCCATGATTATTATGAGATGTATACGGCATAAAAAGATATGATATAAAGGTTGATGTAAATGTACCAAGAAGGTATTTATGCTAAATTCAATAACCAATGGGAATTACGTTAATTTGATGTTAAATATTTACAGAGGAGAAAGAAATAAAAAAATTCATGTTTGATAATAATGTGTTGGAGTACTTTTATTGAAACTATACCTAGTCTAGCTTTGATTTGATTTGATTTATTTTGATTTGATTTGATTTACCCACATCCACAACAGTGGTCATCTCAAGGGTTTTTGTAGGATTGTTTTAACTTTACCGGGACGGCCCTGTAAACAGCCAATGGATCTTTATCGTGCACAGTGTTATGATCTGTATATGGGATCTGCTTTCAATCTTCCATCTCTTATGGGACTAGGTGTCGATCCACCTACCTTGACCGGGGGAGGGGAAGATTTTACTCGAAAATCTTTTTGAGAAAATAATTCAGTCGTTGGCGGGATTTCATCCCATGACATTGTGAATGAGATGTTGACATCTTGCCTCTGACTACCGGGTCCCCGCGTATTTATTTTAGTACAAGTCAACCATTTTTGTTTTTCAAATAAAAATCATTGCATTGAAATTAATGACACATTCAATCCGATCCATTAATACAAAATTTCAAATGTTATAAATTGATAATGCTTACGTACAAATAAAACCAACTTCGTGACCTTAAAATCCAAAATGTTACACGTTAGTTACATGTTTGCCTGTTATGGCAAAATTTAAAAAAATTACAATGAGAGACAATCGTATTTATATTGACTCAGTGAGGCGTACCAGAAAGAGAAAAAAAGACAGAAAGCGTCAACTGTCGCATACTAAATTAAAAAATGAAACAGTTCTAACAACGCTTCTGATACTTCTGTGTGTCATAATGTTTTCATTATATGTGCAGTCAAATTATGTAATAATTTACTGTTCAAGACAAAAAAATCAACATTATTAATTATTTTTAAAATGCCATTGATATGGAGCTCTATAATTTAATATATTTGTATGACGAATGAATGTGCATTGTTCTTAATTGTTCTTATTGATTACTATATGTTCAATCATTTTTTAAATTCCATGATTATTTTCAGATGTGTGGGGTATTTAAAGGTTAAATGTCCTATATAGCCTCTGAAAAGATATGATATATATATATATATATATATATATATATATATATATATATATATATATATATATATATATATATATATATATATATATATATATATATATGTATGATATGATACACTTCCAAAGTATTTTGAATAAACAGGAAGAGTTCATTTTGATGTTGGAAAACGTGCAACCAGATATATATAGTACTTGATTACGAAACATGGTTAAATGACACAATTGGCAATATCGAAGATTAAAGGAAATGATACATATGATATACACAGGACAGACAGGGTTAAGAACAAGGTTGGAGTTGTGATAATAATAGTAACAAATAACATTGAAAATACTTTAATACGAACAGGCAAAGACTATGCATAAATCTATTGCAAAATAAGTCGAAAAGAAAATAATAAGTTGAAGTAGCAACACATCAACAATGAATTCATGGACACCCTCTGACACCTGGGGCTAAAACACATCAACAATGAATTCTGGAAACTTGCTGCTAGCTGGGGCTACAATACATCAACAATACGTTCCTGAGCACGTCAATCGACTGTCAATCTGTCACCTGCGACTACAACACATCAACAATGAGTTCCTGGAAGCAATCTGTCACTAGGGCTACAACACGTCAATAATAAGTTCCTGGAAGCCTTCTGTCACCAGGGGCTACAACACATCAATAATAAAGTTCCTGGAAGCCTTCTGTCACCAGGGGCTACAACATCAATAATAAGTTCCTGGGAAGCCTTCTGTCACCAGGGACTACAACACATCAACAATAAGTTCCTGAAGCCTTCTGTCACCAGGGGCTACAACACGTCAATAATAAGTTCCTGGAAGCCTTCTGTCACCAGGGGCTACAACACATCAACAATGAATTCCGGGAAGCAATCTGTCACTTGCGACTACAACATCAACAATGAGTTCCTGGAAACATTGTGCCACCTGGAGCTACAACAAATCAACAATGAGTTCCTGAAATCTTCTGCCACCTGGGGCTACAACACATCAACAACAACTTCCTGAAACCTTCTGCCGACTAGGGCTACAACATATCAACAATGAGTTCCTGGAAACATTCTGCCACCTGGGGCTACAACACATCAACAACAACTTCCTGGAAACCTTCTGCCGACTAGGGCTACAACACATCAACAACAACTTCCTGGAAACATTCTGTCAGCTAGGGCTACAACACATCAACAACAACTTCCTCGAAACCTTCTGCCGACTAGGGCTACAACACATCAACAACAACTTCCTGGAAACATTCTGTCAGCTAGGGCTACAACACATCAACAATGAGTTATTGAAAACCTTTTGCCACCTGGGGCTACAAAAACTTCAACAATAACATCCTGGAAACCCTCTGTCACCTGGGGCTACAACACATCAACAATGACTTCCTTGAAACCTTCTGCCACCTGGGGCTACAACACATCAACAATGAACTACTGGAAACCTTCTGCCACCTGGGGCTACAACACATCAACAATGACTTCCTGGAAACATTCTGCCACCTGGGGCTACAACACATCAACAATGAATTCCTGGAAACATTCTGTCACCTGGGGCTTCAACACATCAACAATGACTTCCTTTGAAACCTTCCGCCACCTGGGGCTTCAACACATCAACAATGACTTCCTTGAAACCTTCTGTCACCTGGGGCTTCAACACATCAACAATGACTTCCTTGAAACCTTCTGCCACCTGGGGCTTCAACACATCAACAATGACTTCCTTGAAACCTTCTGTCACCTGGGGCTTCAACACATCAACAATGACTTCCTTGAAACCTTCTGCCACCTGGGGCTTCAACACATCAACAATGGCTTCCTTGAAACCTTCTGCTACCTGGGGCTACAACACATCAACAATAACTTCCTTGAAAACTTCCTGCCACCTGGGGCTTCAACACATGAACAATTAAACGTCTGCCAACCTGGGGCTACAACACATCAACAATAACATAACATCCTGGAATCTTTCTGTCACCTGGGGTTACAACACATCAACAATGAGTTCCTGGAAAACTTCCGCCAACCGGGGATACAAGACATTAACAATGAGTTCTTGGAAGCATTTTGCCACCTGGAGCTACAACACATCAACAGTGATTTCCTGGACGCCTTCTGCCACCTGGGGCTACAACACATCAACAATGACTTGGAGCTACAACACATCAACAATGAATTCCTGAAACCTTCTGCCACCTGGGGCTACACGACATCAACAATGACTTCCTGGAAGCCTTGTGTCACCTTTGGCTACAACATATCAACAATGTAAGCCTCGTGCCACCTGGGGCTACAATATATCAACAATGACTTCCTGAATCATTCTGCCACCTGGGGCTACGACACATCAACAATGACTCCCTGGAAACCTTCTGCCACCTGGGGCTACATCAAATTACCACCACCCTTACATGTGATCATCAATCCTATATCTTCATTTAACAAATGACCCAAATAATTTCGCCAAATGATTGCACAACCATGCGAGGTCTAGGGAATCATGAATTTGCTTTCCTTGTGACAACAAAAACGAAAAACACAAAAAGTAGAACAATTCAAACGCACTATCTGTCTGTGAATAAAACACAAATACCGATGCCATAAAACAAGATTGCAAAGTATTTAGAGAAAGGTTAATCAAAAGTTGTTTTTTTTTAAGAAGATCCTATAGAAAGCAGTTTACATGAGGTTAAACATACCTTGCAGGATATAATAAATTACAATGTAAAAAACAAAAACAAGCTCACCGAACTGGACCAAACCATTGATTAATGGAGAACTAAAACAAAAGAATTACAGAGAAGCAAACGAAACATACCAAGTCAGTAGAATACTTTAAGACATTTAAACAACTCAAGAGGACCGTACATAAAGAATACAGAATAGCCCATATGGAATATGGCAAATATCTCATAGATGGAGAGATAAATAGTAAACAGCTTTTTAGCTATATCAAAGCCAAATCCAAAGGGACCAATAATTATGTCCCTGAATTGAAAGACAAGCAAATGACTTATCATCAAGACCCTCAAAAAAAGGCTAACTCAAGTGTCTCCGCCAAAATGCACAGTCAAAAGGAGACAAAAAGAAAACGGGCATTTTTACGAAGTGCAACTTGACTAGTTGCAACATTGTCTTGTGATGTGAACACAGCCATGTTCAACATAGATCTACATGCCACACACATACACAAACACAGAGACACACATGCGTGACAAATTTTATCCATGTGGCAAGACAAGTCCTCAAGTTAGTTTTTTTTTACAAGAATTGACTCTTTAAATGCAACAAACTGAAGACATACTTACGAAAACCTGTTGCAATTTTGCGAAGTCAAGCCAGCTGTTGTTGCATTAAAAGGGTGGAATAAGCGTTCTAAAATTCGGTTACATGAAGAAGAAAAAACGTGCATTATGACGAATCGTGTGTTTTGGTGGCATGCACTTTGGCGGAGACTACTGTAGTATTGAATAATCAGTTTTATTTTGTTTGTATTGACAAATCAGACAATCTGACACCAACAGCCATATTCTTGTAAACGATACTGAGTAAATGGAAAACATCGCGATACAAGCAATTGGAGTCTTCAAACTATTAAAATCATTAATTGAACACATGGCAATGCGCCCCGATAACATACCAATTAGACTATTGGAAGATTTGCGCTTTCTCATGTAACTGATATTATTGTGTGAGGATATTATTGTGTGAGGATATTATTGTGTGAGGATATTATTGTGTGAGGATATTATTGTGTGAGGATATTATTGTGTGAGGATATTATTGTGTGAGGATATTATTGTGTGAGGATATTATTGTGTGAGGATATTATTGTGTGAGGATATTATTGTGTGAGGATATTATTGTGTGAGGATATTATTGTGTGAGGATATTATTGTGTGAGGATATTATTGTGTGAGGATATTATTGTGTGAGGATATTATTGTGTGAGGATATTATTGTGTGAGGATATTATTGTTTGATGCATTCTTGAATCAATGCATCGTACAGCACGACTGGAAAGAAAGCACTATTTTCCCAATCTGCAAAAGAGGGAGACAAAGCTTCTCTAGAAAAGTATCCACCGCTCTCCCCCACATCTTACATCAGTGTGTTGTAAGGTGCTTCAGCACTTGATATACAGCTCAGGTATTAACCATTAATTTGGAAAAATATAATTTTTTGCCTGATACAATAACATGGTTTCATGGCACACATAAGTCCTGGGAAATACAACTAATAGCAACATGTCAAGACTTTTATAAATAACTTCAAAACAGAGGACAAACT
>JAXRKP010002133.1:22500-35000 GCA_037039925.1 Doris montereyensis | reverse complement strand
CGAACTGGATATCAACTCATACGAACTGGGTATCAACTTATACAACTGGATATCAACTCATAACTGGATATCAACTCATACGAACTGGGTATCAACTCATACGAACTGGATATCAACTCATACGAACTGGATATCAACTCATACGAACTGGGTATCAACTCATACGAACTGGGTATCAACTCACACATGAACTGGGTATCAAGTCACACGAACTGGGTATCAACTCATACGAACTGGGTATCAACTCATACGAACTGGGTATCAACTCATACGAACTGGGTATCAACTCACACGAACTGGGTATCAACTCATACGAACTGGGTATCAACTCATACGAACTGGGTATCAACTCATACGAACTGGGTAACTGGGTATCAACTCATACGAACTGAACTGTATCAACTCAACTGGGTATCAACTCATACGAACTGGGTATCAACTCATACGAACATGGGTATCAACTCATACGAACTGGGTATCAACTCACACGAACTGGGTATCAAGTCACTATCAAGAACTGGGTATCAACTCATACGAACTGGGTATCAACTCACACGAACTGGGTATCAAGTCACACGAACTGGGTATCAACTCATACTCTTTGCAACTGGGTATCAACTCACACGAACTGGGTATCAAGTCATACGAACTGGGTATCAACTCACACGAACTGGGTATCAACTCACACGAACTGGGTATCAACTCATACGAACTGGGTATCAAGTCATACGAACTGGGTATCAAGTCACACGTACTGGGTATCAAGTTATACGAACTGGGTATCAACTCACACGAACTGGGTATCAAGTCACACGTACTGGGTATCAACTCACACAAACTGGGTATCAAGTTCACACGAACTGGGTATCAAGTTACACGTACTGGGTATCAACTCACACAAACTGGGTATCAAGTTACACGAACTGGGTATCAACTCATACAAAATGTTATACGAACTGGGTATCAAGTCACACGAACTGGGTATCAACTCACACAAACTGGGTTTCAAGTCACACGTACTGGGTATCAACTCACACAAACTGGGTATCAACTCACACAAACTGGGTATCAAGTCATACAAACTGGGTATCAACTCACACGAACTGGGTATCAAGTCACACTTGAACTGGGTATCAACTCACACGAACTTGGTATCAACTCACACGAACTTGGTATCAACTCACACGAACTGGGTATCAACTCACACGAACTTGGTATCAAGTCACACGAACTTGGTATCAAGTCACACAAACTGGGTATCAACTCACAAACTTTTAACTTGGTATCAACTCACACGAACTTGGGTATCAACTCACACGAACTTGGTATCAACTCACACGAACTTGGTATCAACTCACACGAACTTGGTATCAACTCACACGAACTGGGTATCAACTCACACGAACTGGGTATCAACTCACACGAACTTGGTATCAACTCACACGAACTTGGTATCAACTCACACGAACTTGGTATCAACTCACACGAACTGGGTATCAACTCACACGTACTTGGTATCAACTCACACGAACTGGGTATCAACTCACACGAACTTGGTATCTGTATTACAACACAGTAAAACAGGACTGATGGTGACGTGAAATCAAGGAAAAACAAAGGATAAACTGTAAGAGACTAATGTGTTGCTAAAGATAACTTTTTCATTGGATTTGTTCTGATTTTCCGACATTCGCAACTAAGGTTATCCCCGGGGTTTTGGGGAGGAATATTTGATATGTGTCACGAATGCCATGTAAGCAACCGAGGTATTTTTGAACGTGCACAGAGCGCATCGCGGTCTTCATCACGGGGACCCCTTTTGTATCGTCCGGTCTTGGATATGACGAAGTGTTGATCGACCTACCTGGATTAGGGGTGGGGGGGGGGGGGGGGGTGGGAGAGTTTACTCGAAAACTCGAGGCTTGAACCCACGGAACGTTGGGTTGAAAGGCCGAGATCTTGCTTCTGGATTTCAAATAAGACAAAACCAACAATGAGACGAGGGGCGGATGGGGTTTCGCGTACAAACATTCAGGGTTTTTTTGGCTTTTTTGTACACAGCCTTTAAATGAGATCTCCTTAGCCAAACAAAATATTATAACATCCAATGTTTTCGATGAGATATCAAGCTATAAATCAATTTTTACAAGCGAAGATATTTTTTTTAAAATCTCGATGAATTAATTTGATGAAACAATTTCATATGGCTTGCCCCTGATTCCTTCAAGCCTCATGGGCTTAATAGCTAAGAAGCTTTCATTGCATGAAATAGGTCAAAGGTTTGTCAAGCTTGCCTTGTTTTATATATTATAAGATCTAGTTTTTTTCATAGCCCTGGTTGGTAGGATAATATTTGAATTCCTGCTGTTTCCGCTTCCGTGTTTTTATGAGCCAAGCATGATTTATTGTGTCATATCTCTAAGTGTTGATAACTCAATTATCTGCACAAGAAGTCAGGTTGTTTGTAGAGAGGCCGGAACGATTGCGAAATGTAGGCACCTGAAAAGACGGCGTCACTAGCTTTTATCTACACCTCCGAGAGAAAATAAAGACAGCCAGACAGGCAGAGAAACAGACAAACAGACAGAAAGACAGACAAACCGACAAAAATCAAACACACAGACAGAAAAACATACAAACAAACAAAAAGACAGACATAAAGACACTCACACAGACAGAAAGACAGACAAGCAGACATAAAGACATAGAGACAGACAAGCAGGAGGCAGAGATGCATCTTTAAATATTTTAGTTTTAGATTTCTATATTTTCTTTCATCTATCAATCTGTCTACATACGTACCCTTCTTTCGTATTTTTAAATATGAAATGTAACGTTTCGTCTTCAACAAGAATGAATGTCAATGGTATTTATTTGGAATACGAAATGCCAAGATTTATCCTGCATAAAAATTGCAATATGTATCTTAAATAAAAAATAATAATATCAACGTATATCTCAAATAAGAAATATTAAAGTAAGCACCTGTACGGGGAGTAGGCGGCCCCGCCCTCCACTAGTCTCTTCCTACCTTGCAGGTGGGTCTTGGCTGACTAAAGGCTAAGTGAGTTAACCCTGACAGAAAACAACCTGATGCCTTGCAGGCCGGTCCTGGTTAATCAAAGTCTAAGGGAGTTAGCCAAGACAGAAAATAACAACCTGTTGCCTTGTAGGCTCTGTTTTGTGGGCAACCAAAGGTTAAGAGAGTTAACCCCTTAAAGAAAATAACAAGGCCCGGTAGGGTGCCTCAAAGTGGCAGCCCCACCATCTACCTAGGGTACAGTGGGCTAATCCTTTGCTTAGCCAAAACCTAACTGATTCAAAGAAAGAAATAGGGTATACCCAGCTTGAACTTTCGAAGACGAGTCTGGAAACGAACGTGGACTGTGATTTTTGGAACATGGAATGTTAGGGCAATGAATGGAAAAGAGGTAGAATTAGCTGAAGAAGTGGAAACATTCAAAATAGACATAATGTCCATTATAGAAACAAAGAAAAATGGAGTAGTAGAAAATATAGGACCAAATCATACTTTTTATCTTCTCTGGAGTAGATGTCAAAAATAAAGCTAGAACAGGAGTAGGCCTCCTAATACATGAAAGGCAAAGAAAAAGTTACTAGAAAGTTGGTATTTATAAGCCCCCGGTTATTAAAGGTAAATACTAAACCAAATGGAAGAGAAATTGAATTATTAAAAGCTTATGGACCAAAGAAAAATACCATAAAAGAAGAACAAGATATTTTTGAAAACGATTTACAAATAGGTGCAGAGAATCTCAAACCCAAACATGAACTAATGCTTTTAGGAGATTTAAACGCTAGAGTAGGCAACAATGTAGAAACATCAGGAGGGGTAAATGCCAGAAGGGGAGACAAAACTTCTCCAAATGGAAAGAGACTAATATATTTTTGCCTGAAGAATAACATGAAAATAGCCAACATATTTTTTTCCTCATAAGGATATCCACAAATATACAACAGTAAATGAAGACCTATGTGAAAAGTCAATCATAGACTATATAATAGTTAGCAGCTCCCTTATTTACAGTACAATGGATGCACGAGTAAACAGAGGAACTGAAATATTTAGTGATCCTCACCTAGCGATTGCCAAAATGAGATTACTGACTAAAGAAAACAAACAGAAAAGGAAAGAGAAAAAAGTTACTAAATTCAAAATAGAAGAACTAAATAAACCAATAGTAAAACAGATGTACCAATCCAGGTTAAAAAATAATGTTATTGAATGGCAGAGGGATCTGGATGATAGCACAATAGAAGAAAAGTGGCAAATGTATAAAGAAACACTCCTCAGATAGGAAAAGAACAGCATGGTTGAATTAGAATGTCAAGACTAAGTTGAAAAAAAAAAAAGAATGCCTGGAAGAAACACTTGCAAACAAAGACGCCAGAGGATAAGATAGATTACGTGAGTAAAAGAACTATCGCCAAAGAGGAAGTAAGGAAAGCAAAGCAGGAACAATGGGAAAACGTTGGAAAAGACGTCAAGAAACATATCAAGAAAATCGAAAGTTGTTCTGGAGATCAGTGAGGAGCATGAAGAAACACCAAATCATGCCCGATACGACATGTTAATAATGTCAAAGGAGAAATAATGACAGAAGACAGCGAAATCAGGGAAACGCGAAGAAAGTATTTTCGGCAATTATATAATCGATCCAGAACATATGAAACAAGGAGAAATAATCAATTAGTAAGATTAACAAGTAATCCAGATGAGACGGCTGGAAATGAAGATATAGCAATACAAGAATTCCAAAACAGCTATAAGAAAAGTGAAATAAGGAAAGGCCCCAAGAGCAGATCATGTTTATCCAAAAATTATTAAAAACCAAGGGAGAAAGGCAGACAAACTACTAAAAGCACTAGTTAACAACCATACAGTTCTCAGACGACTGAAAGGATCAACTATGGATTGCTCAATCTATCAAGGGATATCACTACTTAGCGTACCAGGAAAAGTGCATGCAAGGATCCTGGAAATTATACTATGGAAAAAGGTAGAAAATAAGATTGAAGAACACCAGAGTGGATTATTAGACACATAATGGAAACATTCCTTGAGAGACACATTGATTTGCACCTGTGTTTTATTTACTTAGAAAAAAAGCCTTTGCCACTGTGAGGAGGGACGAACTATGGCATTTCTTAAAATAATGCAATGTAGAGCCATTAAACGTTTTTTACAATAAACCAACATGGACAGTGGGAGTAACTGGAAACATATCTGAAGAATTGTTTATGTAGATACAGGAATAAGACAACGTTGTAGCCTAAGTCCTCTTTTCTTTATCACATTTATGGATTCAGTCGCAAAGGCATTCTCACAAATGAAGAAAGTCAATGTAGGTATTTTGAAGCTCAAACCAGTAAATATAGCAATGCTTTCCTTTGCCGATGATTTAGTTCTGTTTGGAAAATCAGAAAGGAACCTGCAGTCGAACATCAACATGATGAATAATGAGAGTAATTGCAAAGAAAACCAAAACAATGCTAGTAACTAGGGAAGCTAAAACATAAAATCTTAAATTAGGCAGGGCGAATTTAGAACAAGTTCAAAGGTACAACTTACTACCTAGGGAGTCATAATTAACTCAGAGTGAAAACTAAGAGAAGAAATCTGCCAGAGAATCCAAAAGGCAATGACAATATATAACCAACTAGGAAAGGTGTTTATAGGTTAACAAGAATTGTCAGCAAAAACCAAAATGGCAGTATATTACTTATCCTCGTGGTGCTTGGGCACATAAGGCCGACACAGTGGATCGCCATTGAACGCGACCAGATGTCAATTTTGTCATCTGCCCCCGCGTCCATCCCTGGGTCTTTATCTCTTTTTCAATGCTTCTCCTCCAGGATTCTGAGGGTCCATCTGAGGTCTTTTTTAGGGATGGCATCAGCATTTATCCCAAAGATGTGACCATTCCACTTCCAACTTCTCTTCCCCACAATCTGGGATATTGACTCCAGTGATGTTCTTTCCTGAAGATCGTTCTTTGATATCGTGTTTGGCCAAAATATTTTTAGGATCCTTCTGAGACATTTGTTTTGAAAGGTGTCCAGCTTTCTGCAGATGTTATTTGTTGCTTTCAAGGTTCAACACCATAAAGAAGAACAGCTAGAATATTAGATTTGTAGAATCTGAATTTTATTTTAATTGAGATTTTTCTTGAATTCGAAATATTTTTCAGTGATCCAAATAATTTTCTTGCTTCTGTTAATCTTTCTTTGATCTTATCTTCAGAATTTCCATTTTGAGTAATTTTGCTTCCGACATATGTGAAAGCTTGTATATCCTCAATCTCCTTTTTTCCAAGTTTCACCGGTTGTTTCGATTTGTTGTTCATCCTCATCATTTTTGTTTTTTCAATATTTATGTGTAGCCCAAGTTTTTGTGCATTGTTATCAACTCGCTGTTTTTTTTTTGGTTTGTATATATGTGATTTTCTGTGACAGGAGTACAACATCACCAGCAAAATCAAGGTCCTATAATGTTTCAGTGAATGTCCACATTAGTCCTGTTTTCTTATTTTCAAAAGATTCCTTTATAATCCAATCGATAGCAAGGCAGAATAGAAAAGGTGAGAGATTGTAGCCCTGTTTCACGCCTGTGTTGATGTACAGGCTCTCCATCAATTTATTTCCAGAGATTACTTTAGCATGGAAATCGATGTAAAGCAGTTTGATTATGCTACCTTGGAGGGACTCCATAGTGCCTTAGGATGTTCCATAATGCAGGTCTGCGTACACTATCAAAAACCTTTTCAAAATCTATAAAAATTTGAGTACAAGGAGCATTCCGTTCTTTGCATTGTTCAAAAATGTGTCTAAGAGTGAATATATGGTTTGAGCACGAATGGCCTTTCCTAAATCCTGCTTGCTGTTTTCTAAGTTTTGATTCGGCTGTAGGGCTTATATGGTTTAGTAATATTTTGCTGAAAATGTTGCTGGTGGTAGAGAGTAGCATGATTCCCCTCCAATTATCACATTTAGAAAGATCTCCATTGTTTTGGTAGTTTGACGATGAGTTCAACACTCCACTCATTTGGTAGCTCTTCTTTTCCCCAAATTTCTTGAAATATGCCTTGTAATATTTTGGGGTCATTTCTTTTTCTATCTTATTCATTTCCGCTGTCACCTGATCTTCACCTGCTGTTTTCCTGTTTTGAACTCTCTATTGCTTTTTTTTTTATTTCATCTAAAGTTGGGGGTAGCGTGTTGATGTCCAAGTCATTTTTTGCAGGTTCAATGACCGTGTGGAGCCTTGGCGTTTCTCTGTTTAAGACACACTCGAAGTGCGCTGACACTCCAAGTGCGCTTTCCATCTATTCATTTGGCCTGTTTCGCTTGAGAGTAAATTTCCTTGTGTGTCCTTGATCGGTGTGTCATTTTTTCCTATACCCTTTGGAAAGTTCTTTAACTGTCTGTTATAGAGTCTTCATATCTTGTCTTTGACTTGCTTTTTCTGCTCTTTCTGCTAACATGTCATAGCAAGCTTTCTTGTCAGCATTGACTGACTTTTCTACTTTTTTTGTCTAGCATCGTAATATTCATTATGGATTTGTTCTTTAATTCTTTCTGATCTGGGATCAGTAGGCGGCCCTTTGTCTTTTTCTTTCTTCGATCACTTTCCATGATTGATCTGATATCCACATTTTTCTTTTGTCAGGTCCCAGTAATTTCTGGCTCAGGTCTAGTAGTTCCTGGTTGAATTCTGACAAGGACAGTTCTTGCTCATTCAGCAGGGCCTGGTATTGATTTGACAACTCTATTTTGAATTGTTTAGCTATTTCTTTCGTTTTGCAGCTTTCTAACGTCAACATTTCCTTTCCTGGTGTCACTTTTCTTTGTCTCCCTTAATTTTATACGGAATGTAGCAGCCGGGAGCTCATGGTCCCTTGCAACATTGGCTCCCTTCTTGTTCTCACATCTAACAGTGATGTCTTCCATTTCTTAGTGATAGTGATCTGGTCAATTTGTTTTTTGGTTTTTCCGTCTGGAGAGGTCGATGTATATTTGTGGATGTCGCTATGCTTAAAGATGGTACCTCCAATAATTAAATTGTTTTCTGCGCAAAATTCCGCCCAACGTTCTCCATTGTCATCCATGTCTGCGGCCAGTCCTTCACGTCCCATTATGTGTTCTCTTTGAGTATTAACTTTTCCAACTTTGGCGTTTGAATCACCAAGAACAATAAGTAGATCATGTCTTGGGATCTTTTGTACTGTGCTGTTAAGTCTTTCATAAAATTGTTCTTTCTCCTCCTCACTTTTGTCTTCTTATGGGGCGTAACACACAACGATGGTCATCTTTGCGTATTTGGAATCAAACCTAGCTTTCAGTAATCTTTCACCCATGGGTTCCCATTCCAACGAAGTCTTTTTACCATTTTTATAGTATCAAGACAACTCCATTCATATGTTTATTGTCTTCTCTTCATGAGTAGAGGATCGTATGACAAGTAGCGAGATCTCTTTTGCCATTGTCAGTCCACCGTGATTCACATATAGACAGGATATCCATTTTATATTTATCCATTTCATTTATTGTCAGCGCAAATTTTCCCGTGTGATAGGATGTGAGCACATTCCATGCGCCCACCAAACTTGATTGTTTTGGATTCAGAAGACTTGACATAGTCTGGTTGCTGGCTTCTTTCGAATTTGGCCCTCACCCATCATTGGTACAGTGTTCTGAATCACCAGTCCAGTCTGGTTTTGTTGAGCTGCGAATGCAGAACTCTGTGTGTCTTTCCTTCACCTGTGTTCTTATATTTTAATCCATTTTCGGTTTCTGTAACATTTTCCTTTTTTTAACAAGATAGGGGCGTTAACCCTATGCCTAACCCCCATCCTGGAGGACCAGGATTTATTTTTGAGATTCACTCCTAGACAGGTAGCTTTCCAAAGCTCATCAGCTCTGTCTGGGCATGGTTTGAAATCGAAGTTTTCCTTCTCCTGGACACACTGCCTTTCCATGTTAACGAGCTTCGTTCACCCGGGGGTGAGGCTAGAAAGACGCCTCGGTTCACCTGTTAGCCACCTCACAGGGCATCTAGAGCCTTTTCTAAGGGTTGAGTTCCAACTCTGCAGCCCCAGTCCGACATCACTGGCTAACGCCAGTTTTGTCCGCGACTGATTCTTCGGTATTCGCAGCTGACCTCTATATCTAGAGGCTGTTTCCCTATCCGCAATACGGGGACACATCTGTAACGAGATGGTCACCCCCTCAGACGGCAGTATAGAACACGATTTATTGTCCTACTCTCCTCTATGGTAGTGAAACCTGGACCTTATACAGTAGAGAATACAATTGAGTACAAACAGCTGAAATGAAATATTAAAGAAGAGTAGTAGGGAAAACTAAAAGAGACATAATCAGAATCATAAACAATAAGAGATCAAGCCAAAGCAGAGGGCATTAAAAACTAAGATAGAAATAAATCAACTGAGACGGTTTGGGCATGTAAACAGAATGAATGACAATATTATAGCTAAATTAGTATACAGTACTAAAACTCAAGATAAAAGACCAAAAGCCAGACCTCGGAGAAAGTGCGAAGTAGATATAAAAGATGCATCAAAGCAAAGAATTTTAACTTCCATGGAAGGAAACAGAAAATAACAGACCGCGCAGCCTGGAGATAGGTCATTTCGGCAATCTAAAACTATACACCGGAAGGTAGAATGGGATCTGATAAAGAAAAAAAGTTGTGTTTAATTTGCGAGTATTTCCTTGTCATTTTTAAACAACCAATTTCCGCTACCCTCTCTCACTGGATAGCGTGGGATCTTAGCATTTAACCAGAATTTGAACACAGGTCCTTGTGACCGCATGTCCAGCTGCAGCTAGCAGCAGCCATACCACTGGCTCTCCCGCCTACGACACAAATCGTACAATATAATGGAGAACGAGGAGAAGAAGAAGAAGATGAACAAAAGCAAACTATCAATGAGATGATACCATAACATAGAGGGGCTTACATCCGGGCTTTTCATAAATGTACTGTGACGGACTTCTATGAAGTAGATAACAAGATAGACAAGAACAATAATTGATGGCTAGACATCTACTCACTTCCGGTCCAGCAGTTAATCATGAAAGTCTCAAAACAGCTCAGGAAATCGTTGGTTGTAATTTGATCCCAAAATCCACTTCCCCATGCCCTTGTCTCTTGTTTAATGTCTGGATTCGGGCAATTTGTCAGCTAGTCCTGTCATATGATATTCTTGGAAGGAAGAAGGCTCACGCAAGTTGTACTCACAATTTTTTGGGCAGTTTTGCTTTTTGTTTGTTTTAGGGTGGGTTATTTTCTTTTGGGGGTGTGGAATGGGGAGGAGTGTCCTTCTTTTTTTTGCTTTCTATGTTTTTTGAGTTTTGCATTCTATCCAAAGTCCTTGTTGGCTTTGATGATCTCGGAATTTATCCATGTTCCGAAAATTCACAAAGAACAATATCCATGTTTAGTGATACACTGGAACACCCTGCCACCATGACGAGGTTGGTGATACACTGGAATTTACCCTGTCCACCATGACGTCGAGGTTAGTGATACACTGGAATTTACCTGTCCACCATGACGTCGAGGTTGGTGATACACTGGAATTTACCCTGTCCACCATGACGTCGAGGTTAGTGATGCACTGGAATTTACCCTGTCCACCATGACGTCGAGATTGGTGATACACTGGAATTTACCCTGTCCACCATGACGTCGAGGTTAGTGATGCACTGGAATTTACCTGTCCACCATGACGTCGAGGTTGGTGATACACTGGAATTTATCCTGTCCACCTATGACGTCGAGGTTGGTGATACACTGGAATTTACCCTGTCCCGTCGAGGTTGGTGATACACTGAATTTGGAATTTATCCTGTCCCCTATCCTGTCCCCTATGACGTCGAGGTTGGTGATACACTGGAATTTACCCTGTCCACCATGACGTCGAGGTTGGTGATGCACTGGAATTAATCCTGTCCACCATGACGCGAGGAGTCAGTAAAGAGGTGACTATGCACAGGGATAACTTGAAGGTTTGTGTGTCTCTTGAAGGCAATCAGCTGAAATGAAGGGAAAGCACATCTAATCTCATCACTAGCGTATGTTCTCG
The DNA here is from genome assembly GCA_037039925.1 of Doris montereyensis. Classification (NCBI taxonomy): domain Eukaryota; kingdom Metazoa; phylum Mollusca; class Gastropoda; order Nudibranchia; family Dorididae; genus Doris; species Doris montereyensis. The sequence continues at coordinate 23,868 of JAXRKP010002133.1, read as the reverse complement.
GCACTTTGTATTTTTCACTTTCCTTCTACTTATTCTTAATTTTTTCATTCTTTCGTCCTCCTTTCTGTTTATTCTTCTGACATCACACTGTCGGATGCTTTAAATAGTGTTAAGATCTAGGTTTTAGACATTTCTCGTTTTGTTGTCTGACGTAGGGGTATACACGAAACGTCACGTGTCTGTTTTGTCTTTATTGGTGGAGTTAAACGTTGTTTTACCTCCAAACATGAGTTACTATGTTACGACAGTTACATTTTTATTGATATTGCCATTTTTACTTCATTTTTTGTTATTATTAAAATTATTATTACTATTATTATTATCATTATCATTATCATAATCATTATCATTATCATTATCATTATCATCATCATCATCATCATCATCATGATCATCATCATCATCATCATCATCACCATCATCATCATCAACATCATCATCATCATCATCATTATCATCATCATTATCATTATCATTACTACTATTATTATTATTATTATTAATATTATGTGTTATAGCTGCTATGATTTTCTCCCCATTGATTGTAGACAGCTGCCTTGATGATTGTCTTCTATTCCTCGAAGGTCAATGGCAGTGACTCCTGGGGGATACTCGAACCATTTTTTACGAGTTCACCTGCACTTTTATTCCCATCAATCTAGCAGTGTCCAGGTATCCATTGTAATATGATGGTGCATTGTGTTGACTGACATAACTGTTGAAGAAGTAGTGAAAGTTAAACTGGCTTTCATTGGTTGTATTTAGTGCATGTAGTACAGATTTGACATCATGAAAGACTACCCTTTGTACGATGTCAACTTTGTCTAACAGTAGTCTTGTGGCTTTCTCAATAACAGCTACTTCTGCTTTATAGTTTGTGCAAATCTTGCCTGATGCAATAGACTGTTTTGGTTTGATTTCCATCTGGCCAGACTATTAACATTTCACAGCCTCCATCTTTGATTGAATCTTTGGCAGTTACATCTGTGCAGCATACTCTAATCCATTCTTCTTGTGTGGATAGAGCTCTGTAATGGCTTTGATTGTTCTGTGTTTGATGGTCTCTGGTGATTCTTGCATTTTGGTTGTTATTCCTTCTATGGCATCTCGAATTTCTGGGTGTGGACCATACTCTCAAGCTGCACATGCAGTAAATATTTTTAGAGGTTTTTCATCCCTAGCAAGGGTTGTGTGCCTGTTTGTGATTCCATTGTCGCGATAGGTGTTGTTCGCATTGCTCTTGTTATTATCCTGAGGCTTTGATTTTGGACCACTCTGACGTATTGAAAGTTTGATGCTGCAGTGGTTCCCATGCTGCTGTGGTTCCCCATGCTGCTGTGGTTCCCATGCTGCAGTGGTTCCCCATGC
>JAXRKP010002133.1:0-17500 GCA_037039925.1 Doris montereyensis | reverse complement strand
ACGTTGTCTTTCAAATTTCTTGGAAACCATCTGTTGTCCAGTCTTGATGTTTTGCGTGCCTTTTTTATACTATCTTTGACGTAAAGATTATGTAGTATGTTTGAGAGGGTGATGGTGTTTGGTGTAATTAGTGTAATCGCTTGACTTGCATGACGTCCCTATTACGTTTTATCATGCTCAAACATGGATAAACATTATACATCAAGAAATATACATATATAATGTACACTCACCAACAGAATATACACGATACAAATAACAAACATATTTAAAAGCATAGGATGATAATACAAAAACAAGTTGACATCATTGAACTATATTTATGACAACAGTGAGAAATATGAATCTGTGTGGGTTTTATGGCTGTGTGAAAAACAGGCGGGTTTTATTTTTTTTTCTTATATGTCTGAGTTGATTATATTTCTCTTAAGTGTTTGGGGAGAAATTCCAGACTTTCGGGGTGAAAAACGAGAAAGACATTTCACCAACTGTTTTAAGACATCTACGAGGGAACTATTAACTTTTTTGTATCGGCTGAAGATCTAAGCTGCCGATTTGGAACGTGGAGTCATGTCAGATAGGTAGAAGGGGGTTTTATAGTGTATGCATTTGTGACAGAGAGTCATCAGTTTATAAAGAATTGTTTTTCTACACGGAGCCAATGAAGAGTGTGGAGGACGGTTCGTAGCATGGTTTTTTTTTTGCTTTTCTTCACAACTAATCTTGCGGCATTGTTTTGGGCAATTTGAAGTTTTGACAATCTTTGTTGCGTAACTCCAAACAATAATGAATTACAGTAATCAATTTTTGACATAACAAGAGAATTTACAATTACTTTAGCTATACTTTTAGGTAACAAGTGTCTTATGCTGTTAATATTAAGAATATCGAAATTGATATTACATAGTAGCAGATTTACAGTACTGAAAAGCCACAATAAAAAAAATATGCCAAGATTTCTTGAACTTTCCGAAAACTTAATGTTGGTGTCACAAATAGTAATTCCAGATTCCATAATCTTGTTCCTAAAATTTGGAGTGCCAAGTAACAAAACTTCCGTTTTGTCTCCATTGAAAACAAGCCTGTTCATATTCATGTAATGTTTTATGGAAGAAATACAATTTTTGAAAAGATGACACCAGCAAGTGAAAATTTTCTGGGAATACTGAGCCATTAATCTATGTATCATCAGCATCAAAATAGCATCCAAGTTTGAATTTTCAATTTCTCTAACTAAGGGATTTGTGTATAAGGTGAATAGGATTGGTCCCAATTGGGAGCCTTGGGGCACTCCAAATCTCAGATTATGACTGTTAGATTATTGCCCATTGACCACTACATTTTGCCGACGGTCAGTGAGATATGATTTGAACCATGCCAGGGCAGTGCCTTTTATGCCAACCCTATGTTTTAAATCTTTGAAGCAAAATAACGTTGTAAAATTATGGCAATATAGAAATAGATCTAGTTTTTGAAAACATTCGACAAATCTACATTAAAAAAACGACGTGAGGTAGTCTTCGTTGATAACATTGATTTAGCTGTCTTTTCATGACCGTAAGGCCTCTAAAATAAAGATCAATGAGGGGTTGTTATTTTTACATAGAATAAAGACGCAAAATCAATAATGTTTTCATTCTATTTCAGAAACAAAAAAAATGGCCTAACGTCAGAACCATTTTAAGTTTACAATGTGGAAATCCGATCACTTTTAATTAAAACGTTATGGCTCTTTAAAGTTGTGCAAGAGTGTCAGAACGTACTATATATGTAGCTCTAGCTCTTCTACAGTTTCTAGATTTAAATAATTAAACACATTTAAAGCTGTTCTGTTGGAGTTCGCTGGTTTTCAGGTTGCGGGTATGGACCATATGTAACCCATTCAAAATGATTTTTGAGAATTTTACGACATTAAATAACTGACACTGACGGAGTCTGACCTAGCTATAGATCAAAATCTTGGCCTTCATCTCTCGAATGTAAAGATACTATACTCTTTCAAAATTTAGTGTCGCCTGAGAGCTGAAAGTTCAACATATCTCATGTTCAGCGTGAATTGTATGGAGCAGTAGATTTTTTCTAACTTTAAAGACATTTCTTATCAAAAATATAAAAAGGAACACGATTCCACATTAATATATATTGTTGGACTATCAGTAACATCTGCTTCAGAAGTAAAGCCTATAGGCTTGACCGAAAGGTTGGAGTTTTATAGGAGGCGTGAGTTTTGTTTATTATATAGTATAGATAGGATAACCTTATGTAATGTATACTAGATAAAATAAGATATATCCTAATTGTCCCAATTTACAGGCACATTTGCTTGGTGATAGATCAGATTTCAGAGTATATCATCATGTGATATATATAATATATACATGCATATACTATATTATATAATATATATATATATATATATATTATATATAATATATATATAATATATATATATAATAATAATAATACAATATATATACTTAATATATTTCACAGATGTTGTATAAATAATATATATATAAATTAGATACTTTATGTTTGTTAAGTATCGGTTTGATATATATCCTTTTCTGCCTAAAAATATGTCTTTAATCAAATCAGCCTGCTTAAAGTACTTCTTGGGTTTCACAATTTATGTTAACAATGTGGTCACAGGGTTCATCCCAAATCAAGGCCAAGATTCGGTATGAAAACAGAAATCGTAAACTTTGCACCAAAGCACTGACACTTTTTGATTGATGGTCTGTTTTGAATCCATGCCAAGAATTTGTGACTCTAGTTATAGGAAAGCGTAGCTTATTTTCACGAGTCTATGGTAACCAAGGAAACAGCCACAATATTCTCTACTTTAAAAAAAAAACAAATCTCATGTCATTCTACAAACAAAGAAAAACCAATGCTTCCGCACGGGCACCGATAGCAGGTGTCGTGAGTGGAATTTCAATATATTTTTTTTTTTCTCTTAGGAGAAAGGAATCAACAACCGTCAAGCTGCCGGTCAAGGCAACAGAGTCACCCACGTTGTCCAAGTGACCAATAAGGGGTAAATTAAATGGTCTTGCTGGAAGAAGAAAAAAACCGAATTGTCCAAAGTGGTGCTCAAACCCAGTACCTCTGAGTCCCAGTGACAATGGTTTTAACCACTCGACCTTCTTGTTCCCCTATTCTAATATGCTATGGAATTTTTAGACGTGGTTTATAGAATAATTCTTTGAGATTTCTCAGTTTAAACATTTGAAAATAATGTGCTGTTTTGTGCTCGCAAAGTTTGGTGTTTATGTTATTTATTTAATGCCGTGTTTTTTGTTGTTATTGTGAACTGCAGTTATTTTAAGAGCACCTTTTGACAAATATGTCTTTTTTCAATTTGAAAACATTTTTTGGGTAACGACCGACCATCAAGTAAATTTGAAGTATTACCACGCACATAACTTGATCCCCCCCCCCCCCCCCCACCATCCTGGCACACGAATATATTCTATGAATAAATATCATACATTCAAATTACAGTCAGAGTTTAAATATATTTATGAGTATGTATATTGTAAAACATCATTATCGTTCTGTGCCTGTTTACATCATTGTCAATAAAATTGGGGGGGGAGGGAGAGAGAGAGAGAGAGAGAGAGAGAGAGAGAGAGAGAGAGAGAGAGAGAGAGAGAGAGAGAGAGAGAGAGAGAGAGAGAGAGAGAGAGAGATGAGAGAGAGAGAGGGGGACTGAGAGAGAGAGAGAGAGAGAGAGAGAGAGAGAGAGAGAGAGAGAGAGGGGGACTGAGAGAGAGAGAGAGAGAGAGAGAGAGAGAGAGAGAGAGAGAGAGAGAGAGAGAGAGAGAGAGAGAGAGTGAGAGGGAGAGAGAGAGAGAGAGAGAGAGAGAGAGAGAGAGAGAGAGAGAGAGAGAGAGAGAGAGAGAGTGAGAGAGAGAGAGAGAGAGAGAGAGAGAGAGAGAGAATTGTTTCTTATTGTTTGTATAAGACAATAATGTATCTCATCAGATGTTTCTTATTATTCTATGAAGTTTGAATGATATTATTATTATATCATTTTTGAAGATTTTGTTTGTTAACTTTCATAAAATTTGTTTTAAAAACCAATTTTCCAAAAGGACAAATAAAGATTATCTTTATCTTGACAGAAATTTGCTACAGGTCTCTCATTTATGCGAATATTTTCGCCCCATTCCGTTCGTTCCGTAATCATCTTCATTCGGTGTACGTCTTCGTTCCGTCCTTTATCTTTCTGTATTCATCTTCGTTATGACGTCTTTGCTCCGTGTTCATCTTCGTTCCGTGTTCATCTTTGTTTTGTGTTCATCTTTGTTCTCTATCTGTTTCCGTCATCTTTTTGTGTTCAAGATGTTTGTTCTGTATTCGAACTTTCATCTTCATTCCGTGTTCATCTTCGTTCCGTGTTCATCTTTGTTCTGTGTTCATCTTTGTTCTGTGTTCAAAAGGACAAATTCATCTTCGTTTATGCTCATCTTGTCTACACAAATTCTTCTTCGTTCTGTTTACAGTTCTGTCTCTCGTTTGTGCGAATATTTTCGTTCCCCATTCCCTTCTGTTCATCGTAATCATCTTCATTCGGTGTACGTTCTGTGTTCATCTTCGTCCTATCTTTGTTCCGTGTTCATCTCTTTCGTTATGTGTTCGTCTTTGTTCCGTGTTCATCTTGTTCCGTGTTCATCTTTGTTTTGTGTTCATCTTTGTTCTCTGTTCATCTTCGTTCCGTATCTTTGTTTTGTGTTCTTTTGTTCTGTGTTCATCTTCGTATTCGTCTTTGTTCCGTGTTCATCTTCATTCGTGTGTTCATCTTCGTTCTGTGTTCATCTTTCGTTCTGTGTTCATCTTTGTTCCGTGTTCTCTTTGTTCCGTGTTAGTCTTTTTCTGTGTTCTTACAGAGGACAGTATCTGTGTGAAAGAGTGAGAGTACTCTGGTGTGTGACGGAGGGAGTGTTCATCTTCGTTCTGTGTTCATCCCTGGTGTGTTCATCTTTGTTCTGTGTTCATCTTCGTTCGTGTTCGTCTTTGGTCGTGTTCGTCTTTGTTCCGTGTTCGTCTTTGTTCCGTGTTAGTCTTTGTTCAGTGTTAGTCTGAGTTCCGTGTTAAGGGGAGAGTCCGTGTTCGTCTTTGTTCCGACAAGAGTCTTTGTTCCGTGTTGACAGAGGAGTCTCTTTGTTCCGTATTCGTCTTTGTTCCGTATTCGTCTATTCGACTTTGTTCCGTGTTCCGTGTTAGTCTTTGTTCCGTGTTCGTCCTTTGTTCCGTAGTACTCTGGTCGTCTTTGTTCCGTGTTCGTCTGACAGAGGAAGTCTTTGTTCCCTGGTAGTCTTACTTATCTAGAAGAATATTGTTGCATTGTAGGATACACGTCTGTAAGAAATGACACAAAATATTTTTTGTATTCCTTTATCTTTTAAATGAGAAGTCCACTTTACGAAACCTAGGTAAGTCCAGTTATGAAAATAGTGAGCCATTTTCTTCAGCCTCACTTTCAGAGATTTACACATGTGTCTCAGAAGCTCCTCTTTTCGAAATCTTCTCAATCATGTCGTAAATTGGAACAGAAAACTAAGCAAAACTTTGTCAAAATTTTCCTTCTGTGCCCAATAAAACATGTGACTTTTCTTTTTTTCTTCTTTTCTTTCTTTCTTTATCAGTTGCCATTCTACCTCTCGGTATATGGGTTCAGATGCTTCGAGATGATCTGTCTCCAGGATGCCCAGTTCTGGCATTTCCTGTTTCCTTGAAAAAGTTAAATTTCCCTGCTTCAATGCCTCTTTTATATCCTCTTCCCACTTTCTTAGAGATCTGCCTTTTGGTCTTTTACCTTGGACTTTAGAACTGTATACTTATTTAACTATTGTATTGTCATTTATTCTGTTTACATTCCCAAACCATCTCAATTGATTTGTTTCTATTTTAGTTTTTATCCCTATCTCTTATTGCTGTGTTTCTGATTTTGTCTCACAGTTTTTCGATTTCGCTGATTTCATAGAGGACAGTAGGACAATAAACTGTATTGTATACTACCATTTCGTTTGTTGACAATTCTTGTTACCTACAAATGCCTTTCCTACGTGATTATATATTGCACTTGTCTTTTGATTCTCTGGCTGATTTATTCTCTTAGTTTTCCCTCTGAGTTATTCATTACTGCTAGGTGTTTGTAACTTTGAACTTTTTCTAAATTCTCCTGCCCAATTTAAGATTGTGTGTTTTAGTTTCCTAGTTACTAGCATTGTTTTGGTTTTTGCATTTCTCTCATTCCTCTTTTATTTAGTTCATTGTTCATAATGTCGATATTCGATTGAAGGTCACTTTCTCATTTGCCAAACAGAACTAAATCATTGGCAAATAAAAACATTGATACATTTACTGGTTGGAGCTTCCACATACCTACATTCATTTTATTCATTTTTGAGGATGCCTTTACGACTGAATCCATAAATGTGATAAACAAAAGAGGACTTAGGCTATAACCCTGTCTTACTCTATATCTACATCAAATTTTGCAGATATGTTTCCAGCTACTCTCACTGCACATATTGGTTTATTGTAACAACTATTCATGGCTTCTACTAAGTTTTGCTCTACAGTGTGTTCTTTTAAGGAATGCCATAGTTCGTCCCTCCTCACAGTGTCAAATGCCTTTTCTAAGTCAATAAAACACAGGTACAAGTCAATGTTTCTCTCAAGGAATTTTCTTTCTGTTATTTGTCTAATTGTAAATATGTGATGTTGTACACTTCTTCCTAGTCTAAATCCAATCTGATGCTCTTCAACTGATCCTCTACTCTTTTGCTCAGTCTCATTTCCAGTATCCTGACATACACTTTTCCTGGAACGCTAATTAGTGATATCCCTCTATAGTTGAGCATTCCATGTTGATCCTTTCTTATGTATTGTTACATTCGTTTCCTTTTTTCCAGTCGTCTGGCACCTGTTTGGACTTCCATGCTTGTTGGCATACTGCATGTATTAGTTTGTCTGCCTTGGTTTTTAATCATTTCTGGATAACTTCATCTGCTCCTGAGGATTTTCCTAATTTTATTTTTCTTATAGTTGTTTGGATTTCTTCCATTGATATATCTACATCTTCAGCTGTCTCCTCTCGATTACTTGTTACTCTTACTAATTGATCTTTACTCCTTGTTTCATATGTTCTGGAGAGATTATGTAATTGGTGAAAATGCTTTCTCCATGTTTCCATGATTTGGCTGTCTTCTTTCATTATTTCTCCTTTGGCATTCTTAACTTATCGTATTAGGCATGCTTTTGGTCTTTCTCATGCTCTTCATTGCCCGCCAGAACAGCTTTTGTTTCCTTGATAGCTTTCTTGAAGTCTTTGAAGTCTTTGTCCAAACTCTTCTCATTGTTCTTGTTTTTCTTTCCTAATTTCTGTTGGGGTTTGTCTATAGTTCTTTAATTCACGTAATCTATCATATTCTCTGATCTCTTTGTTTGCAAGTATTTCTTCCAGGCATCCTTCTTTTCTTTGATCTTAGTTTTGACATTCTCATTCTACCATGCTGTTCTTTTTCCTGTCTCCTTTAATTTGTTTCGTACCACAGACCTCTTCAGTACAAATGAGAAGTGTTTGTTTATACATCTGACACTTCTCTTCTATGTGCTATTATTCAGATCCATCTGTTTTCACTGATAAATGTTTTTATCCTAGATTTGTATACCTGTTTTACTACTGATTTATTTAGTTCCTCTATTTTGAGTTTAGTAGCTGTCTTCTCTTTCCTTTTCTGTTTGTTTTCTTCAGTCAGTAATCTCATTTTTGCAATCACTAAGTGATGATCACTAAATATTTCTGCTCATCTGTTTACTCTTGCATCCAATGTAGTGTAAAAAAGGGAGCTGCTAACTATTATGTAGTCTATGATTGGCTTTTCACGTCTGTCTTCATTTACTTTTGTATATTTGTGCATATCTTTATGAGAATAAAAGGTGTTGGCTAATTTCATGTTATTCTTTAAGCAAAAATCTATTTTGAGACGTTTGTTGTCTCTCCTTCTTTACCTATTACTCCTCCTGACGTTTATACATTGTTGCCTACTCTAGCATTTAAATCTCCTAAATGCATTAGTTCCTGTTTGGGTTTAATATTGTCTGCAGCTATTTGTAAATCGTTTTCGAAGATATATTTTTCTTCTTTAGTTACGTCTTCGTTTGGTCCATAAGCTATTAATAATGTAACTTCACGTCCTTTGGTTTAATGTTTACCTCTAATAGCCGTGGGCTTATAAATTTCCAACTTTCTAGCAGCTTTTTCTTCCTTTTTACGCACTAGGAGGCCTACTCATGCTCTAGCTCTATCTTTGACATCTACTCTGAGAAGATTAAAATAGGATTCGGTCCTACATTTCTATTCCTTCTCCTTTTTCTTTGTTTCTGTAATGGCCAAAATACCTACTTTGAATTTTTCCATTTCTTCAACTAATTCTAACTCTTTTCCATTTATTGCCCTAATATTCCATGTTCAAAATCACAATCCGTATTCGTTTCCAAGTTCGTCTTCCAAAGATCAAGCCAGTTGTATTATATTTATTTCTCTGTACCCTAGGTAGATGGTGGGGCTGTCACCTTGAGAGCCCCGACCAGGCCATGTTATTTTCTGTCAGAGTTAACTCTAGCTTTTTAGTCATTCAAGTCCAGCCTGCAAGGCAACAGGTTGTTATTTTCTGTCAGGGTTAACTCCCCTAGCCTTTGGTCGGCCAAGACCCGCCGGCAAGGCAACAGAAGGCTCGTGGATCATCTACTCCCCGTACAGGTGCTTACCTGTCCACTGCCCGGCATGTGACTATCACTGTTCTGAAAAGTTGACTTAAAGGGTTTTGCAAATGGACACCTCAAAAAATGACTCCCCCCTATATTGCGGACATGCCCCCCTCCCAAATCCCCACCATTGATATCGTCTTCCTTCCTTGAGTCTATGTAGACATACTCCCCCTCCCCCACATAGCCCCACCATTGATATCGTCTTCCTTCCTTTGGTCTATGTTGACATATCCCCCTCCCCACAAATCCCCACCATTGATATCGTCTTTCTTCCTTTAGTCTGTCATACTTCCTCCTCCCCCACAAAGCCCCACCATTGATATCGTCTCCCCTCCTTGATCTGTGACATACTCCCTCCTCCCCACAAAGTCTATGTGGACATATACTCCCTCCTCCCCCACAAAGTCATTGATATCGTCTTCCTTCCTTTAGTCTATGTGGACATACTCCCTCCTCCCCCACAAAGCCCCACCATTGATATCGTCTTCCTTCCTTGAGTCTTCCTGTGGACATACTCCTCCCTCCCCCACAAATCCCCCATTGATATCGTCTTCCTTCCTTGAGTCTATGTGGACAAAGCCCCACCATTGATATTGTCTTCCGTCCTTGCGATCTATGTTGACATTATTATCTTCCTTTCTTGCGTCTATGTTGAAAGTATCACTAAAGTACTTTACTCTCTGTTACCGTTACGTAACAAGGATCAGTCAATGAAAAACAGAGACATAGTGTAACACTAAAGAAAGTAACCTTCTGGACACTTAACAATTCATTTCATCATCTACTGTGGCCGAGTGGATAGACTACAGGATTTAGAATGATAAGCTCCACGGTTTCGAATATCTAGTACAAGTATCTGCGATGTCGTGTTGCTTTGTGAAAGACACTTAACAATTCATTTCATCATCTACGGTGGCCGAGTGGATAGACTACAGGATTTAGAATGGTGAGGTCCACGGTTTCAAATATCTAGCACAGCTATCTGCGATGTCGTGTTGCTTTGTGAAAGACACTTAACAATTCATTTCATCATCTACGGTGGCCGAGTGATAGACTACAGGATTTTAGAATGGTGAGGTCCACGGGTTCGAATATCTAGTACAACTATCTGCGATGTCGTGTTGCTTTGTGAAAGACACTTAACAATTCATTTCATCATCTACGGTGGCCGAGTGGATAGACTACAGTCCACGGTTTCGAATATCTAGCACAGCTATCTGCGATGTCGTGTTGCTTTGTGAAAGACACTTAACAATTCATTTCATCATCTACGGTGGCCGAGTGGATAGACTACAGGATTTAGAATGATAAGCTCCACGGTTTCGAATATCTAGTACAGGTATCTGCGATGTCGTGTTGCTTTGTGAAAGACACTTAACAATTCATTTCATCATCTACGGTGGCCGAGTGGATAGACTACAGGATTTAGAATGGTGAGGTCCACGGGTTCGAATATCTAGTACAGGTATCTGCGATGTCGTGTTGCTTTGTGAAAGACACTTAACAATTCATTTCATCATCTACGGTGGCCGAGTGATAGACTACAGGACTTAGAATGATAAGCTCCACGGGTTCGAATATCTAGCACAGGTATCTGCGATGTCGTGTTGCTGGCAGAAAGACACTTAACAATTCATTTCATCATCTACGGTGGCCGAGTGGATGGACTACGGGACTTAGAATGATAAGCTCACGGGTTCGAATATCTAGCACAGGTATCTGCGATGTCGTGTTGCTTTGTGAAAGACACTTAACAATTCATTTCATCATCTACTGTGGCCGAGTGGATAGACTACAGGATTTATAATGGTGAGGTCCACGGTTTCAAATATCTAGTACAAATATCTGCGATGTCGTGTTGCTTTGTGAAAGACACTTAACAATTCATTTCATCATCTACGGTGGCCGAGTGGATAGACTACAGGATTTAGAATGGTGAGGTCCACGGTTTCGAATATCTAGCACAGCTATCTGCGATGTCGTGTTGCTTTGTGAAAGACACTTAACAATTCATTTCATCATCTACGGTGGCCGAGTGGATAGACTACAGGATTTAGAATGGTGAGGTCCACGGGTTCGAATATCTAGCACAAATATCTGCGATGTCGTGTTGCTTTGTGAAAGACACTTAACAATTCATTTCATCATCTACGGTGGCCGAGTGGATAGACTACAGGATTTAGAATGGTGAGGTCCACGGTTTCAAATATCTAGCACAAATATCTGCGATGTCGTGTTGCTTTGTGAAAGACACTTAACAATTCATTTCATCATCTACTGTGGCCGAGTGGATAGACTACAGGATTTAGAATGGTGAGGTCCACGGTTTCGAATATCTAGCACAGCTATCTGCGATGTCGTGTTGCTTTGTGAAAGACACTTAACAATTCATTTCATCATCTACGGTGGCCGAGTGGATAGACTACAGGATTTAGAATGGTGAGGTCCACGGTTTCAAATATCTAGCACAGGTATCTGCGATGTCGTGTTGCTTTGTGAAAGACACTTAACAATTCATTTCATCATCTACGGTGGCCGAGTGGATAGACTACAGGATTTATAATGGTGAGGTCCACGGGTTCGAATATCTAGTACAACTATCTGCGATGTCGTGTTGCTTTGTGAAAGACACTTAACAATTCATTTCATCATCTACGGTGGCCGAGTGGATAGACTACAGGACTTAGAATGGTGAGGTCCACGGGTTCGAATATCTAGCACAGGTATTTGCGATGTCGTGTTGCTTTGTGAAAGACACTTAACAATTCATTTCATCATCTACGGTGGCCGAGTGGATAGACTACAGGATTTAGAATGGTGAGGTCCACGGTTTCAAATATCTAGCACAAATATCTGCGATGTCGTGTTGCTTTGTGAAAGACACTTAACAATTCATTTCATCATCCACGGTGGCCGAGTGGATAGACTACATGATTTAGAATGGTGAGGTCCACGGGTTCGAATATCTAGCACAGCTATCTGCGATGTCGTGTTGCTTTGTGAAAGACACTTAACAATTCATTTCATCATCTACGGTGGCCGAGTGGATAGACTACAGGATTTAGAATGGTGAGGTCCACGGTTTCAAATATCTAGCACAGGTATCTGCGATGTCGTGTTGCTTTGTGAAAGACACTTAACAATTCATTTCATCATGTACGGTGGCCGAGTGGATAGACTACAGGTTTTATAATGGTGAGGTCCACGGGTTCGAATATCTAGTACAACTATCTGCGATGTCGTGTTGCTTTGTGAAAGACACTTAACAATTCATTTCATCATCTACGGTGGCCGAGTGGATAGACTACAGGACTTAGAATGGTGAGGTCCACGGGTTCGAATATCTAGCACAGGTATTTGCGATGTCGTGTTGCTTTGTGAAAGACACTTAACAATTCATTTCATCATCTACGGTGGCCGAGTGGATAGACTACAGGATTTATAATGGTGAGGTCCACGGGTTCGAATATCTAGTGCAGGTATCTGCGATGTCGTGTTGCTTTGTGAAAGACACTTAACAATTCATTTCATCATCTACGGTGGCCGAGTGGATAGACTACAGGATTTATAATGGTGAGGTCCACGGGTTCGAATATCTAGCACAAATATCTGCGATGTCGTGTTGCTTTGTGAAAGACACTTAACAATTCATTTCATCATCTACGGTGGCCGAGTGGATAGACTACAGGATTTAGAATGGTGAGGTCCACGGGTTCGAATATCTAGTACAAATATCTGCGATGTCGTGTTGCTTTGTGAAAGACACTTAACAATTCATTTCATCATCTACTGTGGCCGAGTGGATAGACTACAGGATTTATAATGGTGAGGTCCACGGTTTCAAATATCTAGCACAGGTATCTGCGATGTCGTGTTGCTTTGTGAAAGACACTTAACAATTCATTTCATCATCTACGTTGGCCGAGTGGATAGACTACAGGATTTATAATGGTGAGGTCCACGGTTTCAAATATCTAGTACAAATATCTGCGATGTCGTGTTGCTTTGTGAAAGACACTTAACAATTAATTTCATCATCTACGGTGGCCGAGTGGATAGACTACAGGATTTATAATGGTGAGGTCCACGGGTTCGAATATCTAGCACAAATATATGCGATGTCGTGTTGCTTTGTGAAAGACACTTAACAATTCATTTCATCATCTACGGTGGCCGAGTGGATAGACTACAGGATTTATAATGGTGAGGTCCACGGGTTCGAATATCTAGTACAAATATCTGCGATGTCGTGTTGCTTTGTGAAAGACACTTAACAATTCATTTCATCATCTACTGTGGCCGAGTGGATAGACTACAGGATTTAGAATGGTGAGGTCCACGGTTTCAAATATCTAGTACAAATATCTGCGATGTCGTGTTGCTTTGTGAAAGACACTTAACAATTCATTTCATCATCTACGGTGGCCGAGTGGATAGACTACAGGATTTAGAATGGTGAGGTCCACGGTTTCGAATATCTAGCACAAATATCTGCGATGTCGTGTTGCTTTGTGAAAGACACTTAACAATTCATTTCATCATCTACGGTGGCCGAGTGGATAGACTACAGGATTTATAATGGTGAGGTCCACGGGTTCGAATATCTAGCACAAATATCTGCGATGTCGTGTTGCTTTGTGAAAGACACTTAACAATTCATTTCATCATCTACGGTGGCCGAGTGGATAGACTACAGGATTTAGAATGGTGAGGTCCACGGTTTCAAATATCTAGCACAAATATCTGCGATGTCGTGTTGCTTTGTGAAAGACACTTAACAATTCATTTCATCATCTACGGTGGCCGAGTGGATAGACTACAGGATATAGAATGGTGAGGTCCACGGTTTCAAATATCTAGCACTAATATCTGCGATGTCGTGTTGCTTTGTGAAAGACACTTAACAATTCATTTCATCATCTACGGTGGCCGAGTGGATAGACTACAGGATTTATAATGGTGGGGTCCACGGGTTCGAATATCTAGTACAACTATCTGCGATGTCGTGTTGCTTTGTGAAAGACACTTAACAATTCATTTCATCATCTACGGTGGCCGAGTGGATAGACTACAGGATTTAGAATGGTGAGGTCCACGGTTTCAAATATCTAGCACAAATATTTGCGATGTCGTGTTGCTTTGTGAAAGACACTTAACAATTCATTTCATCATCTACGGTGGCCGAGTGGATAGACTACAGGATTTAGAATGGTGAGGTCCACGGTTTCAAATATCTAGCACAAATATCTGCGATGTCGTGTTGCTTTGTGAAAAACACTTAACAATTCATTTCATCATCTACGGTGGCCGAGTGGATAGACTACATGATTTATAATGGTGAGGTCCACGGGTTCGAATATCTAGCACAGCTATCTGCGATGTCGTGTTGCTTTGTGAAAGACACTTAACAATTCATTTCATCATCTACGGTGGCCGAGTGGATAGACTACAGGATTTATAATGGTGAGGTCCACGGTTTCGAATATCTAGCACAAATATCTGCGATGTCGTGTTGCTTTGTGAAAGACACTTAACAATTCATTTCATCATCTACGGTGGCCGAGTGGATAGACTACAGGATTTATAATGGTGAGGTCCACGGGTTCGAATATCTAGCACAGGTATCTGCGATGTCGTGTTGCTTTGTGAAAGACACTTAACAATTCATTTCATCATCTACGGTGGCCGAGTGGATAGACTACAGGATTTAGAATGGTGAGGTCCACGGGTTCGAATATCTAGCACAGCTATCTGCGATGTCGTGTTGCTTTGTGAAAGGCACTTAACAATTCATTTCATCATCTACGGTGGCCGAGTGGATAGACTACAGGATTTATAATGGTGAGGTCCACGGGTTCGAATATCTAGTACAGGTATCTGCGATGTCGTGTTGCTTTGTGAAAGACACTTAACAATTCATTTCATCATCTACGGTGGCCGAGTGGATAGACTACAGGATTTATAATGGTGAGGTCCACGGGTTCGAATATCTAGCACAAATATCTGCGATGTCGTGTTGCTTTGTGAAAGACACTTAACAATTCATTTCATCATCTACGGTGGCCGAGTGGATAGACTACAGGATTTATAATGGTGAGGTCCACGGGTTCGAATATCTAGTACAAATATCTGCGATGTCGTGTTGCTTTGTGAAAGACACTTAACAATTCATTTCATCATCTACGGTGGCCGAGTGGATAGACTACAGGACTTAGAATGGTGAGCTCCACGGGTTCGAATATCTAGCACAGCTATCTGCGATGTCGTGTTGCTTTGTGAAAGACACTTAACAATTCATTTCATCATCTACGGTGGCCGAGTGGATAGACTACATGATTTATAATGGTGAGGTCCACGGGTTCGAATATCTAGTACAACTATCTGCGATGTCGTGTTGCTTTGTGAAAGACGCTTAACAATTCATTTCATCATCTACGGTGGCCGAGTGGATAGACTACAGGATTTAGAATGGTGAGGTCCACGGTTTCAAATATCTAGCACAGGTATCTGCGATGTCGTGTTGCTTTGTGAAAGACACTTAACAATTCATTTCATCATCTACGGTGGCCGAGTGGATAGACTACAGGATTTATAATGGTGAGGTCCACGGGTTCGAATATCTAGTACAACTATCTGCGATGTCGTGTTGCTTTGTGAAAGACACTTAACAATTCATTTCATCATCTACGGTGGCCGAGTGGATAGACTACAGGACTTAGAATGGTGAGGTCCACGGGTTCGAATATCTAGCACAGGTATCTGCGATGTCGTGTTGCTTTGTGAAAGACACTTAACAATTCATTTCATCATCTACGGTGGCCGAGTGGATAGACTACAGGATTTAGCATGGTGAGGTCCACGGGTTCGAATATCCAGCACAAATATCTGCGATGTCGTGTTGCTTTGTGAAAGACACTTAACAATTCATTTCATCATCTACGGTGGCCGAGTGTATAGACTACAGGATTTAGAATGGTGAGGTCCACGGGTTCGAATATCTAGTACAAATATCTGCGATGTCGTGTTGCTTTGTGAAAGACACTTAACAATTCATTTCATCATCTACTGTGGCCGAGTGGATAGACTACAGGATTTATAATGGTGAGGTCCACGGTTTCAAATATCTAGCACAGGTATCTGCGATGTCGTGTTGCTTTGTGAAAGACACTTAACAATTCATTTCATCATCTACGGTGGCCGAGTGGATAGACTACAGGATTTATAATGGTGAGGTCCACGGTTTCAAATATCTAGTACAAATATCTGCGATGTCGTGTTGCTTTGTGAAAGACACTTAACAATTAATTTCATCATCTACGGTGGCCGAGTGGATAGACTACAGGATTTAGAATGGTGAGGTCCACGGTTTCGAATATCTAGCACAGCTATCTGCGATGTCGTGTTGCTTTGTGAAAGACACTTAACAATTCATTTCATCATCTACGGTGGCCGAGTGGATAGACTACAGGACTTAGAATGGTGAGCTCCACGGGTTCGAATATCTAGCACAGCTATCTGCGATGTCGTGTTGCTTTGTGAAAGACACTTAACAATTCATTTCATCATCTACGGTGGCCGAGTGGATAGACTACAGGATTTAGAATGGTGAGGTCCACGGTTTCAAATATCTAGCACAAGTATCTGCGATGTCGTGTTGCTTTTTGAAAGACACTTAACAATTCATTTCATCATCTACGGTGGCCGAGTGGATAGACTACAGGATTTAGAATGGTGAGGTCCACGGGTTCGAATATCTAGTACAGCTATCTGCGATGTCGTGTTGCTTTGTGAAAGACACTTAACGCTTATTTGCCCCATTCGACCCAGCTGCAAGCGGGTACGACAGGGAATGGCTTGAGAGTAAAAAACTGCGTCAGACCAACGTTTTCTCCAGGAAGATAAACTCCTGCTAGATTCGGCAGTAATTGCCTCCAATAAATCTCACCTTACCTTATCTCATGGCATCTCATGTTAAGGATATTTCGTGTTCTTCCGGGAATGTATTTTTGGTAGTTCGTAACTATGATGTCATGCCAGCAGTGTACAATGTCGTCCTTCTACTCACCTCAATTATATTACATTCTCTTTTCATCTGTTACTCCTCATGAAATGCCATATTCATTCATACTATTGCAACAGACTAATAAAATAATAGACAGCACCTGACGATCGTCGGTATCACATGGTATAAATGTGAATGAATTCACTGATCATTACCTTTAACCTTTGTTATGTCTTACAAAAATAGCTACACAGTTTACAGAATGTTTTCAATGTTGGGGGCAGTAACTTTTTTTGCCCATTTAATTTGTCTTCAGATATAGCCATTTAAGTCAATTGATGCAAAGACGCTGCCAATCACACAGCATTGCTATTTGAAGTCAATGAACGTTTTACGTAGTATGGAGTCGTGTTTTCTACGTCATACGCCCCACTTCATACGACACACGTCACAACTCCCACGTAATATTATGCACTGGGGTTTTCCCTTCGAGATGACCACGTCATCAGCCTGTTGATATTATTTATAGTTAGTACAATGACAGTTACAGACAGGCACAGATAGAGGGGATGAGAGAGAGAGAGAGAGAGAGAGAGAGAGAGAGAGAGAGAGAGAGAGAGAGAGAGAGAGAGAGAGAGAGAGAGAGAGAGAGAGAGAGAGAGAGAGAGAGAGAGAGAGCGAGAGAGAGAGGCAGAGGGGGAGGGAGAGAAAGTA
>JAXRKP010002132.1:55000-62500 GCA_037039925.1 Doris montereyensis | reverse complement strand
TATCTATCTATCTATCTAGCTATCTATCTATATACATATATATCTATCCATCTATCTATCTATCTATCTATCTATCTATCTATCTATCTATCTATCTATATATCTATCTATCTATCTATCTATCTATCTATCTATCTATCTGCTATCAGTGGGCGGTTAACGAGGGGCTATTGGTCCATCCTATTTCTTTCCTTATATTCTACTCTTTCCATGTCTTCCCAATATTGCTGCATGTGGTTGTCAATGTAAATATCACTGAAGCAAACATGTCTGAATATCAACATTTTATCTCTCTTCCTTTCTGTCTATCTTTCTAGACAAGGGGGCATGCTCCGTCCAGTTAAATGGACCGTCTAGTTAAATGCTCCGTCTAGTCAAAATGCTCATTGTAGTTAAATGCTCCGTCTAGTTAAATGCTCCGTCTTACCAGAAACGCATGGGATAGTTCGAAATCGTATGTAGACCCCTGACGTTGTTTGTAGATCCATTGCTATTTTCAAAGACTGTCAAAAAAACTAAACTTCAACCAGCCTACCATCCACCCAACCACCAACCACCAATCAATCAATCAATCAATCAATCAACCAATTAACCAACCATCCAACCAACCTACCTAACATCCAAACAGCGAACTAACCGACCAATCAACCATCCAACCAGCCTACCTAACAACCAAACAACGAACCAACCAACCAACCAACCAACCATCCATCCATCCATCCAGCCAACCTACCTACCTTCCCACCTACCCACCTACCTACCTATCAACCAACCAGCCAACAAACCATAAACCAACCAATCTTTCCAACTAACAAACAATCAACCATTCAGTCATCCACTTATCCAAGTCATTCAAACAAACAACCATCAACCAGCAAGCCAATTCACAAATGCACCAGCAAATGAGAAAGAACCAGTTTGTCAACCAACCAACCCAACCAACCAACCCAACCAACCAACCCAACCAACCAACCGAACCAACCAACCCACCAACCAACCCACCAACCAGTCCACCAACTTACCAACCAACCAACCCACCCACCCACCCAATCACCCAACCCAACCAATCAACCAACCAACTAACCAACCAACCAACCCACCCACACCACCCAACCAACCCACCCAACCAATCAACCAACAACTAACCAACTAACCAACCCACCCACCCACCCAACCAACCCACCCAACCAATCAACCAACCAACTAACCAACCAACCCACCCAACCAATCAACCCCAATCAACCAACCAACCAACCAACCACCCACCCACCCAACCAACCCACCCAACAATCAACCAACCAACTAACCAACCAACCAACCAACCAACTAACCAACCAATCAACCAACCAACTAACCAACCAATCAACCAACCAACTAACCAACCAACCAACCAACTAACTAACCAACCAATCAACCAACCAACTAACCAACCAACCAACCAACCAACCAACAACAACCAACCAACTAACCAACCAACCAACCAACTAACCAACCAACCAACCGACCAACCAACTAACCAACCAACCAACTAACCAACCAACTAACCAACCAACCAACCAACCAACCAACCAACTAACAATCAACCAACCAACTAACCAACCAACCAACCAACCAACCAACCAACCCAAACCAATCAACCAACCAATCAACCAACCAACCAACCAACCAACCAACCAACCAACCAACCCACCCAACCAATCAACCAACCAACTAACCAACCAACCAACCAACCCAACCAACCAACCGACCAACCAACCCAACCAACCAACCAACCAACCAACCAACCAACTAACCAACCAACTTCCAACCAACCAACAACCAACCAAAAAACCAATCAACCAATACCATGCTCAAGAAATAAAAACTAAACCTTAAGTCCATGCAGACATACTCCGCGCACTGCCTTGATTTCACGTGATGAAACAAGGAGATCAAAGTGGAATAAAGGATCAAATGCCAGCCGATTCTTTGTCTTTAGGAATCCACGTGACATCGCTCCACTCGCTAGCACGGACTCGCTCTTGGCGTCACTCAACTGGGGTTGAATCCAAGATTTAAATTCATTTGATTTACCCGCCAAAGGTGATCTTGGTTTGTTTAAAGTTTTTGGTAAGGTTTTAATTTTGCGTGTGCTACCCGGTAATTACAGCCAAGTGATCGTTAACGTGCACAGATTGTTGTGATCTGCACACGGGGCCTCCTTTTATCGTACGTCTCCGATGGGACTAGGTGTCGATCCACAGGGGTGGGGGTGGGGGGGAGCTAGATTTTGCTCGAAAAAATATGTTCAACCCGAGGGTTTGGATCCGCAGCCTTTTGGATTGAGAGGCCGACACTTTGCTTCTGTCTACCGACTCCCATTGAATTCAAGCTACAAGATGTGTTCTCACAAACGTCTGCTATTTGGATGGACAAACAGTGAGACGAGGGAATCATGTAGGAAGTAATAAATCCAAGATGTTACATTCCCATTTTGAACAAACCCGACACAGATACAAAGGGAGATAATCAAGGCAAACATAATAATGTAGGCAGCAGACGATACGATCGACGAGTGACCTCCGCATCGACACCTGCTATCGCCTGGCCATGAAAGGAAAGTGCACTTCCCACTTTCTCCGAGGTCTGTCTTTTGGTCTTTTACCTTGGAGGCTTTATCACTGTATACCGATTTAACTATTCTACTGTCATTCATTCTGTTTACATGCCCAAACCATCTCAATTGATTTGTTTCTATCTTAGTTTTCATGCCATCTGCTTTGGTTTGATCTCTTATTGTTGTGTTTCTGATTTTGTCTCTTTTAGTTTCCTACTACTCTTCTTAGATGTTTCATTTCAGCTGCTGTACTCTACTGTATTATCTACTGTCTAAGGTCCAGGTTTCACTGCCATAGAGGAGAGTAGGACAATAAACTGTATTGTATACTGCCGTTTTATATATGGATATATATTGACTTTCCTTTTGGATTTTCTGGCTGATTTCTTCTCTAGTTTTCCCTCTGAGTTAATCATTACTCCTAGGTAATTGTAGCTTTGAACCTGTTCTAAATTCTCCTGCCCAATTTAAGATTTTGTGTTTTAGCTTCCTAGTTGCTAGCATTGTTTTGGTTGTCTTTGCATTTCTCTCATTCCTCTTTATTTAGTTCATTGTTCATAATGTTGATATTCGGCTAAACGTCACTTTCTGATTTTCCAAACAGAACTAAATCATCGGCAAATGAAAGCATTGATACATTTACTGGTTTGAGCTTCCACATACCTACATTCATTTTCTTCAGTTTTGAGGACGCCTTTGCGGCTAAATCCATAAATGGGATAAACAAAAGAGGACTAAGGCCACAATCCTGTCTTACCCCTATATATGTACATCAAATTCTGCTGATATGTTTCCAGCTACTCTCACTGCACATGTCGGTTAATTGTAAAAACTTTAATGGCTTCTATTAGATTTTGCTCTACATTGTGTTCTTTTAAGGAATGCCATAGTTCGTCCTTCCTCACAGTGTCAAATGCCTTATCTAAGTCAATAAAATACAGGTGCAAGTCAATGTTTCTCTCAAGGAATTTTTCTATTATTTGTCTAATTGAAATATGTGATCTTGTACACTTCTTCCTGGTCTAAATCCACTCTGATGCTCTTCAATCTGATCCTCTACTCTTTTCTTTAGTCTCGTTTCCAGTATACTGGCATATACTTTTCCTGGAAGGCCAAGTAGTGATATCCCTCTATAGCTTGAGCATTCCATAGTAGATCCTTTCTTATATATGGTACTACTGTCGCCTTTTTCCTGTCGTCTGGCACCTGTTTGGACTTCCATGCTTTTGCATGTAGTAGTTTAAAATTCTCTCCCTTGGTTTTTAATCATTTTTGGATAAATGTGATCTGCTCCTAGGGCCTTTCCTGATTTCACTTTTCTTATAGCTGTTTGGATTTCTTCCATTGAGATATCTACATCTTCAGCTGTCTCCTCTGGATTACTTGTTACTCTTACTAATTGATCTTTACTCCTGTTTCATACGTTCTGGAGGGATTATGTAATTGGAGAAAATGCTTTTCCATGTTTCCATGATTTTGCTGTCTTCTTTCATTATTTCTTCTTTGGCATTCTAAATTTGTCGTATTGGGCATGCTTTGGTCTTTCTCATGCTCATCATTGCCCCCCAGAACAGCTTTTGATTTCCTTCATAGCTTTCTTGAAGTCTTTGTCCAAACTCTTCCCATTGTTCCTGTTTTACTTTCTTAACTTCCTCTTTAGCGATAGTTCTTTTATTCACGTAATCTATCATATTCTCTGGTCTCTTTGTTTGCAAGTGCTTCTTCCAGGCATCCTTCTTTTCTTTTAACTTAGTCTTGACATTCTCATTCCACCATGCTGTTCTTTTTCTATCTCCTTTAATTTGTTTCCTACCACATACCTCTTCAGTACAACCGAGGAGTGTTTCTTTATACATCTGCCACTTTTCTTCTATTGTGCTATCATTCAACTCCATCTGTGTTTCATTGATAAATCTTTTTTTTCTAGATTGCTATACCTGTTATACTACTAATTTATTTAGTTCCTCTATTTTGAGTTTAGTAACTTTCTTCTCTTTCCTTTTCTGTTTGTTTTCTTCAGTCAGTAATCTCATTCTTGCAATCACTAAGTGATGATCACTAAATATTTCTGCTCCTCTGTTTACTCTTGCATCCAATGTACTGTAAAAAGGGAGCTGCTAACTATTATATAGTCTATGATTGACTTTTCACACCTGTCTTCATTTGCTCTTGTGTATTTGTGGATATCTTCATGAGGAAAAAATGTGTTGGCTATTTTCATGTTATTCTTTAGGCAAAACTCTATTTAGAGAAGTTGTTGTCTCTCCTTCTTTTCCTATTACTCCTCCTGACGTTTCTACATTGTTGCCTACTCTAGCGTTTAAATCTCCTAAAAGCTATTAGTTCCTGTTTGGGTTTAAGATTCTCTGCAGCTATTTGTAAATCGTTTTCAAGGATTCTTTTTCTTCTTTGGGGCATATTTATTTGGTCCATAAGCTATTAATAATTTAATTTCTCGTCCTTTTGGTTTAATATTTACCTCTAATAATCGTGGGCTTATAAATTTCCAGCTTTCTAGTAGCTTTTCATGCCTTTTATGCACTAGGAGGCCTACTCCTGCTCTAGCTCTATCTTTAATATCTACTCCTGAGAAGATTAAAGTATGATTCGGTCCTACATTTTCTATTCCTTGACCTTTTTTCTTTGTTTCTGTAATGGCCAAAATATCTACTTTGAATTTTTTCCTTTTCTTCAACTAATTCTAACTCTTTTCCATTTATTGCCCTGATATTCCATGTTCCAAAATCACAATCCGTGTTCGTTTCCATGTTCATCTTCGTCAGTTCAAGTCGGGTATATCATCATATGTACTTCTTTGAATCTGCTTGTTTTGATAAGCAGATGATTAGCCCACTGTACCCCAGGTAGGTGGTGGGGCTGCCACCTTGAGGCCCCCTACCAGGCCTTGTTCTTGTCTGTCAGGTTAACGCCCTTAGCCTTTAGTCATTCAAGACCAGTCTGCAAGGCAGCGGATTATTATTTTTTGTCAGGACTAACTCCCCTTAGCCCTCGGCCAACCAAAACCGGCCTGCAAGGCAGCAGATTGTTTTCTGCCAGGGTTAACTCCCCTTACTTAGCCTTTGGTCAGCCAAGACACGCCTGCAGGCAGCAGGAGACTCGTGGAGGGTGGGATCATCTAGTCTCCTTACAGGTGCCTATCTGTCCACTGCACGGGCAGCTGCAATTTAATGCGACAAGGAAAAGGAAGGATTTTTACTGCTCTTTCTGTTTCCCCCTTGTACCGTCTGTGACTATATGACTCTTGTAATTGAGTACTATATGGAGCTTTTCATTTCCTGAATGCTTTAACCGTGAACAAACAAGGCCATTAGGCTCATTCTAATGTAAAGAGAAGCACATGGGTTGCAGTTATTTGAATGATTAATTGATTAATTCAATTGCCTAACGAGACGTATTAGTTCTGTCAAGAGTTAAAATAAATCAACTCGGCTATCGATTGCTGACCCTGTTAAGACCTTATAAATACCAAAGATGTATCTTGTATTGTCTACCACACACGCTCACGTACGAATGCACACACACACGCACACATGCGCACACACACACACATACATATACACATAATAATATGCAGACAATCATGCACACATACACACACACACACACACACACACACACACACACACACGCGCGCGTGCGGTCACACTCACAGACATCTGTTTTTCGTTGGGTTTCAGTTTCCGATCGTATCGATTTTTACTTAAGTTGTGAAATCACATCCATTTAGTTCACCAATATAGCATATTCGATTTGATGGCACTGAAGTCCCATCTGTGTAAGCCCGTTCTCGATGGCTGGCCCAGACAAGTCCATGATGTCTACGGGTGTTGGGTAAAGGGATAGGCGGACGGATGGGTGGATGGGTAGATGGACGGATGGGTGGATGGGTAGGTGGGTGGATGGGTAGATGGACAGATGGGTGGATGGGTAGACGGACGGATGGGTGGATGGGTAGACGGACCGATGAGTGGACGGATGAGTGGACGGATGGACAAAGAGATGGATGGATTGATGGGTGAATGGATAAATGGGCGCGTGGGTGGATGGGTGGAATTTGATGGATGGATGGTCGGATGGACGGTTTAATGGACTGGTGGATAGATGAATGGGCGGATGGATGGACATATGAATGGATTGATGGATGGTTGGATGGATGCATAGATGGGTGGATGGATGGATAGATGGGTGGATGAGCTGATGGACAGATGGACGGATGGATAGATGTTGAATGGATGGATGGAGGGAAGGGCGGATAGATGGATGGATGGACTATTGAATGTATGGATGGACGGGCGGGTGGTTTAACGGATGGACGGATGGATGAATCGATGGACCAACAAATTGATGGGTGCACGGCCCAATGGATGGGCGGACGGACGAATGGACGGACGGATGGAGAGACAGATATATGGATGGATGCAATGATGGATGGGTGCATACATGGATGGAGGGATGGGTTGACGTATTGATACATATATGGATAGACGGACGGATAGATGGATAAATGGATAGACCAACGAATAGATGGATAAATGGATAGACGCGAATAGATGGATAAATGGATAGACGGACGAATAGAAGGATAAATGGATGGACGGACGAATAGATGGATAAATGGATAGACGGACGAATAGATGGATAAATGGATGGATGGACGAATAGATGGATAAATGGATGGACGGACGAATAGATGGATAAATGGATAGACGGACGAATAGATGGATAAATTTATGGACGGACGAATAGATGGATAAATGGATAGACGGACGAATAGGTGGATAAATGGATAGATGGACGGACGAATGGATGGATAAATGGATAGATGGACGGACGAATGGATGGATAAATGGATAGTTGGACGGACGAATGGATGGATAAATGGA
>JAXRKP010002132.1:32500-50000 GCA_037039925.1 Doris montereyensis | reverse complement strand
CTAGAGTCACGTGGTCGTCATTGGCTCCATTTATTTCCAGCAATTGGGTCTTTGAGTGCATGTTGAGACCAATCTGAGCTGCATATGTAGCTAATGTTGATGTCCTATCTTGCATCTGCTGTTGAGTATGGGAGAGCATGGCGAGGTCATCTGCAAAATCCAGGTCATCAAGCTGGGTCCACATAGTCCACTGAATGCCATTTTACTTTTCTTCTGTGGTTTTTCTCATCACCCAGTCGATGGCCAGTAGACATAAAAATGGCGAGAGAAGGCATCCCTGGCGCACCCCGGTCTTTACCTGGAAGCGATGGGTCACTTGTCCTCCTTGGACAACTTAGCACGTAACTCCTTCATACAATGTCTTTATTAAGTTCTCAATTTTGGTAGGAATTCCATCATGTCGTAGGAGCTGCCATAGGCTCTCTCTGCAAGATGTCGAAGGCTTTTTGAAATCCGCAAAGTTGATGTACAGGGGTGTGTTCCATTCCAAAGTTTGTTCGACAATGTTCCGGAGGGTGGCAATCTGATCTGTGCAGGAACGATCTTGTCTAAAGCTTGCTTGTTGATCACTGAGTTTTCCATCTACCTCGTCCTTCATTCTCTCCAACCTATTCTGTTAAAGATCTTCCTGGGACTGACAGGAGAGTACTGCCTCGGTAGTTTTCACAGCTGCTTTTATCTCCTTTCTTGGTTAGTTTAATTATGTGGCCATCTTTCCAGTCATTCGCATATGGTGAACAGGATACATTGCAATGAAACAAAAGACATGCCGATAATCCGTGATTTGTATCCTCGCATGACATGCAGATATTTCGCTTGTGGCACAGCTTTGATTTGTCTTAAGATGGGTCACAATTCTTGGGGGTAAGAGGGAGGAGGAAAGGGATGGAGAGGGGGAGGGCGGAGAAGGTGGTGGGTTGCAAGAGGAGGCTATGAATATGGAAAAGAATCTTAAAGCAGTGATTTATTCATTTTTTGACATTTGAGGAATTGTGACGCTATCCGACGTTGTAAAGTTGTGAATTTGTAATCGAGACGACCACTTTTGTTTTCTACGTTTTATATAGTTGTGAATTTGTAATCTACGACGTTGTAGCAAAGATGTTGTACTTTTAAGGAGGTGGGTTTTATTTCCCATTTTACTTTCATCTCTTGATTCAGGCGTGAATGAGTACCCAGCTGTAGACAGACACCAACTTTTCATAGTTATTATGAAGAGGGTAATAAGCAGCTGTGCCGTCGTGTCGCCTCCCCCCCCACCCCCTCCCCCCCCCAATTCAAAGAGTTGAGAAGGGCTTTGGAAGAAAATTACCTGCTGGAGAGTAATTGAAATGGTGCAAAGTCTGTGAATTTGCGCTTGTACTGGGATATGGACTATCAAAATCCATCTTTATCTTT
Organism: Doris montereyensis; assembly: GCA_037039925.1. Lineage (NCBI taxonomy): Eukaryota > Metazoa > Mollusca > Gastropoda > Nudibranchia > Dorididae > Doris > Doris montereyensis. Next base: position 48,602 of record JAXRKP010002132.1, on the reverse strand, counting down.
ACGTTTAAGCATTGAAATGTCTGCCCGAAACCACTAAATTATCACACATGGTGGTGACATTTCAAAACGTACGGTATCAATAGATTAGTCCCTTTGAAATAATGACACAGTCATAATATATCATGACGTAAACCCATTTATTTAATTTGACTGAAGCCTTGACGTAGAATTGCTTTCTTATTCCACCAGGTGGCGCTGATTGAGGTAACCTCTGACGTCACGTCGACCATGATGGCCCCAGACAACGTTATTAGGTACACTCTTTAACTACTGTTTTCGCATTCAGGTAAGCCATTGTTTTATGTAAGGTTTTGGTTTTGAGTTTCTTATAACAAGCATGCATTATTATTTTCATTTTTGTATCCGTGTAAGGACAAAAGGACAAAAAGATAACATTTAAAAAAAGAAATAGAAAAAGCCTCGTTAGTATGGTTGGTAGTGCGCTTTCTTTTTATGGCGAGGGGACGCGGGTTCATTTATAGACATACGTCTACATGTGTACGTGTATATTTGTTCATTTATACATATATGTCTACATTGTGCGTGTATATTTGTTCATTTATACATATATGTCTACACGTGTATATTTGTGTATATTTGTTCATTTATACACATATGTCTACATTGTACGTGTATATTTGTTAATTTATACACATATGTGTACATGTGTACGTGTACATAAGTTCATTTATACACATATGTCTACGTGTGTACGTGTCTATAAGTTCATTTATACACATATGTCTACACGTGTACGTATATTTGTTCATTTATACATATTCATTTATACACATATGTGTACATGTGTACGTGTCTATAAGTTCATTTATACACATATGTCTACATGTGTACGTGTATATAAGTTCATTTATACACATATGTCTACGTGTGTACGTGTACATAAGTTCATTTATACACATATGTGTACATGTGTACGGGTACATAAGTTCATTTATACACATATGTCTACATGTGTACGTGTATATAAGTTCATTTATACACATATGTCTACATGTGTACGTGTATTTAAGTTCATTTATACACATATGTCTACGTGTGTACGTGTATATAAGTTCATTTATACACATATTTGTACATGTGTACATGTGTATATAAGTTCATTTATACACATATGTGTACATGTGTACGTGTATATAAGTTCATTTATACCCATATGTCTACATGTGTACGTGTATATAAGTTCATTTATACACATATTTGTACATGTGTACGTGTATATAAGTTCATTTATACACATATGTGTACATGTGTACGTGTATTATACCCATATGTCTGTACATGTGTACATGTGTACGTGTATATAAGTTCATTTATACACATATTTGTACATGTGTACGTGTATATAAGTTCATTTATACACATATGTGTACATGTGTACGTGTATATAAGTTCATTTATACACATATGTGTACATGTGTACGTGTATATAAGCTCATTTATATTTGTACATTGTGCAGGTTGACTGGCTTTATGTCAATTATCCCAAGCGAGTCATTTCATTTCAAATCCTTTCTCGACACCTGAGCAAACCTGTCCAGCTACCTGTCAGACTTCTCATATTAACGTTCGGACAAAATCCTTCCCAGCCTGTAGCATGGTACTCATTTTCCCTTAGGTCGGGTAAGGACGACAGACGGGAAAAAACCTGGTTCACCTAGTGTTTTGAACCAGCACACAAACAGACAAACGGATAAACCATAACTTTAAATGTCTGACTTGGCTTGACGCATTGATAAACTTCGTGTTTTCTTTTCTTTACGACCATCGATATCTAGATCTAGACAGGATGGAAACATTTCATGGATTATCAGTGAAGCGTAGTTGATATTCAACGTCATTGAGTCGTGAGATTTTGTTTTTACTGTGTAAGATGTGTATCACCCATATTTGAAACCCTCACCTGTTTTCATACCCGCACCATTCCTACAATCAGTGTTGGCGGTTTGAGGAGGGGATGAGGGGTGGGGGGGAGGGGGGCGGGCGAGGTGGGCTACTGGTAGGTCCTGCTTCTTTCCTCTCGCTCTTTCACATGTCTTGTATATTGCGATGTCTCTATAATTCACTCTGCGATCACCGAATACGGTGTACAGGTAAATTTCAATGAAGTGGAACAAACCATTTTCATCTGACTTTCAAAGTAAATCTCGTCTCATGTCTCTTCTTTTATTCTTCATTACCTGCAACAACGTTGTTAGTCCGCTCTCTTCTCATGGCTTTGCGGAGGTCGTGGGGTCAATTCTGTCTGGTGCCCAAATATTTATTTTCATTTTTATCTTTTAAAACATTTGTTTCGTATTTGTCATTGCTCTTCGATAGCTCCTGGTAGGTCTTACTTCTTTCCTTACATTCTTTTACGTGTCTTTCATCTCGTTATTTCCTCTTAATTCACTTTGATATCATCGTATATGGTGGTTGGTGTACAGTGTACATTGCAAGGAAACAAACAATCTTCTTCATTGACTGTCGTTTTATTGCAATACATGTATTAGACATTTCTGATATTCTTTGCTATCGGTTGGGTTACGAAGGTTTCCTTTGTTCTGTGTAATCTTAAAGATTATGCCCTCGGCTTGAACAATGACAAATGTAGCACAATAACGACAACAGACACCCCATGCCACCTAGCTTCTTTCTTCCTGTTCGTTATTTTATCTCATTTCTCCCTTTCGCAATACGGAATTGTGATTTCATCTATGTCCCAAAACTAGCATTCCACTTTATTGTATCCATGTATTACAACGAACCGCAGTGTTATGAGCTGGTAACCAAGACAACACTGGTTCAAGCCCCACAGCGAGCACAAGTGGGTTGTGTTTTTTTCTCCGTTGTACTCTTAGGAAAGATACGTCACTCTACTTACTCAAATGTGAACCAGTACCCAGCTTTAGAGAGAGAGAGCGAGGGAGGAGGGAGGGGGAGGGAGGGGAGAGGGAGAGATAGAGAGAGAGAGAGAGAGAGAGAGAGAGAGAGAGAGAGAGAGAGAGAGAGAGAGAGAGAGAGAGAGAGAGAGAGAGAGAGAGAGAGAGAGAGAGGGAGAGGGAGAGAGAGGAGAGAGAGAGGGAGGGAGGGAGGGAGGGAGGGGAGAGAGAGAGAGAGAGAGAGAGAGAGAGAGAGAGAGAGAGAGAGAGAGAGAGAGAGAGAGAGAGAGAGAGAGAGAGAGAGAGGGAGAGAGAGAGCGAGAGAGAGAGAGAGAGAGAGAGGGAGGAGGGAGGGAGGGAGGGGAGGGAGGGATGGATGGATGGATGGATGATAGGATGGATAGATGGATAGATCGATCTTCTTGTTAGAGTGTTAATACAAAATCCAACAGGTTTGTGTACTGTATGCTTCCCGAGGAGATGTGAAGGAATTTGAATGCAATGTCTCGTTGCGGGGGGAAGGGGGGCGGTGTGGTAAATACACGATGCACAGTCGGTTAGCCTGCACTTGTGCGGGGATACGGCCTATAAATCCATCTTTATCTTTAATTTTTTTTTTCTTTTTTCAAGATTGTGATTGTGTTAAACAGTAGTGATAATAAGACACACTCATCACGTTTGGATTTGATTCATCCTCTTCATTCAGCTGTCGGCCTACTGCAGTGTGATTCCTTTCTTTTTCATAATTTGAAGTCACCGTCGCATGACAATTCGACTGCAGTTTGTTTTGTTAATATTAGTATTCGATATGGTGTAGAGTAGTAGTAATAGTGTATAGTAATCGATATGGTATATAGCAATAGTGTATAATATTCCATATGGTCTTTATCAATAGTAATAGTGTATAGTATTCGATAGTATTCAATAGTGTATAATATTCGATATGGTCTTTAGCAATAGTAATAGTGTATAGATATTCGATAAGATATATAGTAATAGGGTATAGTATTCGATAAGATATATAATAATAGTATAGTATTCGATAAGATATATAATAATAGTGTATAGTATTCGATAAGATATATAATAGTAATAGGGTATAGTATTCGATAAGATATATAGTAATAGGGTATAGTATTCGATAAGATATATAGTAATAGTGTATAGTATTCGATAAGATATATAGTAATAGTGTATAGTATTCGATAAGGTATATAGTAATAGTGTATAGTATTCGATAAGGTATATAGTAATAGTGTATAGTATTCGATAATTTATATAGTAATAATTGTAATAGTATTCGATAAGGTATAGTATTCGATAATAGATAGTAATAGTGTAAAGTATTCGATAATTTATATAGTAATAGTGTATAGTATTCGATAAGGTATATAGTAATAGTGTAAAGTATTCGATAATTTATATAGTAATAGTATATAGTATTCGATAAGGTATATAGTAATAGTGTATAGTATTCGATAAGATATATAGTAATAGTGTGTATAGTATTCGATAAGGTATATAGTAATAGTGTATAGTATTCGATAAGATCGATAAGGTAGTATAGTGTAAGGTCATATTGGAAACAAACATCCTCACTTTCGCCGTAATGGAAGCGCCATCCTAATCAGCCGAGAAGCAAAGTAATTCTTTTCTTCTTGGTTGACCACAATTTACTTCATTGCAAGCTTGTCTCGCTTGTAATGGTTCGAAAGTCTCAACTCGACTTTTCTACCTTCATTAACTCTTTGTTTTTCTGTATTTTAGCAGACAAAGTTATGATGCTCTCTAGCATGAAGGTTGGTCCTGATAAAGTTGTTCTGACGTCACCCCGAAACCAGAGGAAGCTGTGTGTCTCACTCAAGCAGCCGACAGATAGGTGGGCATTCATATCTTTTTTCCCCATCTATTTGTCCCCAACTGTTTCCAATACACACACGACATGTAGTTTACGAGTTGCAGGAGACATCAAGTATGTTTACAGCCGACCTGAAAAACAATTATTTTAACAAGTTGACTTCGAAGTCAACAAGCATTAATATAAAACATGCAGTACAAGTTTACACCACATCTTCGAATATTTAATGACACAAAACACAACAACCCCCCCCCCCACTTCTCCCAAAAACAAAACAAAAACAACAGCAACAAAACAACAACAACAACCCAATAAAACCACTGAACGTTCCCTAACATGAGTAGAGGATCAGATTGAAGAGTATCAGAGTGGATTTAGACCAGGAAGAAGTGTGCAACACCACAAATATTTACAATTAGATAAATAATAGAAAAATTCTGTGAGAAAAATATTGACTTGCACCTGTGTTTTATAGACTTATAAAAGGCATTTGACACTGTGAAGAGGACGAACTATGGCATTCCTTAAAAGAACACAATAATGTAGAGCAAAATTTAATAGAAGCCATTATAAGGTGTTGCAATAAACCAACACGTGCAGTGAGAGTAGCTGGAAACATATCTGCAGAATTTGATGTAGATATAGGAGTAAGACAGGGTTGTAGCCTAAGTCCTTATTTGTTTATCACATTTATGAAGAAAGTGAATGTTGGTATGTGGAAGCTCAAACCAATATATGTATCAATGCTTTCATTTGCCGATGATTTAGTTCTGTTTAGAAAATCAGAAAGTGACCTTCAGTCGAATATCAACATTAAGAACAATGAACTAAATAAAAGAGGAATGAGAGTAAATGCAAAGAAAACCAAAACAATGCTAGTGACTAGGAAGCTAAAACACAAAATCTTAAATTGGGCAGGGATAATTTAGAACAAGTTCAAAGCTACAATTACCTAGGAGTAATTATTAACTCAGAGGGAAAACTAAGAGAAGAAATCAGCCAGAGAATCCAAAAGGCAAGTGCAATATATAACCATCCAGGAAAGGCATTTGTAGGTAAGCAAGAATTGTCAACAAAAACCAAAATGGTAGTATACAATACAGTTTATTGTCCTTCTCTCCTCTATGGCAGCTGAAACCTGGACCTTAGACAGTAGAGAATACAGTAGAGTACAGGCAGCTGAAATGATATTTCTAAGAAGAGTAGTAGGGAAAACTAAAAAAGACAAAATCAGAAACACACCAATAAGAGATCAAACCAAAGCAGAAGGCATAAAAACTAAGATAGAAACAAATCAATTGAGATGGTTTGGGCATGTAAACAGAATGAATGACAATAGAATAGCTAAATCACTATACAATGCTAAAGCCCAAGGTAAAAGACCAAAAGGCAAACCTCGGAGAAAGTGGGAAGAAGATATAAAAGAGGCATTGAAGCATAGAAATTTTACATTTTTGGAAGGAAACAGAAAATGCCAGGACAGGGCATCTCAGGCATCTGAACCCATACACCGAAAGGTAGAATAGGAACTGATAAAGGAAGAAAGAAAGAAACGTTCCCTAACATTAGTTGCAGAGTTATCCCTTTCGTGTCTACTCGAAAGGTATTCTGAAGAGAAAAAAAACAAAGCCAAAAAGCAAAGAAACAAGAATCCTCTTGATTCTTGCATGACACAACTCCTCTGTCACTACTGTTCCGGTGTGTATGAGTAACATGGAAGGGATACAAACAACCGCAATGGGGAACTCGGTAGTCCAGAGGCAAGGTGTCGGCCTCTCAACAAAAAAGGTAGTGGATCGAGACCCACCGACGGTTGAAGCATTTTTTCTTGATTTTTCGAGCAAAAAACCCCCCCCCCGGTCCTGGTAGGTGGATCGACACCTAGTCCCATCGGAGACGGACGATAAAAAGGAAGTGTCGCGTGTACATCACAACACTATGTGCATGTTAAATATCCCTTGGCTGTTTACAGGGCAGTCCGGGCAAAATTCAAAATCCTACCAAAAACCCCAAGGTATCACCTTAGTTGTGGATGTGGGTAAATCAAATCAAATCAAACCAAACAATCGCAATGAACCAATACAAACTTTTGTGTCCTGTGTCCATGACAGAACCAGCAGGCAGCCGTCTGCGTGCCAGAGGTGGAAGGAGTGGCTGGGGGTCGCAACGCTAGCTCCAACGTGGGCACATGCCTGGTGGTGTTCGCGGTGCCGCTGCTCATCCCAGGCATCACCCTCACGGCCGTGGCCTTCGAGGACGAGACTGGCTTTGCCAAATATGCGCGCGCTGCACGTGCTGGGCATGGTCATGTTGTGTCTGGCCGGCCTCCTCATCGTCGTGGGAATTTCGCTCAACGTCAGCTTTAAAAACGAGGTGAGACAAATTCTGAGATTTTGTGTTTGTTTGTTTGTTTGTTTATTGTCAGTCAGTCAGTCAGTCAGTCAGTCAGGTAATGCGTCGTTTTGAGCCTCGTGAGAAGCCATGAGAGAGACTCGGAGGTCCAGAGGTAATTTGTCGGCCTGTCAACTAGAAGGTCGTGGGTTCAAGTTCAAGCCCCGTCGGCAAGTTGAAAAAGTATTCTCGAGTTTTTTCTCCGAGTAAAGCCTACCCCTATCGGAGACGAGCGATAAAAGGCGGGTACCGTGTGCAGATCACAACACGTTAAATATCCCTTGGCTGTTTACAGGGCAGTCCGGGCAAAATTAAAAATCCTACCACAATCCGAGATCACCTTAGTTGTGGTTGTGGGTAATATCAAATCAAATCAAATCAAATCAAATCAAATCAAATCAAATCAAATCAAATCAAATCAAATCAAAAGAACCCATGAAAATGGCGACCGTCACACTTCGCTGAAAGTCTCTGTTGGCAGAGGGCAAGTCAGGTGTTGGTTAATTTAAAAGCTTGTTTGTTTGTGTGTTCATTTGTTTGTGCACAGAGATTGTCTATTTCATTTATATTACGTACATGGGTGATTGGCAGGTACTACTGGTAGGCCCTACATCTTTCCTTTCATTCTTTTATATATCATTTATCTTGCTATTTCCTCTTACTGTTAATTTAGTCTCTGATCACCGCATATGGTGGACAGGGTAAATTTCAATGATACAAATGGTTGGTGGGCGCTGGATAGAAAGATGCTCTACCGCTCTTTGTCTTTTTTTTCTTCTCCATGTCTCTCTGTGTCTCAGACTGCATGTTTATCTGTGTGTCTATGCATCTGTGCCTGTCTGTTGCTTGTCTGTCTTCCTGTCGCATAATCTGGCCATCTGTCGATCTGTCTGTCTGTCTCTCCTCCATGCCTGTTTTTATCATTCCCTATGTGCGTAATGGCATATCAGTTTATTTAGATAAGTTCCTGCGATGGCTAGATTTTCCCCAAGGTATCACCTCCCAGGTCTCATGTATGTGTTGCTCAGTGGGTAGTTCTCGGACAGATTTTCCCCAAGGTATCATCTCCCAGGTCTCATGTATGTGTTGCTCAGTGGGTAGTTCGCAGACAGATTTTCCCCAAGGTATCATCTCCCAGGTCTCATGTATGTGTTGCTCAGTGGGTAGTTCGCAGACAGATTTTCCCCAAGGTATCACCTCCCAGTCTCATGTATGTGTTGCTCAGTGGGTAGTTCTCAGACAGATTTTCCCCAGGTATCATCTCCCAGGTCTCATGTATGTGTTGCTCAGTGTGTAGTTCGCAGACAGATTTTCCCCCAGGTATCATCTCCCAGTCTCATGTATGTGTTGCTCAGTGGGTAGTTCTGGACAGATTTTCCCCAAGGTATCATCTCCCAGTCTCATGTATGTGTTGCTCAGTGTGTAGTTCGCAGACAGATTTTCCCCCAGGTATCATCTCCCAGGTCTCATGTATGTGTTGCTCAGTGTGTAGTTCGTAGACAGATTTTCCCCAAGGTATCATCTCCCAGTCTCATGGTGTTGCTCAGTGTCCTTTTCCCCAAGGTTCATCTCCCACTCATGTATGTGTTGCTCATTTATTCTTTTCATCTCGTTCACCTTCTCATTAATTCTCAGTGTGTAGTTCGACAGATTTTCCCAATACATCTCCCAGTCTCATGTATGGTTGCTCAGTGGGTAGTTCATTTTTTCCCCAAGGTATCATCTCCCAGTCTCATGTATGTGTTGCTCAGTTATTCTTTTGTCTTGCACTCTTTCATTTTCTTTCATCTCGTTATTTCTTCTTAATTCCTGGCCGGTTGGCGATTACTGCTCGTGGTAGGCCTACATTTTTTTCTTTTTAAACAAATATTTTCTTTATTTTTTCATGCCCTGAGATTACCACTTGTGGTAAATTGCAATGAAACAAATATTTTCTTTATTCAGATTACCACTTGTGGTAAATTGCAATGAAACAAAAATTCTGAGATCACCGGATATGATTGATAGACCGGGTAAGTTTAAATGTATTGCTCGACTCTTCATCTTGTGACTTTCATTATGTTTACGGAAGATAACTCTTATGACGTTTCGATCATGTTTCAGGTGAGCCCAGAAGATGCTCATCATTCCATATCAACGCATGAAAAATCACACAATGACCTGAAAAAGAATTTAGACGGTCAAGACCCACCAGACGATGTCTGTCGGCCAGAAGCGGAAGGGAGCGGCACATCTCAGGTGGCTGGCACCAAGCACCACGTCAACTTTATGGTTGAAGCGGGTCATGACCTCCAAAATAAGAATTACGCGCACGTTCAAAATGATGGGGTCGGCGCGTTGCCGTCTATCAGAACACATTCGAACCTCAGACAGCCGGCGTCTTTGGCCGGTGTCAACAATGGCTACGTCTCCAGTTCAGACGATGACAACTCATCAGAGGATACTGATAACCGGTCTTCCGGTTCCTACATTCTTCCTCAAGAATCCGAAGTCAACGTATCTTCGGGGATGTACTACTCAGACGAAAAGATTGACGACAAAATAGACGATATACATCTGCTCGCTGTTCCTCGACAGCACGGGTTTTATTTCAGAGACAACACGGGCTGTGCAGGTCACGCCGACCGCCCATCCAGACTCGCACCACTGGCAAATCCTGATCTAAAATCAAGCAACCCCTCTTCGTATTCTATACCACCGTCGAACAATTTCTTTCAAATTAAGGATGATATTAAAAGACCTAGTAATTTATCGTTAGGATCGACGACAGCATTCAGAAAAACCAGAAATACACAAAGCATGACGACGGACACGGAGCATGTAATTCCAGCTCCAGCCTCACGTGGTTCTGTCGTTTCGCTGAAGGAGACCGGCCAGATAGCCAGCCCGCCCCAGCAAAACTCTCCCAGAGCCCGCCTCGGGGGCTTCAGCAATACGTCAGCGTTGGCCTCTTCCCTGAAGATGAGTAACAGCGACGAGCTACTGCCCAAACACCTTGGCATTGAAAGCTATGGCAGCAACGTGTCCGTTTTTTCTCACGTGGAAGAAGAAGCTCAAGAAGGCCGATCCGAACCGAGAGCTAAGCGCTCGAGAGAATGCTCACCTCGCATCACGAAGACGTTCTCCTTTGACGCGGCCGATACTCGCCAAAAGGGCACCGTCTCGCACGAGATTGGACAAGCCTCGACAGGGGAAGACCACAGCAAAACACAGTACACAACCGAGTAAGTTCAATTTCATTGTGCGTTGAAAAATAACCTCGTAAAATGATCAAACAACTGTGAAATTCAATCACATTAGAACAACAGTTTAGTTCATGTAAGGGAGTCCACTTTGACTTCCCCTTGAAAACTTATCAGTCATTAAATAAATGAGATTTGAGTGTTTAATTGCTTGACATTTTTTTCAACAAGAAAGATCATGTAACAAAACATGTATCTCAATGATTGACGACAAAAGCCTGATATGGGTATGCTCACAATGACCTTACGGTGCTTACACACACGTTTATTTTCTTCTGTTCTTATTGGGCAGTAGGCAAATTAATAGGTCAACACCAAGATGCTTCAAGTCCAATGTTGAATGTTTTGAATGTATCTCTCATTACTGAAACTTTAACCGGTTTAAAGTTTGAAATTGTCTTTTCACATACGTTATACGCATGAGAATCACTACCGTTTTTTCCCCCTTTGATTCAAAGCGTCATATGGGATATTGTTGTTATTACCAATGCATGTCATGCATGATCACCGTCCTCAAATGTTGCTGTTACAGTAAGGGGGAAACTATAATATGAAAATGAATCACGGTCGGTAACTCTGGTGATTCGAGTCTACCAGTCGGTGAGAGTTTTCGGGACTTCGTGAGTGGAATTGTGATCGTTGTTATAATAATATCTGTGTTATTTCATCCTTATCGTTTATGGCAGGTGAACATCAATTGAAATAGTCAGCATTTAGCACATCGGTGCTATAAGCGATAAGGGATAAGTCATAAAACATTTATAGAGCGCCACACTCCATCCTTATGCTCAAAGGCGCTTTTACATTAGAAAGACAGTTAATAAAGACCAAGATGGATTTATAGGCCATATCCCTGCACAATTGCAGGCTCACCGACTGTACATCATTTATCGCCCCCCCACCCACATATTCTGGTGTGTCGTGTTAAATAAAGCATTCCACACTATGTTGTCATTTCCCCAGTTCTTCTGATTCTATATATAACAAGCCTGGCCTGTTGGTGGTCGGTGGTCGGTGGTCGGTGGTCGGTGCGAACTATTTTCATCGTTCTTGTTGACACGGACAAGCGATTCCATTGTACGATACAACGATAAAACCAAAAATGTGCTCGGTGTCAACGATACTACCAACATTTCTGAAAACCTGTGAAAATGGCGTTGGGAAAATGAAAATGCAAAAGACAGAGAAAAACGTGTTTTGTTCCTTAATTAAACATCACAAATGAATGCGATCTTGGGATCATTCTGCATCTACACGCTAAACGTGGTTACTCTGTGTGACCTGGCAACAGAGCTTTTGACCAACAAAGAACGACCAACTCAAATTTATATAGATATCGTTTTGTTTGAGAGAGGTTATATATTGCCACTCAGTGAAACTGACATCTTGATAGCTCTCCTTGATTTGGGGTATTGGAAGTTCGTTTTGTTCCATGTCCATACATTTTGTTCTATGTCAATACGTTTTGTTCTATGTCAATACGTTTTGTTCTCGTCAATAGTTTGTTCTATCTCAATACATTTTGTTCTATGTCAATACGTTTGTTCTAAATACGTTTTGTGCTCTATGTCCATACATTTTGTTCTATGTCAAACATTTTGTTTTATGACAAAATAGTATTGTCCATACGTTTTAGACCACATTTTGTTCTATGTCAATACATTTTGTTCTAAGACAAAATTTTGTACATGTCCATACATTTTGTTTAGTCACTCACTTGGTTCTACTGACATTTTGACAAAATTTGTTCTATGTCCATCATTTTGTTCTATGTCAATACATTTTGTTCTATGTCAATACATTTTGACATAAGACAATACATTTTGTTATATGTCCACATATGTTATAGGACACTCACTGAAACTGATTCACATAAGACAAAATTCTATGTTCACACATTTTGGTAGAAAGGTCCAGCATTCGTAAGTTCATATCTCAAAGAAAAAAGGTGACATAGAATTTAATAGTAGTAGGTGAAACTGACATAGGACAAAATAGTAGTGTGCTCGCAGTACACAACTGAAATTGACATAGGACAAAATAGTAGTGTGCTCGTAGTAGACACCTACTGAAACTGACGTAGGACAAAATAGTTGTGACAAAATATTTGTTTCGCAGTACACACCTGCTGACATTGACGTAGGACAAAATAGTTGTGTGTTTGCAGTACACACCTACTGAAATTGACGTAGACAAAATAGTATTGTGCTCGTATACACACCCACTGAAATTGACTGAAGACCAAAAAAATGTGCTCGACTTACTGAAATTGACGTAAGACAAAATAGTGTGCTTGTATTAGACACTTACTGAAACTGACATAGGACAAAATAGTGTGCTTGTATTAGACACTTACTGAAACTGACATCGGACAAAATAGTGTGCTCGTATTAGACACTTACTGAAACTGACATAGGACAAAATAGTGTGCTCGTATTAGACACTTACTGAAACTGACATCGGACAAAATAGTGTGCTTGTATTAGACACTTACTGAAACTGACATCGGACAAAATAGTGTGCTCGTATTAGACACTTACTGAAACTGACATCGGACAAAATAGTGTGCTTGTATTAGACACTTACTGAAACTGACATCGGACAAAATAGTGTGCTTGTATTAGACACTTACTGAAACTGACATCGGACAAAATAGTAGTGTGCTAGCAGCATGCACACACTGAAAGTGACATAGGATAAAATAGTATTGTGCATCATACAAGCAAAGTGACATAGGATAAAACTGCTCGACCCCTACTAAACTGACATAGATAAAAATTGTAGATTGCTCGCATCATACACATACTGAAAGTGACATAGGATAATATAGTATTGTGCTCGCAGACATACACTGAAACTGAAAGTGACATAGATTGCTCGCATCATACACATACTGAAAGTGACATAGGATAATATAGTATTGTGCTCGCAGCAGACCCCTACTGAAACTGACATAGGATAAAATTGTAGATTGCTCGCATCATACACATAGTGAAAGTGACATAGGAGAAAATGGTAGTGTGCTCGCAGCATACACACACTGAAATTGACATATGACTAATTAGTAGTGTGATCGCAGCATATGCTTACTGAATTTGACATATGACAAAAATGTGATCGCAGCATACACTTATTGAAAGTGACATAGGACAAAACAGCGTGTGCTAGCAGCATACACTTATTGAAATTGACATAGGACAACACAGTAGTGTGATCGCAGCATACACCTAGTGAAATTGACGTAGGACAAAATAGCGGTGTGCTCGCAACATACACCTAGTGAAATTGACGTAGGACAAAATAGCGGTGTGCTCGCAGCATACACCTAGTGAAATTGACGTAGGACAAAATAGCGGTGTGCTCGCAGCATACACCTACTTGATATGAAAAAACAAGTTTTAAAAAATATGGCAAGAACCCATGAGTACATTGAGAGGAAAAGTCAAATTTCGTTGGATACTAAATATAGGCGTTGCATTATTTTCATGCATGTTTATATGAACACAAACCCAACAACCCCGGGTAACATTGTTGACGAATGCATCGGTATTAAGTAAAAGTTGCATTTGACACAAAAAAGAAAACAACGGCCTGGAAACCAATGAATGTGAAAACACACTCATTGATTGCAAACCAGAATAATTTTGTCTTGATCGAAATGATTGTTTTATAGTATAGTCCCATGTGATTCATTTTAATGATTTCATCTCTTTCTCTCTCCTAGCCTTGGCGTAGGAATAATAAGCCTGGCTCGGGCTTAACACTGACAGTGTGAGTTTAAACTCCTGGGTGTTAGTTTATCCACTGTTAACATTAGCTCCTGTCTGCACCTTCCTTTCTCTCTCACATTGTAAGTTGCGCTCATGCGAGTTCGCTGCCATCTGGATTCTTTTGAAACGAAACGAAAACACGCTTATAAAGAAAATTATGCATTTTCCACCACTATCCTGTTTTTTCCATTGAACCATGAATCTAAATAATTATCTTTTAATGTTTTCTCCTCTCCTACTTTATCCTTTAATCCACAACTATGTTCTCTTAACGCTGTCTGTAACTTCTGTCTGTTATTCTTTTTTCATCCTGGTGTTTTATTTTGGAGTAGAATAACTTGATGTAATTAATCCGTGACTTTCAGAAACTTTCCTTTGATGTTTTCTCCAATGCGTATCGTTGTAGCCATAACCATTTCTCTAAGTGGTCTGTAATTTTGTGTGTTAACGATTTTCCTTGTCCACCTGACCTATTTCATGGTCTAGAGGGCTTTGATTTCATGCATTTATGCCTTTAAGAAACTATATTTTTATGTTAGGCCTATCTCCATTCCGTATTGCTGTATTGTAAGCCATAACCATTTCTCTAAGGGTTGTCTATAACCTTATGTGCTAATGTTATTCTTAATAATAAAATGGACTAGAGGATTTTGATATCAATCATCATGGACTTTCATTAAGATTATTTTGACGTTATCTCCTGTCATATTTTAAAAATTTTATCTTGTAATCCAAACCCCATTTATTTTTCGTGCTGCCTGTAAGTTTGTGGCATAACGTTATTTCTTGTCCACCTAAAATACTATCTTTGTGGCATAACGTTATTTCTTGTCCACCTAAAATACTATCTTTTTGGCATAACGTTATTTCTTGTCCACCTAAAATAGTATCTTTGTGACATAACGTTATTTCTTGTCCACCTAAAAAAATATAACGTATCTTCCACCTGTGACATAACGTTATTTCTTGTCCACCTAAAATACTATCTTTGTGACATAACGTTATTTCTTGTCCACCTAAAATACTATCTTTGTGACATAACGTTATTTCTTGTCCACCTAAAATACTAACTTTGTGACATAACGTTATTTCTTGTCCACCTAAAATACTATCTTTGTGACATAACGTTATTTCTTGTCCACCTAAAATACTAACTTTGTGGTATAACGTTATTTCTTGTCCACCTAAAATACTATCGTGGACTAGAAGAGTCCAAAGGCTAATTTCAATCGTCTTTGACTTTCAGAAACTTTTCTTTTGATGTTTTATCCCCTCCTATTATTGTCTTCTATCTCATAATCAAAATTTCACTGTTCGTTGTTGGTTTATCTGCATAACATTCACTGCAAACATTCATTGCAAGGCGGCCTTGCGTTCTAGCTCTCTTATTGGTGGGAATTTGGGCCTCGAAAATGTCCATCAGTCGGAATGGTCCAATGCAATTCGACTTTACACGGCGCCCGCCGATTGAACGCAATCATGTTATTTCTTATTCAACTTACATCAAATTCATTGTTCTGGGGCAGCAGGGGGCAGATGGGCTGATGGGAGAAGGAGTTATGTTCTGGCCCGACAACTCTTTTAGCGGTCATGGGAATTTACCATGTGTGCTCATAGGGGCCTCGTGGGCAGTTAAAGGTCCTTCTCCTTTCCATTCACCCATTCCCATGCCTTTTTCATCTTGTCGTTTCTTCTTAATTAACTCTGAGATCGCCGCATATGGCGGAGATTTAAATTTCACTGAAACCAAAACAACACAATATTATCTCTTTTCCTGTTCGTGATTGATATATGCTGCTGATAGGTTCTTCTTCTTTCCTTTCATTATTTTGCATTATTTCCATTCGGCTGTCTTCGTCATTGAGTGTCCTGAAATCACCATAGGCACATATCATTTCATGGATTTCAATGAATCAAAGTTAACGTTGTCAATATGTTCAGTTTTTTTTTTTCCTTTTTTCT
>JAXRKP010002132.1:10000-30000 GCA_037039925.1 Doris montereyensis | reverse complement strand
TTATCAAATCATCTTTGGTTTCCCTATCCTTGTTATCAAATCATCTTTGGTGTCCCTATCTTTCTTATGAAATCGTCTTTTGGTTTCCCTATCTTTCGTATCTCATAACTGGAAAAAAGAGATGCTTTAGTACTTGTATCCTTGTTTAAACCTGATTATAATTTTTAGAATTCTAAGGCTGTCAGCATGCCTCATTGCAACATTTTATATGAAAGAAATTTCACTTTTTTCTCTTCTTTTTAACCATTTTTGCATGTTTTTTATATCACGCTTAAGTGTTAATCCTTTAACGAATTGTAAGTTGAGCTGTGCCTTACTTTTAACAGAACGTGCATATGTTATAATATCCTTAATTTTGTTTATATTTATTTCAGTGCAATAGTATAATTCCTTCTTCTTGTTAAAACAAATCTGGAATTGATGCTCGGAAATGGTAGATAAGTCGGAATGACTTTCATTCAACTCTTTTCTTCCTTTGCATCTGTTTTCAGGACCTACCTCAAGAACTCTGTGCCCGGAAAACGAAAAGAAGAGGATTTCAATCAAAATAAGTTTCATTTCCATGCGGCAGGAGACTACGAGTCAGCATTGACTCCACCATTGACGACGGCCATGACGGGTGTGTGACGCCATGAAAGGCGTCAGCTCCCCTGTGCCTCCCAAGACCAAAAGAGGCAGGCATTGTCTTTTCCTCAAGGAAGATCGAGTTCACCTCCTCCTCTCTCCCACTCAGTGCGACAAAGCGCGCCGCCTCCTTGTTTGTGACTGCTCATGGCAGCCAGTGTGTCTAAGGTTCGGATGTTGATGGAAAGGACTGAGTTGCCTTAATGATCTGTTCCTTATCGTAAAATTCGTCCACTCAAATCGTTCTATTAAGCAAAGTATATTATATAACTATGGTTGTTACGTAAACTGTATCTTTAATGGCAAAGTGTTGAAAGAAACTGCTGTCGTCATAAATTGTTGATTTCCTGTTATCATTGTTGAACATGCAAATCATCATTAAAATATCTTGATTTCCTGTTCTCATTGTTGAACATCCAAGTCATCATGAAATTATGTTGATTTCCTGTTATCATTATTGAACATGCAAATTAAATCATCATAAAATTATATTTATTTCGTGTAATCATTGTGTTAAACATACAAATCATCATAAAATTATGTTGAATTCCTGTTATCATTGTTAAACATGCAAATCATCATAAAATTATCTCAATTTCCTGTTATCATTGTGGAGCATTGTATACATCATCACTGTTAGAGCCACGTGATTGCAGCTGACGATTCTTTTCTATTTAAAACATTAACGAAAGGCCAAATTCTCAAAGTGGCGTTGGGGGCCAAGTGGCTTGGTGCGGGGCTTGGGATCATGAGGTTTTGGGTTTGAATTCTAGTAAAACTAGGTCCGAAACGCTGTCTTCCTTGGGAAAGACACTTAATATGCATTTCCCACTCCACCAAGCACTTAGGAGAGAGTAAAAACCTGCATCAAACTAGCGTCCTGTTCAGGAGGCATTAAATTATCACCTGTTCACTTCGCGC
This sequence comes from Doris montereyensis, assembly GCA_037039925.1. NCBI lineage: Eukaryota > Metazoa > Mollusca > Gastropoda > Nudibranchia > Dorididae > Doris > Doris montereyensis. Next base: position 28,455 of record JAXRKP010002132.1, on the reverse strand, counting down.
AAGAAAACCGAGATAAGATTCGACTCTATGGGCCATAAGGAACTTTGCTTACTTTTACATATTCACAAAGCAAATCTTGGCTTAGTGCACTGCATAACACAACTGTTGTGTGCATCTTTCTTCGCAGTGATTCACAACGCTTTGCAGAGAGATGATTTAGCAAACCTATGTAAAGGTAATGTTCCTTCAAGGCCCTTATGGTCCATAGAGCCGAAGCTTATCCTGGTTACCGTTGCCTGAAGTAGAAAGGGTGATAATAACCACCTTTTGGACGCGACGCCAGTCTGTCACAGGCTTTTACTCCTAAGCTGTTGCTGGCACCCATCTGCACTTTGATGGAGTAGGGAAAGATGAGTGTTAAGTATCTTTCTTAAGGAACTCAACGTCAAACCTAGTTTGCTAGGATTCAAACCTAGAACTTCATGATCCCAAGTCTAGGCTACCAATGCCACCAAACCTTTGAGAATTTGGCCCAAAGTTAAACTTGCTAAATAAACTGACTACAATACAAACTGTGATGTGTTATAAGTTTGATCATGTATGAGTTGACAAGATTTCAAGAATATAATATATAGTATATACATTAATTTTGTGCTGGTATCATCAAAGTCATGATGCTGTTTGCAATAATTTATTCTTAAATCCATCACGCTATTTACAATAAGTTCATCATTAAGATCACCATGCTATTTGCAATAGTTCATCATTAAAATCATCATACTATTTGCAATAGTTTATCATTAAGATCATCATGTTATTTACAATGGTTTATTGTTAAAATCACAATACTATTTGCAACAGTTTATCATTAACATCATCACACTATTTACAATAGTTAATCATTAAGATCACTATACCATTTGCAATAGTTTATCAATCAGATCATCATGCTATTTGTAATAGTTTATCATTAAAATCACTATAGTATTTGCAATAGTTTACCATTAAGATCACTATACTATTTGCAATAGTTTATTATTAAGATCATCATGCTATTTGCAATAGTTTATCATTAAGATCACTATACTATTTGCAATACTTAATCATTAAGATCATTAAGCTATTTGCACTAGTTATCATTAAAATCACTACAGTATTTGCAATAGTTTCTCATTAAGATCTCTATACTATTTGCAATAGTTTATCATTAAGATCTCTATACTATTTGCAATGGTTTATCATTAAGATCATCATGTTATTTACAATAGTTTATCATTAAGATCTCTATACTATTTGCAATGGTTTATCATTAAGATTATCATGTTATTTACAATAGTTTATCATTAAGATCTCTATACTATTTGCAATAATTTATCATTCAGATCATCATGCTATTTGCTATAATTCATCATTAAGATCATCATGCTATTTGCAATAGTTTATAATTAAGATCTTTATACTATTTGTAGTAGTTCATCATTCAGATCATCATGCTATTTGCAATAGTTTATCATTTAGATCTCTATACTATTTGTAATAGTTTATCATTCAGATCATCATGCTATTTGCAATAGTATATCTTAAGATCTTCATGCTATTTGCAATAGTTTATCATTAAGATCTTCATGCTATTTGCAATAGTTTATCATTCAGATCATCATGCTATTTGCAATAGTTTATCATTAAGATCTTCATGCTATTTGCAATAGTTTATCATTAAGATCATCATGCTATTTGCAATAGTTTATCATTAAGATCTTCATGCTATTTGCAAAAGTTAATCAGCAGACCTTGGAGAAAGTGAGAAGAAGATATAAAAGAGGCATTGAAGCATAGATATTTAATTTATTTTGGAAGGAAGCAGAAAACGCCAGGACAGGGCATCCTGGAGAAAGACAATCTCGGGCATCAAAACCCATACACTGAAAGGTAGAATGGGAACTGATAAAGAAAGAAAGAATCGTAAAGATCATCATGCTATTTGCAATAGTTTATCATTAAGATCTTCATGCTATTTGTGATAGTGTAAATGATTCACAATTTCTTATCATGTTACCGACTCCCTACCCTCGTCTCTAACTGCCATCACTCATTGACTTGCCCCACCTGTTGAAGTGTGTCATATTCAGGTGTCAGGTCTAAGGCAGACATCGACAGTCATGTACCACCGGTTATCTCTGTGTCTGCTAGGCATAAGAGTTCAGATGTTAAAACTTACAGTTGCTGCTATAATGACTTGGAAAAACTACGACACAATAACCCAAAAGATTTGTCAATTCAAATATTATAGTTTCATTTCTACAGGTAGTATTATGAATGAGTTAATATTTTGGGTTAATTCAAAATATGCGCTCATGAATTGAGTTGGTTAGTTATTATGAATAAGAATAAGAAGGTTATATATCAGATCAATTATTTAAACGGGAAAAATTGTTTTTTTTCACAGGCCATTAAAAGTCTGCTCCAAGTGTCACCAGAAATATTAATTTATTAACTTAATGATTAATGATCTTCAGTTTCTAAGCTCGACCCTAAAATATAAACTCTTAGAGGGACTATGAGAGATGGTTTTAGGCAGACCTCAAATAAATTTTCTTTATGATTGCATTGTTGCTTCTATGTTTTTTTGGTTTAATACGTGTTCTAGGCCTTGACCTCATGGATGACTTTTTGCCCACACTTAGTTATATATGGTCACTGGCCAATATTATACTCACTTTGAGAATTCCCAAATTGTGAGTTATACATATGGTCACTGGCCAATATTATACTCACTTTGAGAATTCAAATTGTTTGTATATATTGTCACTGGCCAATATTATACTCACTTTGAGAATTCAAATTGTGAGTTGTATATATAGTCACTGTCTCACTTTGAGAATTCCCAAATTGTGAATTGTATATATGGTCACTATATTGTCACTCACTTGAGAATTCCCCAAATTGGGAGTTGTATACATATGGTGCTATACTCACTTTGAGAATTCCCAAAGTGTGAGTTGTATATATGGTCACTGGCCAATATTATACTCACTTTGAGAATTCCCACATTGTGAGTTGTATATATGGTCACTGACAAATATTACACTCACTTTAGAATTCCCAAATTGGGAGTTGTATACATGGTCACTGGCCAATGCTATACTCACTTTGAGAATTCTCAAATTGTGAATTTTTGTTGATTTCTTTTGCTCATTATTTCAAATCATTTCCTGGTGAATGACATATTGTGATTTCAAAGCAGATTCATATATCTGAAAGCTTTATTGTAATGAAAAAAATATTTTTGTTCGTGTTTCTCTCGATCTTTGTTCTCAAAATCACCTTAACTACTGCTGACAATTTTGAAGGCTTTAAATCCTAGGTTTCTGGGGTGTAGAAAATATCCTGTCATAATATTTCCTTTTTTTGATTAGATAAAGTTGGGTGACAGCTGACAAGTAATGGAAAGGTACTTTCTTTCGTACCTTTTGTTTCACCTGTCCATGAAACGTCTATCATTCACTCTGGTCATAGTTTGGCGCATGTTACCATAGTTGTCTTTCGTGGGTAATATGAAATTTACACTCAATTCATTTGACAACATGTGATCCCTGTTTCTGGTGGACAGTTTCATATTAACAATCTTTCTTTCTTTTTTTTTTTAAAGCTGTAAATAAATAAAAATATTTTCTTTTGTTTTCACAAAGGAAACAAGAAATGAAAGTCTGAACTAATCAAATATAGAAAAAGTTAATTTCACAGAGGTATCAATTTGATAATTTCTCCATTGATACCAACATGTCGCCTATGTTTGAATGAAAACATGTATGCATCACAGACCATATTTTACAAAAAATTAAATCAGGTTTCCTCAAACATTTCGCAATGAACAGATTTTCTAAAGATGCCTTTGAAAACAATTATATATATTTTTGTCAACACTGACATTTCGATCAGATATATATATATATATATATATATATATATTAAACATATATGTGCTGGTCTTAAATGTTGTCTTGTATTAAGTACACATGCACAAAAAAGTTTTCATCAGATCAGTAGAATGATGCACACAAAACATTGATGCTGTGAAAGTGGGAGAAGTTGACAGGCACTATCTGCCAAGGGGTCCCTGGGGAGCTCGCAGCTTTCACACGCTTTCGATGATGTGATGACAGGCACTACTGGTAGGTCCTACTTCTTTTACACATCTTTGTTTCATCTTGCCATTGCCTCTTAATTTACCCCGAGATTACTGCAATATGGAGGATGGGGTAAATTGCAATAAAAAATAAATGGTATGAAGGGGAATCTTTTCTTTCTGAAAAAGTTGTAGGAGTATGTGTATGTGTAAGACGGCATCTGTTTCTAGGTTCACTGATTGGTTAATCAAAATTTACCCCATCCACCTTATGGAGTGCTCTCAGGGTGAATGAAGAGGAAACAGCAAGGTGAAATAAAAAGTGAAAGAGTGAAAAGAAAGAACTAGGAGCTTACCAGTAGCGACACTAAAGGTCCACCTTGTTTCTAGGCGATATCATCATGCTGATAACTGTCTCTTTCATGGTCGAACATTTCAGGCAATACAATAACGGGCTTGAAATCTGTTTGTACCATAACAGATATGCCTGAGTATGGCCAAGACAGAGTTTCCAAACTATTTTCTTTATCATGAAACCTTGCCACTTGGTGGATTTGATGAAAAAAGATAAGGATGGAATTATCGTCTGTAACCCCGAACAATTGCAGGCTTACTAACTGTACATCATTTATCTTTTTGCAGACCATTTCATTCAAAGTCCTTCTCAACTCCCTAGGGAGCATACAGTACAGCAACCTGTTAGGTGCTTGGCATCGACACACTGACATTACCTCTTTCTACCTTAGATAAAGACAAACAGTGAGGCAAGGGCATGTTGGAAGCGAAGGTAATGACATAAGACAATATGAAAGCCCCATAGGAACAAAGACGAGACAAATACAAGGAATAGACCAAAAACATCCTGGCCACCATGGGATCCAACCCCTCAACCCCTGCGTCTGCATCCGTCGCCTCGCCATGAAAAGAAAGGAAGCGAAGTTAGCTCGAGAGTAGTTAGCTCGTTTGGTAGCACGCTTTCTTTTCATGGTGAGGCGATGGGTGCCGACGCAGAGGTCGTGGGTTTGATCCCATGGTGGCCAGGATTTTTTTTCTGTCTATTCCTTGTATTTGTCTCGTCTTTGTTCCTATGGGGCTTTCATATTGTCTTATGTCATTACCTTCTCTTTCTACCTATGCCTTGGTACTTAGTCACACCCAAGTTGAGTGAGGCAAGTAGAGTGAAGTACTTTTCTAAGAGTACAACGGTGTGAAAAAAAACTCCACCTTGGCCAGCAAGGGTTTTGAACCAATGTTGTCAGGATTGATTTCAAACTCATGACACGACTGTTTTGCCACAATGTCTTCTTTGGTTCTCGTGTTTGTCAAGCTTAGACAAAATGACTTGGAACATTATTTGCTGGAACTCCTTTAACAGATGTGTTCCACAAAACATGTGTGCGTGTCTGTCATGTCGATGTTTTGAGTCATCCACAAGCTCTTTTCTGTGATAAGAAAATAAAGGAAGAGTAATAACAACCTACCATGAATATGCTCTCTAAAACTCAGATTGGCTTTTGTTGTTGTTGTTTATATTTTATGCAAGTATTTAAAGTGATCTCGTGATGCAATGGCATTTGGTAATGATGAGAATATTGTATTGTATTAGGAGCTTAACTTGTAGTTTTCAGTTGTCTGGAATCTCTGAACCTTTACACACACACCATCTTTTATATTATACATGTCTGTGTTATACATATATTAATTACAGGTATTTATACATATATAGGGTGATTCATAAAAAAGAAACTCAACTTTGAACCATTGTATCTTCAAAGTTCTTCAACAGAATAGTATTTCTTGTTCATATACTCATTTTCAGATATATTTGCATCGATGGACGAAATTTGAGTAAACATCTGACAAATTGACAAAGACATAGATCTAGAGGTTTAAAGAAAACTACTGAAACAAGAAAGAAAAAATCGAAACTACGTTCAACTCTGGCAGCGCAGGGCCCTAATTACCCCGTCAAAATGCAACAACGGCTGGCTTGACTTCGCCAAAATGCAACATATTTTTGTAAGTCTTGTTTTCAGTTTGTTGCATTTAAAGAGTCAATTCCTGTGAAAAATAAACTTAAATACCGGTAATCTCTTCTCACCTCGATCCAGTGACACAATTTGTCGTGCAGGTGTGTGTGTGTGTGTGACATCTAGATCTTAACCAACTACTCTCAACTAGTCTTCGCTGTCTCAGCTCTGGTCACCCTCACCCTCCCCTTCCTTCCCTCACTCGATAGGTCTGCCAGACAGACAGTCCGATCTTCTCTCTCTTTTGATCACGGTGAGAAAATCTGAAAAAGGCCCTGTGTCATTTTACCCATGGAGATTGCAATCTGTATGACAAAATGACACGCGTGTCAGCCAATTTAAAAAGAACAATGATGCTGAAAGTCTTCACCTTGTTGCAGTCTTCAGTGAGAGAAGAATATAACATTCTATGAGAAGGTATATTGGATATTGTCCTCAAACCAGCGAATAACACACAAACCCCAAACAACAGCAAACAACATCAAGAACAAAAAAGAGAGTTTTCATGTATTTTCAAACAAGAATGGCAACGTAAATACACTTCAGCCAAAATCCACGATTTTTTTTGTCCCCGTAGACAGTGCATTTTGGTGGAGACTACTGTACTATCTTAGAAAGTTTATTCCAAACTCAGAACACCAGGCACTTATAGATGAATAGAAAGCAAAAATCGAAGTGTGCTGGGAACAGATCACATAAGAGAAAATCAGGGCATACATTGCAAGTTGGAAGAAAAGACTGAGAATTGGCCGTGAACATTAAGGTGGTTCGACCAACATAGTAAAGTTGAATGCATTTTAGTTTTTTTCTAGATATTTCATTTTTTGACCACTCGTATGGCAAAATATTAATAGTTTTGTCAACTCATACACTAGAAAAATGAATTTTTTAAATTTTCTATTAACAATAAGTTGTTTTCGTGGACTAAGTTTTAATAGGGTTTCAATATTTCATTTTTAGGGTATCAACTCTCAAAGTTTGGTTACTTTTTATAAGTCACCCGATATGTATTATTATATAGCTATACATATATAGTGGTGTTGGTGGCTGAGTGCTTAGGCTGTCGGACTGGGGATCATGAGGTCCTGAGTTCAAATCATAGCAAAGCTAAGTTCAATGTTGTGTTCCTTTGGAAAGACACTTAACACACATTTTCCCTACTCTACCCAGGTGCAAATGGGTACTACAAGCACTAGCTGTATCAGACTAGCATCCTGGCCAGGAGGGGATTATTGTCACCTGTTCTGCTTCGTGCTATAGAAACCGGGATAAGCTCTGGTTTATGGGTTTTTAAGGGCCTAGGAACTTGACTTTATATATATATTTGTATGTCTGTATGGTTACATGCATGTCTGATATGAATCTACTTATGAACATATGTATTTATGAAAGTCTTTGTATGTCAGTGTACGATTGTATTACTATGTATGTATGTATGTATGTATGTATGTATGTATGTATGTATGTATGTATGTATGCATGTATGTATGCATGTATGTGTGTATGTATGTATGCATGCATGTATGTGTGTATGTATGTATGCATGCATGCATGCATGCATGCATGCATGTTTTTATGTACATACATATTGAATGTTAACATGCCTATATTTTTGTTTTTGATTTATCATAAAGTAATGATGCAGAATGAATAAATTTTGATAAACAAAGATTAAAATATTTTTATCACATAAAATAGGTACATGACAAAGACGTTTTTTGTAAAGATGTTTAGTAATTTGAGCCTGAATGTAGGAGGAGTATATGATGGACAGGAAGTGAGATCAAGATGGGAAGGTCGAAGAAAGTAAAAAGTGTTGAATACAAAAGTAGATGTAAATGGTAGCGAGAGTAGTAAATGAAAACTGTGAATGAGAACAGTGCAGGAAAACAGTGAATGAAAAAACAGTGAATGAGAACAGTGAATGAAAACAGTAAATGAAAACAGTGCATGGAAACAGTGAATGAAAACAGTGAATGAGAACAGTGAATGAAAACAGTGAATGAAAACAGTGAATGAGAACAGTAAATGAAAATAGTGAATGAAAACAGTGAATGAGAACAGTGCATGAAAACAGTGCATGAAAACAGTGAATGAAAACAGTGAATGAAAACAGTGAATGACTTTATCCATGTTTAAGTGCTCTGAGCTTGATTGTTGGGCGTATACAAAAACTATTTATTATTTTTATTTCCTTGTGTGTATGGCTATATGAGAGAGAGAAGGAGAGAGAGAGAGAGAGAGAGAGAGAGAGAGAGAGAGAGAGAGAGAGAGAGAGAGAGAGAGAGAGAGAGAGAGACAGACAGACAGACAGACAGACAGACAGACAGACAGACAGACAGTTGTGATTTGATTTGATTTGATATTACCTACATCCGCAACTAATGTGATCTCAGGGTTTTTGGTAGGATCTTTAAATTTTGCCAGACTGCCCTGAAAATAGCCAAAGGATCTTTAACATGTACAGAGTGTTGTGGTTCTGCACACGGGACTTTCTTTTTATGGTCCGTCTCTGATGGGACTACTTGCTGATCCATCTACCTGGACGAGAAGAGTGCATTTTACTAAAAAAAAAAACTAAAAAAAATATTTCAATCGTTCGGGCCGCCTGAACTCGCAACCTTTTGATTGAGAGGCCAACACCTTGCCTCTGGACCACTGGGTTCCCCAAGTGACAGACAGACATAGTGAGAGACAGACCGACAGACAATGGGAGGGAAAGAGAGAGACAGACACAGAGAGAGAAAGGTGGGGGGCAGGGTAGGGGGGGTATCTAATTTACCACTCTAGTATCTCTTTAGTAAGTCGTAACTAGTTATAATAGAATTTTCTTTCCTATTCAAGATATTCAAAATTTGTTTTTGCCATTGACCATTTTAGGCTTCATACTCTACAAGGAAAGCATATTAAATTTGTTGTTCTTTTCTTAGCACCAAATTGCTGAGAAAATATGTATATTGGCAGAGTCTATGTGTGATCAGTAGTCTCATTGACATTTGCAAAATGTATGTAAAATGTGCCCGATCTGCTGCTATAGCTGTTTAAAATAAAAAGCAATTCAGAATGAATTTCCTACATTGGCATTAAGATGAAGAATAATAAAGAACTTATTTAAGCTAAAACAGTTTTCATTCTGAGTTGTATAATATGTTGTTTCCAGTTTGATTTTGACATTTTTTATTGTCAGTTTATTTTCTTGACACTGTAAATGATTTGGATTTTTGTTTATGTTTGCAATGATGATATTTTTGTTTCTTCTTAAAAAAAGCTGAAATTGGAAAATTAAGTACCTAACAACAGCAACAATAAAAACAACAACAAATTAAACCCCAGTTGTCAGTTGGAACAACGTGTTCTCATAATAATATGGATTTCCTTTATCTTATATGCACTTTGATGCAAAAAAGATGAGGTTGTTGTAGAATATATTTTTAAAGTTTGTGATTTGCAAAAAAAATTGATTTGGCAAATGATAGGTAATGGACAAATTATTATTGCCTAAAAAGCAAACCAAAAAATCACAAAAAAAACAACAACAAATATACATGCTTTTGCAATAATTTATTGACAGTAGAAAAGGCAATAAAACCAAACAGTACAACATCATTTCAGAAATTCTCATTTGATACCAAAATAATTTTAAAATAGAATCAACCCATTCCATTGTTGTATTACAAAAAAGAAAAAAGAATCGCCGTTTAAGCCTTCCTGTTTCAGGGAGGTGAAATGAAAAATTTGGCTTCAAGTGACATAAACGAGCAGAGAATTAACCCGTAATTCAAACCGTGGAAAATTTTCGTATGGAATTGAAGCATTGAAATGTGTTATGGGAAATTCTTACACAGCCATTTTTTCTTTAATCGATTTGTGAATAAAGTTAACATCATGTACATACTTCAAATAATAATAAAACACAGAAATGCTAATAAATTCATTATTATACATCAAATATAAGATTAGCAACATAAACAATAAAAGAAAAAGATTCCTTCTATTGCACTAGATTTCAATCATGTATGATGCAATTCTTCTCTCAAAGTAAACCCACGGTCAAGAGTTTGGTAACGTTCACCCTCTCCTAAATCGTTAATATACATAGACAACAATTTAACTGAGGATACCAAAAATAGACTAGTTTTATTGTCAATCCTGTACAATGCAATTCTTCTCAGGGTAGACCCATGGTCAAAAGTTTGGTAACGTCCATCCTCTCTTAAATTGTTAATATACATAGACAATGGCTAATTTTCATTTTTTCACAATTTTAGTAATTTACAAAGACAACAATTTAACTGAGTAGGCCTCTCCTCTAACAGAAAAATCCACCCAAAACAATTGCTGTGCCTCTAGATTCTACACATTTTTCTAAAATGAAAAAAAAAACCCAACCTCAAAAACATTAATATAACATAGGTTAAATATTCTTTATCAAACATTTTATTCAGCTGACTTTACCACAGAGTTATTACATTTCATGAATTGATTAAAATAGCAGGCTTAAATTTCACAGGAAAATAATTTTGCATTTGCTAACCCCACAAAAAGAAACCTGCCCTTATGAAAACTTGCTTATCGTAAGCTAAATGGCTTATCTCAGATTGTAAATGTTAACCATCTATCTAATCTCCCATGAACCTGAATAAATAGATTCAGGTGACAAAATAAGATTCTTTCCCATAACATTTGTAACGGCTTCACCTTAAGTATTGTATTACCCTCCTCCAGTTACAATATAAATTGATAACAATGACGTACATATTGACTAGTTTTAGTATTAAGTCACAGAGTAAAAATTAAATAATATTGCACATATACATTCACAGATAACATGAAAAGACTGTTGCTGTTTTTTCTCTCATGGTTGTCAAGACGACTATATGTATTTTATAGGTAGAAAAGGCAAATATTTACATGAGCTTACGAACGGAATAATTATAATCTGATCTCGATATTGTCTGGTGCTTATATGATGAACAAAATTTACTTAGGATATAACAGGTTAGATAATTCTCTTCTACATTTTCTTATGGTATTTTTTTTTGTTTTTTTGGGAGGGTTTTTGGCATGGAACTTCATAACATATGGTTTATGATTTATGGTATATCATGATTTATGGTCACAATGAAATAACTCTCGCTTGTGTAGCTGCTAGATTTGTTGTTGGGTTGGTAGATAGTATAATATAATGCTTATTCAAGAAAGTAATGCTCAGAACATATTATATCATAAAGGAATACACTCATATCATGACCAACTCTTTGTGATTCAACATTGGTGTAGCAGATAAAAGCCATATTTCTTTTTTTTTTTTCAAAATGCAAAAAAAAAAAAAAAAGAAGCAGTAAGGTGTGTCATATATAAAAATTAATAGTTTTATTATCTAGAGTGTAATCTTCGGTCAATTGTTCAGTCTTATGTGTACGTAAATAAATCAAACAACATAATACATACATTAAACAACAGAATACATATATCCAGATTTATTTTTACAACATACAAATCCTTCTTTTCATTGATTAATATTAAAAGGTGTCACACAAATAAATTTGAAAACCTGAGTGGTGTTTCCCGACTATCTCAAAGTACAGGTTTCACTCAGGTCTCTTGGAATCTGACAGTTTTCAAAACGTAAATAATAAATGCGATTTATTTATTTATCGTATTTAACGTGTAAAATACTTGTTTGCGTTAAACATTGAAAACCTTGTTAGATCTCTCTCAAATACACAAGATATACAACGTGAAGATCCAACTGTGTTACGAAGTGTTTTTGTTAAAAGTTTGGGTTTCTTAGAATAAAGAATTATGAAATATTTCTATGTCGGCACTTATCGTCAAAACGCTGTACAATATACATATATATATGTGAAAATCCTTGGGACTGTTTGACAAAAATAAACATCTTGTTTTAATGGAAATTTATATTCAACAGTAGCAACCAAATGTTATCTGATAATAAGAAGAGAAAGATGTGAAATGTTGTTATGTGACGAAACATTGCATAAAATAAGAATGAGAAAAGTAACGTAAATCCCATACTCAGAGGTGGGTATAGGGTAAAGAGGAGGCAGTCCTGCCTTTTCTTCGTCATTGCGCTCCATCCCGTCTTTACTTTTGCAGAATTTAAATAGATATAGCTACCCACACCACTTCTGGTTTGACAAGAGGTCGGAACGCTTTGCCGGGCAGTGAATGGAATTCTGGTCTCCCTTGGTGGTAGTGAGACGCTCTATCGATTGCGCTATCGGCGCCTCATGCATATATGAGTAACTTTTAAAATTCTCTGTTGTGAGGAAATGAACAGCAAAATGAAATTAATGTGAATTTTAATTATTTTTTTTTGTCTTAATAGAAATATTCACACATATTTTAAGTAGTGAACGCTAGATGTGAATCCTTAACAAGTAAATATTTTGTACATTTAAAAAGTATTAGACCCACAACAAAAGTGAAAATATCAACAACAACACCTAAAACAACATTGAAAATACAACCAAAAGAAAGGAAAGGAAGAAAGTTCTATGTATTATGCTCAAAAAGAAAAAAATTAGCGCAGGTTATCAGTCTGAAGAAAGAGTTGTTGATTAGTTTTCATTTAACTCCTCCTTTCATGCACTTTAAAACCCATGAATGAGGTCGTCACAGAAAAAAAAAGGAGTTAAAAAGCTTATGACTCATTGACTGGTACAAATATCATATGGAAACCAATAGGTGATAAACCTTACCTCTACCCATCCATTCTCCTGTCCAAATAAGTAATGTTCTCATAATCATTTTATAATTTAATGTACCATACTGCATGAATGTTTTAATTTTGGGCGAATCTATCCTCCCCTGGTCCATTGGAGACGGATGATAAAAGGAAATCCCTTGTGTAGATCACTGCACTATGTACACGTTAAAGATCCCTTGGCTGTTATCAGGGCAATCAGAGCAGAATTTTAAATTCTTATTAAAACTCTCCAAGATCACATTCGTTGCGGATGTGGGTAAAATCAAATCAAACCGAACATGAATGTTTTGAAAGGAGAAATATGGAATCATTCCGTAACTGGCACCAAATCAAACAGCAGAACCAGAATAGTACTCATTTTCAGATTTTTTCAAGGATCTTTATAGACTCCGTTGGTGAAGTGATAATTGTGTGAACATTTCTAAACTGATGCTATCAGATTTAGTGAGATTTAGTGAGAAAATAAAACTAGGCGTAAGGTCTCCGTCTTCGTCTTCTCCATCTTCTTCCTCTCATTCTTCTTCTTGTTCTTCTTCAATGACATTTTCTGAGCTCAGCACTATCTTGTCCTATCTCCAGTTTTATTGATATTGTTACTTTGTTAATGGTAAATGGGAGGAGGGGGGGTTATAAATCTCAACTTCAATGAAAAGACGTAAGTACACATATCAATAGCATCCCTTGATTTGTGGTATTGGAAATATATTTTGTTTCATGTCCATATATTTTGCAAAGAAGTCGAACCTTGGTGAGCTCATTTCTCCAAAACGTAAAAAGGAAGATAGTACAAGATAGCACTGAGTTTGTGATTTGGTTGTGAGGCCAACATGTGGTATATTGATCCATAGATTCTCCATCTCAAAGACAGACAGGTGGCATAGCGGCTTAAGTACTACCTGTTTAGGCTAAGAGGCAAGCATCTTATCATTAGACTTTACCACCAACAAGCTTTTAAGTTTTTGCTTTTTCTTCATCAACAGGCTATTCATATCTTGTCCAGCACTTTGGCCACAAAGCAAACACAAATGAAAGTTAAACCATCATTGAGGTATACATATAATCAACATTTCAAAACTATTACAATGATATAAAAGAGGAAAATTTGCTCTTAAAGAACATGTATTTCATATTAAAATAAACAAATCATTGAGGTATGAAATAAGCTGCTTCAATGATTTTTTCATTCTTTTATCATCACATAAGCTTTTGCCCTTTTAAATGTTCTGCTATGCAAAGTATCTTGATTGTGAAATGACTAAAGAAGAAGATACAAATCAAATTTAAAAAAAAGAGTTGTAAAGAAACCTAATTTATTTCAGAACTTCTGTAACAGCTATCATTGATTAATGTACTGAGATTAGCAGATGGGACATGAATATTCTACAACCAAAGTATACTCTCATAAAAGCTCTTCCATCAATAACGCTAACAGACAAATACTGACACTTATACATATCAGGGCTAAACATAACTTTATCATAAAATCCAACAGAAGAAAGACAGAGACAGGCATGTACACTAGTCACAACAGTTTTTTCTATCATTTGTTGTTGTCTCTCTCTTTCAATTCACTTGTCTTGGTTAAAATGATTTTAGTGCGAGCTGCATCTCAAAGGAATAGTTGCCTGGAAGAGCAAAAAATCAGCAGCCCTTCAGTTGTATCAAAGTGGCTATTTAGAGAGAGAAAGACAGTAAAGCAGTCTTTAGGTGCTTGTACTAATCCTCTGACAAGATCTTTCTCTTCATATAGCTCATTCATACCTGAGTCAAGTAAGGAAAGTAGAGTGAAATATCCTTCCTTAGATAACAACGTTGTCAAAAAAACACCTGGGCCAGCAATGGGTTTTGAGGCAATGTCATTGTGATTACAAACTCACAATACTACTGTTTTGCTACAACGCCTCTTATACCATGTAGGCTGATCGAGCTTTGGCATTCATTGAGAGTCTTTTGGTACCATCTATGTTTAATGGAGCCCCTAAACAGAAAAAGTATTAAGATGCAGATTATTGCAGCCGACCTTCAGTTACTCGAGGTTAAGTTAAGTGTTGTGGTCGCCGTTTCAAGGGCTCTTTCTCAACTCTCAACGACCAATACCCATGAATGAAGAATAAGACAGAGTAGCTAGGGTAAAGTTTGCGTACAAAACAAAAAGAAATCAATGGAGTTCTTTGTACTAAAGCAATGACCTTTAAGGAAAGAGAAGTAACTCTGTACAGCTTAAGTGCCAGACTCTCAAAACCAAAGATTTTCGAAAATTTGAAAAGATGTTGCACTCTCAAAGATGTTGTGGCTTTATCAAAGACTGGGAGGCTTTAACAAGGAGATTGTGTTCCTTACAAATAGGGGGTAACATAAAATTAACATTTGCAACTCTGTGACTCAATCCAAAACCCAGTTCAAGGCTACAAGTGAGTGGTTGACAAGAGTTACTTGTCTTTCATCTTGCAATTGCCTCTTAAATTAAATTTACCACGAGATCACTGCATATAGTGAATGGGGTAAATTTCAATGAAACAAGCAAGACTACCAAACACAGAGTGTAGGACTAACAAGTTTTGCTTTTAGAAATTGCAAGAGAGAAAATGTTGTAGTTAGAGTTTAGGGTTAAAGAGACTGTAATCATGTGTGTGTGTCAGAACTGCTCTCATTCTAGCAGATAGAGAGCAAATTTAAACAAAGCAGGTGGTTGTTTTAAAAAAGGTAAAGCTTTCAGGATGATTGGAAGCTAAGTGTATCTCTTGTGAAATGAGGGTGCAGATAATACAACAACAAAACAGAGAAAAAAGAAGAAAAAAAGATTGGACTGACTCCAAATCTATATCATATGGGATTGCAGCTGTGTTAATAGAAAATATGGCTCTAGTACAGCGATGATCTTATCACAGAGGCTGCATTTGAATTACGAAAAGAAAGAAAAAAAGAAAGAAAAAACCCCAATAAAACAAAATCTGATATTGAGATAATGGATCTCTAATAAAACAGATGTTGGTCAGGGGCATATGATGTGTGGTCATTGATACACAAGATGGAAAGTTTGAGAATAAAGCTAGTATACTTTTGGTATCCTTTGGAAAGTTTAACAAAAAAGGTAGCTCACACCTGATATTCTTTAGTGAGCTTTAAAAAAGAAGGTACTCTATATTTGATATCCTTTGAAGAGTTAAAAAAAAAGAGGTACTCTACTTTATATTTGATATGCTTTGAGAGCTTATAAAAAAGGGTATTCTAAATTGATATCCTTTGGAGAGCTTATAAAAAAGGGTATTCTAAATTGATATCCTTTGGAGAGCTTATAAAAAAGGGTATTCTAAATTGATATCCTTTGGAGAGCTTATAAAAAAGGGTATTCTAAATTGATACCCTTTTGAGAGACTGAACAGAAATGCAGTTTACATTTGAATCATTTGATATCCTCTGGAGAGCTTTAAAAAAAAGAGTCCATACTTGATATCCTTACAAAGTGTAACTACATAAAAAAAAGTGTAAAAAGGGTATTTATTTGAAGAAGCCTTCGTTGTGGTTGGTTCTGTTGTCGGTGTGTTTGTGGCAAAAGTTCCTCCGTTCTCATCCGCCAAACAGACAATCCCATACAACATGATGCCTTGTGTTGGTGGCACATCTTATTCGTAGGCATATTCATTCCGTGACGGCGAATTCTACTTTACTCCAGGATGATCGTATGTGGCATGTTGTCTTTGAGATAACGACACACGGCTAGTGTGGCTCCAGGGCAGTTGGTCACTTCAAGTTCGTCCAATCTTTGTAAATGTCGCAAGCCATACAGGCCATTACTGGTCAGACGTCGACAACCTGTGAATATCAACAGATAAAATATATAAATAAATACATAGATATAAAAACAGTTAAATACATAAATATATAAAACAATCAATACTTACAGTGCTACAGTGGAAGATAACAATAAACAACTTCACTCATAAAAACAGGTGAACAAAGCAAACTTTCAGTCCAAATTTGCTTGTTACTTGATGGAGGTTGAAGCCCAAAAATGTCCCCTTGTGAATCTCTCGCCCTTCCTATTACTGAGGCATCAGGGACTGAGTAGTTCGGCTACTTGACATGGGATCATGAAGTTGCAGGTTTGAATCTAGGTACAGCTAGTTCCGATGTCGTAGTCTTTGGGAAAGACGCTTAACATGCATTTCCCTCCCACTCGACCCAGGCTGCAAGCACTAGCTTGGGAGTAAAGACCTGTGTCAGAGTAGCGTCCTGTCCAGGAGGCGTTTATTATCCCCTGTTCCGCTTCATGCTATAGAAATTGGGATAACCTCAGGCTCCACAGGCCATGAAGGCCTTAAAGAAATTTTACTACTTCTTGGTACTTGCTGTCATAATCCAGCTTCCATTTTTCTGATCATTGCATGTAGTTTGTTTGATCTCAGACACTTTGCTGTAAGCAGGTCAGGGTGTGTGTGGGTTTTGCAGATTCCCCGTCCCATAAGTTCACGACAAAATATCGACTGACAGTACCCCTTACTCTGCCAATATGATAGCTGTGTACTCATTTACACCTGAACAAAAATACAACGTCATGAAAAAAAAACCTAAAACGCGACTAAAGACTTTTAACAAGGACCTCAATTCTATAACTTAGAAACCGACAAGCCATAAAAGATCGCGCTTTGACACTAAAGGGAGCGAATCATCACTTAATGAGCTATTTTATTTCCTTTATATTGATTATTTCCCTTGATTCACTTCGCTTCCAGCGGTTTGCAGTTGTGACGTAGTATGAGACCCAGACGAGCTAGAGCAGTAATCATTCAGATACTATAGGGACATTACTAAGTCCAATGGTAATATGAAGTAAAATGTAAAATGACAGAGGTAGTGAAAGAAGTTGCAAACTACACATCGGCGATACACGTTAAAATAGTTTTATGTTATTGTCAATAGCAAGATAATTATTGATCTCATGTTCTCACTCATTGGTGATATAAGAATGAAAAGATACGACATGATTCACTTGGGCTCAAATGAAAGAGTACAAAACTGTGCGACAATCGACAATCACTTATGATATTGTTGATTGCCTCCCCTGTAGCGAGCCAAAAAAAAGGGGGTGGGGCAAAAAGTAGAGAGAGAACAATGTAGAATCTACGTCTTGTACATCTAGAATTGGAAATATAGGTCTAATAAATGCTAGTCTAGATGTATAGATCTAGAACTCTAATGTCCATCTAAGATCTAGTCTCAGATATCAACATGTATCTAGATCTAGATATTGGTACCAATTTCTATCATAATCCTGAACTAGATTTAAAAGTGAAATAAACAATAAAAGATCTAGATCTAGATCTCTAGATCTGTGTAGGGTCTGTCTTTCGCAATGAATGGATTGGCCGTTCTTGGGGTCAATTCAATACATGTCCACTAAAGTAGTTTCAAAACCACCCTGGAAAAAGATACTCACCATTACACTAAAAGAGATCAACCAGTGTGTGCAATTGACCGGGCGTGGTCTTGTGCACTATGTTGAACACATAATTTTAAACGTGTCAAGAAAAAACGGGCTTATCTCAAAAGAATAAATTATAATCCTTTAAAAAGTTCCTGTATCCAAATGGTGACTCGTAACACCCCAAAATCTAAATCAGTTGTT
>JAXRKP010002132.1:0-5000 GCA_037039925.1 Doris montereyensis | reverse complement strand
AGCAATATGACTCAAGTTATGGTCTGCTGCAAATACTAATCGTAGACTGGATATAAATCTAGGTCTAGATATTTAAAAAATAATTACTATCTCTCAATTGGGTCAGACTACTGGTGACGTTCTTGTGCGCATGTGAGTCCTGGACATTAACGGTCGACTTGCAGAAGAATCAAGCAGTGGTGATGAGATGCTATTGCTGAAGATGACTCATAGGCATCACATAGCTGGACTTCGTCATCAATTAGGAAGTAACCAGGACCATAGAGAAAGCCACAGATCATTACGAAGTCCTTCTCACTACCATCAAGAAGAAAAGCTGAAATGGTAGGGCCATGTAACAGAACTGGTGGCCTTTGCAAGACAATTCTCCAGGGAACAGTCCAAGGAAGCAGACAAAGGGGCAGACAGAGGAAGAAATGGGCTGCCAGCATCACATAGTGGATCAAGGAGACCTTTGCTGAAACCCAGACTCGGGCATATGATCGGCATAGTTGGAGAATGAATGATGGTGCACCTATCAGCGCAGCGCCCCACCTCCCCCCGCCCCTCACGACAATTCCCGGTCAAAGGATCCAGTGAGCCAGTGAATGAGTGACTACGTTGCATCTGACGTATCTAACGTGTTTTGATTTTCACATTTGCTTTGATTGGCACGGTTGATATTCTTATCTTTGACATCGATTGGACAATTATTCATATTTCTTTTAAATCAATGTGAATTAAGCGTAACCTTTTACAGTAAGTGCAAAAAATGGTTGGTTTTATTCTACGTGGAATATTGCTGGGATATATTGTATGGTTTTGATGAAATTCTATCGCAAAGTTGGAGCAGTTTTTATTTGTGTATTTTTATTCATTCGATATATCTCTGTATAATCTATGGATCTACACTTTTGTCTGTAGATCCTAAAATAACTCACAACAAAAGATGAAAGCATCTGGATCTAGATACGGTACACTTTTATCAACGTTTGTTTCTGTATATCAGTACCAAGGAGATCTAAAACAAAGTACATTCATTAATGATTTACCGAGGGTAAACACGATGTACGTTGAACTCAGTGAAATGCTAACAATTCTCAAGTGTCCGTTTTGTTCAGTCCTTTCTCTCGCATGGCTGTGCTTTGTACCTAGTGCGTTCAATTCTCTTTGTTTGAAACTACTTTACTGATGGAAAAGGAGACGGAAACATCAAAGGGCAGCCAAGCAGGGCCGTTGTTTATTGGACGCTTTGATCAAATTAATTGTTGGATTACACAAGGCTGGAATCGATTTCCTTTAATTAATAGATTCGACAATGGTGTATTCTTTTGTGGCCATGCTGAAGATGTCATATTGATTGAATTTTCTACTAATATTATTCGTATTATTTGAAATCAAAATAAATATCAATTTTGAGAAGTGGCACACCCAAAACTAGATGTAGATCTGTGATAACAAATAATGGTGATAGGAGATGTTGCCTTCAATAGAAAAGACCAACAAGATTGACAGAAAAACCACATACATATATACATATATAGCCAGATAAGCTAAAAGTTAATTCGAGTTAGTTAATGACATTAACAAACACATTTGTACATGAATATGAAGAAAGGGTTTTTCACTTAACAGTAAATAACCACAGACACAGATATCTCGGATTTATCCTTTTACTTGAAGATATTGAACACCCAACTTTTCATAAAACAAACAATAATTAGAAATATAGTTTAAAAGAAATTTATTTCAATGTCCCGTTCTAAAGCAAACGCATAGTGCTGAAACTGAAACTACTACTTATCATGCCATCCGGCTTCTGAATAGTGCTGAAACCTACTACTTATCATGCCATCCGGCTTCTGAATAGTGCTGAAACCTACTACTTATCATGCCATCCGGCTTCTGAATAGTGCTGAAACCTACTACTTATCATGCCATCCGGCTTCTGAATAGTGCTGAAACCTACTACTACATTATATCCGGCACGCTAAATGCTGAAACTGACTACAATATCACGCTAAATAGCAAACGAATAGCACTGAAACTGACTGTTATATCACGCTAAATGGCAAACGAATAGCACTGAAACTGACTACATTATATGACGCTAAATGGCAAACGAATAGCACTGAAAATGACTACATTATATGACGCTAAATGGCAAACGAATAGCACTGAAAATGACTACATTACATCACGCTAAATGGCAAACGAATAGCACTGAAACTGACTGACGCTAAATGGCAAACGAATAGCACTGAAAATGACTACATTACATCACGCTAAATGGCAAACGAATAGCACTGAAAATGACTACATTACATCACGCTAAATGGCAAACGAACAGCACTGAAACTGACTACATTATATCACTTAAATGGCAAACGAATAGCACTGAAAATGACTCCGTACATGCAATTGAAGATAGCTAACACTACATGACTAGAGGCCTGCAATGCGATAAAGAAAACTTTCTCATGCAATCAATAAAACACAGAAGATATCCCAAACCAAACGATATAAATAAAAACCAACACAAAACTGAAAAAAGAAAAGAAAAGACACACACACAGAACAAGGAAGAAAAAATAACAAAACGACGCCCCCTTTTCCCTGTTATCGCATTCCTATATCCAATAAAAAAAAAAAAAGAAACACCCCTTAAAAAACAAAAAAAACAAAAACCCAACAAAAAACCAGCAAGCCCAGCAACTACCCCACCCCCGTCCAATACAAACAAACAACAAAACAAAAACAAACAAAAAATAATCCCAACAACAGAAAACAAGGCAAAAACACCCCCCCAACCCCACCCCCACCCCCATTAAAAAAAACAACGCCAAAAATCCCAAGGAAACAAAACAATAACACCAACATTAACGAGTCCGTTACCTGTCCAGCACCAACTCCTCCAGGTTGCTGAGATCACAAGCCACGTACTCCAAAGACGCGTCTGTGACTCGAGAACACCAGGAAATGTCAAAACTCCTCAACTTTTTCATGTTCTCGGCAATGATTTCAATGCCGTCGTCGGTAATTTTGCTGCAGCCAGCCAAACTCAGCACCGTGACGTTGGGCAGCGAGTGGATGATGTTGACCACACCGTGGTTGGTGATCTCCCAACACGATTTCAGACGAAGAATTCTTAGGAGACGAATTCAATTTGGAATCGAATAAAGCTAAGCCGTTGTCAGTCATGATACGCCTGAAGGTTCAACTCCTGCAAAGCGGGGAGCAGCTGGGCGATGGCTCCTATGGTATCGTCTGCGATGTGGATACAGTCGGTGATGGTCAGGTGAGTGATTTTGGGATTAAGACACGCCCACAGTCCAGATCCGGTTACTTCATTGCAGTTGGATAGCTGGAGTTTGCTCATAAAGGGCAAGCGACGAATGAGGTTTCAAACCATTATCGAAACATTGGAACATCTGATGGTAACCGAACGAATGCTTTTCCTCCCAGGCGGAAGGTTGTTCACAAAATCGGCTATGTCTCTGTCCGAAGCACCGACGAAGCAGATGTGGTCAAAGCCTCGACGCTGCAAGTTTTCGTAGCAGATTTTTCTATTGGTTGAATCACAAGTCCAGTTTTTGAAATTTATTACCGGCATAATATCCACCCAGTACACAGATTTATACAAAATGAATTTCCACCTTTTACACACTTGACACAAACGCCGTCTTTCGTCAGCGGAAAAATAGAAAAGAAAGACGACAAAAACGTTTCGTCCATCATTAATTCTTCTATCGTTTCTGGTTTTGACCATTTCTGTCCCGTCATGCTGAGGTTTAACTTACGTATCCGGCAAGCAATTCCAGCCTTGGGAGAACCGACCAGTTTGGTTTGGTTAAAAATACTGTCTTTGCTGGTCCGCCTGGCTTTTGTGCCGTTTAGAAACGGCGCGTCCGTCGTCGTTTTGCCGTTCGGAAGCGGTGGACTCCGATGTGTTCTGACTGTGTCTGGATGAAATTGTGGAATTCGTGAATTTATTTACCGATGACTGCGTCGATGACGATGTGACGGTTGAGGAATGAGACGATGACGATGTGACAGATGAAGAATGAATTGGAGTCGGATACGAATTTATTATCAGCTACGCGTGAATGTATGGATGAGGTCTGAGTATTAGACGAAGACTTAGCAGGTAAAAATCGTGACATTGCGCATGTCAGAGGCCCGTCTCCGTATGCACTGCATTACGAGACGACCGAGACGAAATTGTAGCGGACCGAGGTTCCTCTGCCGAGTGTTTACCCGGACTCGAGTCTTGTTGGTTTCCAGAGTTGGAAGGGGACTGGTCCCTATGGAAACGCAGTCCACGAATACCGTTTGAGATTTCCATGTATGCTTTTCGAATTGTTGACATGATAGAACGTGCACCAAATGGGCAATGACTAGTTTGGCTGTCTGGCAGCGACTCAAAGCTGCTTGGAGTGGAACCCTGGGTTTATTTCAAATCAGGGCACGTTTCAAGCTTTGGTCCAATGAACACGAATCCATCCCTGTTTCTACCCTTAACAGTTCACACTGCAGAACTACTCCATCTGCACACGTTGGTGTGAATTGAGATCAAACTAATAGTGTTTATATTATATCCCCTCTTGAAATACACACCTCAGCGAATTCGCATTATGTTTCATTGACCTAAACACAAAGAATGCATCTCTTCTAATTCACAGGTTTCAGCTCTTTCACCTGCATTGGTATCATAGCTCTAGATAATTTATTTCCTCTTGTAAATTATCCTGCTGCTCCATCTGCTCATTAATAATATACGAATCGTGAGTTTTGTTTCGTTTAAATGCCATAATCAGTCAGGCGATGACGACGATTTGGTTTCAGATTTGAGACTGACAGTCAAAGGATGCAATCCTAGTCGTCCACAAAAAGATGTCATGTGCTGGTGTTACTCAACAATCTTAATGGGAATACACAAGTTGTCAAGGCAACCTTCACACCTTCCATAAGTCATCTGTCGAAAACAAATACAAGTAAGACAAAATGTAATGGTTTCGATT
>JAXRKP010002131.1:62500-65000 GCA_037039925.1 Doris montereyensis | reverse complement strand
CTAGAAAATCCAATCCACCTACCTGAACCAGGGTATAAAAAACTTCAGTAAATCTTTCAAATGACATGGTCTGAACCCACGACCTTTTGCTTAAGAGGCAGACGCCTTGCATCTGGACTAAGGTCCTGTCCAGGGGAGATTATTACTATCACCTGACCCGCTTTGTGTTATAGAAACCAGGATACACATCCCAGCTCTATGGTCATAATAACCTTGAAGGAACTTTACTTTATTTTCCAAGGATTGTGCACACATCATTCAGACGTCATGATATATCACAAAAGGGGTGCAGATAATATTTTATAATTACAAACAAACTGATCTTTAAAAATGTAATCAGCACTATCATTTCTACACATGATACAGTACTCCGTAAGCACCTATAATATACTTTTGTGACCATAAAATTCTATCGGTGACAAGAGTTCACTGTTTTCTTATTCCATGATGAAGACAAAAAGTGTGATGACACATCCCAGTCATGCTTGTCAATACGTACATTGAAAAGCAGAAGGAACAGAAAATGCTGTGACAGAGCAGCCTGGAGAAAGATCATTTTCAAGCATTTAACCCCAATCACCTGAAGGTAGGATGGGAACTGATAAGAAAGAAGAGCAGTACAAAGCCTTGCCATGTGTGGAAGTCAAAAAAAGAATATGAATTGAGTTTCACGGTACTTTATTCAGCTAAGATTAAATATACATGATTCATTCTCCGCTTGTATTTTCAACTGTGTTATATCCATCTTTATCTATATATAAACCTATCCTCTGTGAACCACCGCACTCACAACCACCACATTTCACAGGTAGATTTCTCAAATAGCCTACTTTAGGTTCTTAGCGAATAAACTTTGGACCAAATCAGTATTTTAATTGATTGGGAAAAAAAGATTGTTTTACCTGCGATCCACGAAACTTTTATTGTTATTGTTAACTCATTCCTTTATTTCCGGTCATTAGATATGCAATGAAAAGCCCGCCTAACCTAAATATCGAATACAGTACCCCGGTACTTGACATCACCCTGCATCCGGTAACCTATTGAGTAGTTCATCGTTGAAAAAAAAAGTGGTAAAAGAGTACTATAATCATCATTGTCTACGGGCATGCTTGTATCTACTGTTGGACGGAGACATGTAGAAGAAGAACAATATGACACTGAAACAAACACATGTTTATGCTCTTTTGGATTCAGACTAAATCATTTCATTTGATTCAGCAATCAGTATTTTTCAAAGGTCATACTTGGAAAGAAACTTGAGTCTGATGATATTTTACAAAAAAAAGAAATCATGATTCAGTGACGAAATTGCATTTTACATCTTTAAAAATTTCACAGCGGTTCCCCACTTCCAGAACTCCTCCCAAATGAAGTATTGAATAGGTGTTAATAAATTACAGGGCAGTATTAGTATAAATATATATATAGATAAACTTACCTACCTTATCATTCGAATAGGAACAATCCCTTTATGTTGAATCTTAGTTTTACAATCACGACCCAATATTTGTAGGACTGAATTACTATAGGTAGATCTAACTGATGTAAACCTAGGGCTTATAAATTGTAAGAGATCCAGCTTGCATAGTTTTGTGAAGCCAGCTGCTCAAATATCTGACTCCCATGCTGTCAGCACTAAAACTGAAACTACAAGCAGTGCAGTGTCTAGCACTTAATTGTATTATCATAGATGTAATCTGAAATGGGCTCATGTGAACCTGTATAGCAATGGTAATGAATATATTACAATTTATGCGTAAAGTAGATTTCTAACCAGATCTAAATATAGATTTCTAATTATATGAAAATACAATACTATCAGTAAATGTTGGATCTGCATCTGTTTTATGTGAGGCAATGCTGTGAAACATTGAACAAGCTGTCACTTAGCTTGATCGATGGTGACATCTTTGAATTTGAATCATAAAAATTTCATGTTTAAAATTTTAGCGCCTTCTGTTAAAACTCACCATTGCAACTCACTGAATAAAAAACAATTAAATGTAAAGAAAGAACAATAGATATATAATCTAAATCTAGGTTTAGGCCCTAATGTAAATAAGGATGAAAATGAAAGAAAAATGTGTAGATCTACTAAACCTAGATCTCTAGATCTAGCTCTAGAGATAGAGCTAGATCCTGGATCTAGATAAATCTAAATGCTAGAACTAGATCTAGATCTAGTCTAAAATTCTATTGATTTTTTATTCTTGTATCAATTTCAGTGATCTATCTTCTAATGAAGGGAGCTAGATCTAGAATTCTAGATATCGCTAGACCTAGATCTACTTTTAAATGATACAGTAGTGACGCCAAATGCCCGGTGCTTGGAAGCAGACAAAAACGGAATTTAGGCGAAACGGCACTTAGGTGAAAGTAGATCAGGGGCAACAATTTGAGGATAGGCCTATTTCTGTGAAATTGGGTTTCACTAGTGACTTGTCAATTTCATTGTAGATTTGAAGCTTCTTTTTGTAAATCTTGTCCTGGTTTATTC
>JAXRKP010002131.1:15000-57500 GCA_037039925.1 Doris montereyensis | reverse complement strand
ACAGAAAAGAAAACTCTGGATGAATGGAATGAAGGTATAATAATAAAGATTTTTTTAAAAAGGGCAATTTATGGAACTGGAATAACTGGAGGGGAATAATGCTCCTGGTTCATCCCCAGTAAAGTTCTTGCAAAATATAATAATACAACGAATATCAAATGCTGCTGATACCTTCATAAGAAATGAACAGGGTTTAGGAAAGGAAGAAAACGCTCGGAGCAAATTTTCACGTTAAGAAACATTGTAGAGCAATGCAATGAATGGCAGACAACTATATAAATTTCATTGATTTTGAAAAGGCATTCGATAGCCTCCATCGAGAAAGCATTTGGAAAATTTTAAGAAATTATGGAATACCCCAACATCTTGTCTTATACAGCTTATTAAAAGTTTCTACAATGAATTTACATATAAATTGGAAATAGCAATCAAAATTTTTAGATCAAGACTTGTGTCAGACAAGGGTGCGTGATGTCAGCAATCATCTTCCCTATTGCTATAGACTGGTGATGAAGCAAACAATCAGCAATCAACACTGAGGAATTAGATGGACTCTTTCTCTTCGTTATATGATATAGATTTTGCTGACGATTTGGCTCTATTGGCACATTTACATCATCACATACAAGGGAAAACATCACGGCTACGCTCTTTGGTCAACATATAGGTTTAAAAATAAGCCTTTAAAATCTGAACTAATGAGAATAAATATACAAAACCCTTCTGCAATCCCCATCAATAACAATAGCATACAAACAACCAATGAATTTACATATTTAGGAAGTATTATCACAAGTAGCAGGGGAGCTGACAAAGACATTAACACATGCCTAAACAAAGCAAGAAACTCCTTCTAACTACTTCAAAATGTATGGAAAACAAAATAATACAATATTAAAACAAAACTAAAAATCTACCAAAGCGTCCTGTCAACTCTACTATATATGGATCTGAATGCTGGAGGATGTATTACAGAGACATGAACGTGTTATCCCCATTCCACATCAAATGCCTGCGAAAATCCTAAATATATTTTGGCCAAACAAAATTTCAAACGAGATTCTTCTCCGAAAATGCATAGACCACATGCAAGGCATCCTGCTTAAAAGAAGATGAAGGTGAATAGGGCATGTTCTAAGAAAAGAAGAAGGAACATCACTCAAGGCTGCTCCACATTGGACCCATGAAGGGAAAAGGAGATGTGACAGGCCGAAGGCAACTTGAGAAGAACAGCAGAGAATGAGATTAAAGACTGGAGCGAAACCTGAATGTCATAACGACGCTGGCCATGGAAAGGGAGAGATAGAGATCTCTTCATTACTGCCCTACATGCCAATTGGCATAATGGGCAGTAAGAAAGTAAGTAAGTAAGCATGTAGCTTAATGTATGAAATTCATATTGTGCATCATATGTAATACATGGATATTATTATATCTTTCTTAAATTATGTAATGTGCCTAGAGCCTTACCCTTGTAGGATGAGTGCAATAGAAATCTACATTATTATTATTATTATTATTATTATTATTATTATTATTATTATTATTATTATTATTATTATTATTATTATTATTATTATTATTATTATTATTATTATTATTATTATTATTATTATTATTATTATTATTATTATTATCAATATCATTATTATTATTATTATCATTATTTGCTGTAGTAGTAGTAGTAGTAGTAGTAGTAGTAGTAGTAGTAGTAGTAGTAGTAGTAGTAGTAGTAGTAATAGTAGTAGTAGTAGTAGTAGTAGTAGTAGTAGTAGTAGCAGTAGTGGTAGTAACAGTAGTAGTAGCAGCAGCAGCAGAAGCTAGCAGCAGCAGTAGTAGTAGTTGTAGTAGTAGTAGCGGTGGTAGTAGATAGTAGTAGTAGTAGTAGTAGTAGTAGTAGTAGTAGTAGTAGTAGTAGTGGTAGTAGTAATGGCAGTAATAGTAGTAATAATAGTAGTAGTAGTAGTAGTAGTAGTAGTAGTAGTAGTAGTAGCAGTAGGAGTAGTGGTAGTAGTGATGGTGTAGCAGTGGTAGCAATAGCAGCAGCTTACAGCAGCAGCTGGTAGTAGTAATAGTAGTAGTAGTAGTAGTAGTAGTAATAGTAGTAATAGTAGTAATAGTAGTAACAGTAGTAGCAGCAGTGCAGCAAGTTAGTAGCAGTAGTAGTAGTAGTAGTAGTAGTAGTAGTAGTAGTAGTAGTAGTAGTAGTAGTAGTAGTAGTAGTAGTTTTGAGAAAAAACAGAAGGTTTGTTACTGGGCACTCCAAATTCCAGGAACCAGGTCAATGAATCTGAAATTACAAGAAATCTTGGCATATTTTTTTATTGTGACTTCTCAATGTCAAGTACTGTAAATCAGTTAATACGTGAAATAAATTTTGATATTCATAATACTAACACCATAATACACTTTTGACCTAGAAGTATAGCTAACGTAATTGTAAATTATCTTGTTTTGTCAAAAATTGGTCACTGAAATTCATTATTGTTTGGAGTTACGCAACAAGGATTGTCAAAATTTCAAATTGCCAAAACAATGCCGCAAGATAAGTTCTTAAGAAAAGCAAAAACGATCATGCTACACCCCTCCTCCGTGCCCTTCACTGACTCCCTGTAGAAAAAACAACTTTATAAACTGATGACTCTCTGTCACAAATGTATACACTATAATGCCCCCATCTACCAATCTGACATGATCATTCCATACGTTCAAATCGGTAGCTTAGATCTTCAGCCGATACAAAAAAGTTAATACAATGTAGTTCCTCGTACATGCCTTAAAATAGTTGGTGAAGTCTTTCTCGTATTGCGCCCCGAAAGTCTGGAATTCTCTCCCCAAACACTTAAGAGAAATAGAATCAACTGAGACATTTAAGAAAAAAACTTAACACCCACCTGTTTTCCACACAGATTCATATTTCTCACTGCTGGCATAAATATAGTTCAATGATGTCACCTGTCTTTTGTATTATCATCTTGTGTTTTTAAATATCTTTGTTATGCGTAACGTATATATTGTGTTGGTGTGTGTAAATTATATGTGCATATGTCTTGATTTATAATGTTTATCCATGTCTGAACGCCTGAGCTTGATATATATATCCGGGTGGGGCGCTAAAACAAGAACTATTTAGTAGTAGTAGTAGTAGTAGTACATGCAGTAGTAGTAGTAGTAGTAGTAGTAGTAGTAGGTAGTAGTAGTAGTAGTGTAGTAGTAGTAGTAGTAGTAAAGTAGTAGTAGTAGTAGTAGTAGTAGTAGCAGTCGTAGTAGTAGTCGTAGTAGTAGTAGTTGCAGTAGTAGTAGTAGTAGTAGTAGTAGTAGTAGTAGTAGTAGTAGTAGTTCTCTGATCCGCCTCTTTTTGTTTACAGGCGTGAATAGGAATCTTCGTGATCTCCTGGTCCACATCACGTTACATATGCCTTCCTACACGGGTACTCGCCAGTGTGGCAGGAGACGTTGTAATACCTGCCCATATGTTGAGGAAGTGGTATCCATATCCTTCAACCATGAGCTGAAAGTCACTTTCAGCCTTTACATTTGTTTACACCATTTCTTGTAAACGATGTCCTATGAGGTACATTGGGGAAACCGGTCTTCGCTTGGTTGACCACTTTACCAACACCCCAACGACATGAGAAACTGTCACTCCAAACCTGTTCCTTCTCACTTTAACTCCAGTAACCATCGGGGTATCCTAGACATCTCAGTCACTGCTGTCTGCCAGTGCTATGGTACTTGGCGACAGATGCCATGCGGAACAGTGCCTTATAAATCATGTGGTACTTGCCACTCTCATGGCCTCAACAGCAAACTACAATATCATTGATTCATCATTACAATAGTAGTATGACTCTCTCCCCCCTTTCTCTCTTACCTCTCTCTCTCTCTCTCTCTCTCTCTCTCTCTCTCTCTCTCTCTCTCTCTCTCTCTCTCTCTCTCTCTCACGGTTTTCTCTCTCTCTCTCTCTCTCTCCTCTCTCTCCTCTCTCTCTCTCTCTCCTCTCTCTCTCTCGACAACTAAATCATTCTTGTATCGTTACTGTGTGACTGAAGAAGGGCGGTTTTGCCCGAAACATTACTGTCTTTGTTCTACCTATTAGGCCTTCATATTCCATTTCGTATTTCTTCTTTACTAATAGTAGTAATAGTAATAATTAATGACATAAGATAATTGAAAGCCCCATAGAAACAAAGACGAGACAAATACAAGGAATAGACAGAACAAAAATCCTGGTCACCAAGGGGATCGAATCCGCGTAGTTAGCTCGGTTGGTAGCACGCTTTCTTTTCATGGCGAGACGACGGGTGCCGGCGCAGAGATCGCGATCTTTTCTGTCTATTCCTTGTATTTGTCTCGTCTTTGTTTCTGTAGGGCTTTCATATTATATTATGTCATTACCTTCATTAGTAGTAGTAGTAGTAGTAGTAGTAGTAATAGCAGTAGTAGTAGTAGTAACAGCAGCAGCGGTAGTAGTAGTAGTAGTAGTAGTAGTAGTAGTAGTAGTAGTAATAGCAGCAGTAGTAGTAGTAGCAGTAGAAATAGTAGTAGTAGCAGTAGTAGTAGTAGTAGTAGTGGTAGCAGCAGTAGTAATATCAACAGCAGTAGTAGTAGTAGTAGTAGTAGAAATATTATTAGCAGTAGTAGCAGCAGCAGCAGCAGTAATAGTAGTAGGAGGCATAACCCAATCCTTGCTTGGATAATGCGATCTTTATTTTTACAGGTAGATCTCATCTACATGGATCTCGTGTTGCTTGCTTTTCTAAGTGCCACGAGACGGACACTAATCTTATTCCATAGTACTAGTACTAATATTATAGAAGTATAGTCGCCATCAAGTCTCTGACTGTTCAAGAATAATTCTCTCATCGTGATAATGCACGTCGCTTGTTAGTCACGTAGTACGTAGTAGGTATACGCCATTACGACGTGCAGGTGATACGCCACCTAACAACGTGGGTAAATGTGTCATATTATACAATAACTAACATCTATCACTCAGTATCAGTATCGATCAGTCATAGTTGCGTCAAATCGAACTATGATAATTATGTGTAGGCTATGATATTTGCCGACCTTTGTATTTTCGTTGGGTTAACAGTTGCTATTGCCTAAGTTTCTCACTCTCAAACATTGTAATAGCTTGCTCTGTTACACGGGGTGTGAAAATGGGGGTAATGGGTGTGTAATCTATTAACGATCGAAATGGCCGTACCTACCAGTCAGTAACTTGCAACTACTGATGTACCTTTTTGCCTACTACTATTAGTGGCATCACCCCATGGTCTAACGAGAAAACCTGATACCCCCCCAATAATATATGAAAATAACAAAACAAAACAAAAAATAAACAAACAACAAAAAAGCGAACAAATAAACATTAAATAAATCCACACAGCTATATACTTTGTAAATGTATCGTATATATATATATATAGTATATATATATATATAATATATATATATATATATAGTATATATATATATATATATATATATATATATATATATATATAATATGCATTCATGTTTTCTCATGTCATTATCATTCACCCCTTTTCAAAATTATATTAATTAACTTTTCACTAATGACGTACTGATACCATCTACCCTGACTCACTGGGTGGGAACCATGGCCCACTTTCTCGATAGTCTTATTGAGCAGTAAACATAAACAGAAAATCCATACTTAGGTACATTGTTGTACTAGGTCTAGTTTTTTATTTACCCGGTATTTTATATGATTTGAACCACATCCACAACTAAGGTGATCTCGGGTTTGTGATTTTTATGTTACTACCATGTAAATAGCTAAAGAATTTGTAAGCGTGCACAGAACGTTATGATACTGCACACAGGACCTCCTTTTATCATCCGTCTCAGATGGGACTACATTTTGATTCACTTACCTGGATCAGGCAGCATAGGTTTTACTTTGGAAAAACTTTTCAACTTGCCAGGGTTTGAACCCGTGCCTTGGTTGAGAGTGCCACAGTATACCTCTGGACTAGTATTAGTAGGGAGCAGCTTAACTATGACATGTAGGTACGTGTACTAGTTTTAAGGCTGTTGACAAATTGATGATTCACTGGGTGATGTACACACTGCGTGGGGACTCGGCAAGGTGTCGACCTCCCATCCAAAAGGTCATGCTTTAAGCCCCAGCAGCTTGAAAAGCTTTCTCAAGCTTTTTGAGTAAACCCCCCCCTCCCCTATCCTAGTCCAGGTAGGTGGGTCGATTCCTAGTCCTAATTACAGACAGAGGATACAAAGGAGGTCCCGTGAGAAGATAACAACGCTCTGTGCACATTAAAGATCCCTTGAGTTGTTTACAGGGCAGTCCGGGCAAAATTTAAAAAGAATCCTACCAAGACTCCCGAAATCATCACTGTAGCTGTGATGTGGGTAAAATCAAAATCAAATCAAATTCTAATGTCTTTCATGTTTTACTTTTAGCACCCTTATTAAATCCTTTGAATGGGAAGAGTTCAATTATTTACCTTCCAGCCCTGACTTAGCACTCAGTGATTGTCACCCATTCATGCACTTGATTGGCTGATGCATTTGATCACCTAGTACATTGATTGTCACTTGATTGTCACTCAGTCATGCATTTGATTGTCACCTAGTCATGCACTTGATTGTCACCTATTTTGATTGTCATAGTACTTGATTGTCACCTAGTCATGCATGCTTTGATTGTCACCTATTCATGCACTTGATTGTCACCTGATTGATTGTCACCTATTCATTGTCACCTAGTGATTGTCACCTATTCATGCACTTGATTGTCACCTATTCATGCACTTGATTGTCACCTAGTCATGCACTTGATGTCATGCACTTGATTGTCACCTGATTGTTGATTGTCACCTATTCATGCACTTGATTGTCACCTATTCATGCACTTGATTGTCACCTATTCATGCACTTGATTGTCACCTATTCATGCATGTACTTGATTGTCACCTAGTCATGCTTGATTGTCACCTAGTCATGCACTTGATTGTCACCTAGTCATGCACTTGATTGTCACCTAGTCATGCACTTTCATGATTGATCACCTATTCATGCACTATTTTTCATCTAGTTTTGACAATTGTGAAATGCGCGGTTTCAAGTCACTGGATTTGGCAAATGAAACCAGACCTTCCTCTACAGGTTTTTAATGTGAGAGTTCATTTACACCTTTCATGCGGCGCTGTACATCTCATTATCTGTAGATTGTTTATTGGTATTTTTTTCTATTTTCAAGACAGATATTACGTTATGGTTTTAACAGTATTAACACAATATGTATCAAGTGCTGGACTATAAGAATATTGAAAAAAGTGAATTTCTAAAATTTTGTGGATTACGCAAATTGAGTATCTGACTCGACAGTATTACCATTTCTTGGTAGATCCTTTGGATAATTTTTTTCTTGTAGTCTGACTTGAGAATTTATCATCAGTCCTAAGCTAAACTTTATTAACCAAAAAAAAGAAGAAGGAAAAACCAAAAGAGCAACAGACAAAAACAAAAAGTCCTTGAAAACATTGTATTTAAAGGACATGCATTTATTTCACATTTTGTTTTTTATTTTAAACATATTACAAAATACCCAAAACAAGAGATTAAAAACACTGAATAATAACTTGTTTACACAGAATAGTGAAAGAGTGAAAGGAAAGATGTAGGACCTACCAGTAGGACCTGCCAACCGCCCACCTGAATAAATATATAATCACAAAATAAAATTTATTCATATATCACAACTGCAATTAAATTGTAATTCTGTGGATTTAAGTCAATGCATACTGATATTTTAAAATTTAAAAGACAGTTGAGAAAGAAATACAAGAGCAACAAACACCATACAGTGTATAACAGCACTAGGAAAAGACAATGACAGGACTGCCCTTTTCTTGTAATTGTTCTTCTCTAGATTTTATTTCTGCAGCCTGTGTGACCGTAGGGGTTTTTTTGTGAGTTTTATTCCTTTTTCTAGGGATGGAGGATTGGGGCTGGGGAAGGAAGAGGTTGGGTATGAATAGAAGTAATAGATCCATTTTTCAATAAATTTCAGCTGTCACATGAAATTTCAAAATGTAGATCTGTTTGCAAACATTGTTTGATTATTCAAATAACATGGCTAAAAGTTATTCAATTTCATCTTTGTCTTCACAATGATTCAGATTGTATAACATTGCGTAAGTATCTACTTTCATTTATGAATTTAAATAAATCTTCACAGCCCTTATCTACTGAAACTCATAAAGCACACTATTTAATTATAGCATTACCCAATAGGCTTATTCCATTTACCTATAATTCCATCCCCGCTACAATGTCTTTGGGCTACCTTTAGAGTTTATCAATACTGTTGCATATTGCCTAATGGTCAGAGAACAGACTTTTATTAGACACCTGTCCTTAAATTCGAATGTAGACATTATGTGAATTGATAGAAAACAAGAACAATATGACTCATCTTGAAATGCTTCAGTTTTGCAGTGACATTTGTTGCTCTTGTTATTAAATTATTTCTTAATTCTTTATTAATTATTTTGTACTGTAAGTCAATGTACGATACAATATACAGTTTCAATAAATTAAAAAATATATTTTTCAGGGGCAATAAAACGACAATATACCAAGTCAATTACATTATTCTTTCCTTAAAAATAAAATAAAAAGTAAAAAGACAAAATCACAATATGTTTTCACACAAGGGAATCACTCATGATCGAGCATTAGGTACCGACACAAGTGTCTCCACTTCCTCAAGGAGAGCAGCAGTTTTCTTCCACTAGATTCTGTAACAGAGAGAGAGAG
Organism: Doris montereyensis; assembly: GCA_037039925.1. Classification (NCBI taxonomy): domain Eukaryota; kingdom Metazoa; phylum Mollusca; class Gastropoda; order Nudibranchia; family Dorididae; genus Doris; species Doris montereyensis. Next base: position 48,686 of record JAXRKP010002131.1, on the reverse strand, counting down.
AGAGAGAGAGAGAGACGGAAAATGTCAGCAAAAAATATAAAATGTCAGTGTCCCAACGTTACTAAACTGCTGTTACAGGCACTTTTTGGAAAGAAAATGTGGTCTTGTTATTAATGTTATGTATACTTTTTATTACTATCAATTAAAATAATGATATATTTTATTAAAATAGCTATCACAGCAGTACCTTTGACTGTTCATGAATTGGTAATGTGAATTTAAATCAGTTATTGACCCCCAGTGTAGTCTACCTTGACATGAAGACGTGTTTGAAATATTAACCCCGTCGCTTCCCAGGAGACAAAACATAACAGTGCCAGGAGACAGCTTTCCTTCTAGACGGATGTTATTCAAACAATATGCAAGTGTTTTATACAGTTATGTCCCTTAGTCCACTCGCAAACCTATTAAACCGTGTCGTGTCATAAGCCTGTAAATTCTATGGGCGGATGGCATATAACATGCACAAAACTGGCTGGCCCGAGTCCGTAAACTCTACGGGCACATGGCATATCGCATGCACAAACTGGACACCAGTAGAATTTAAGGACACTGGCATATCGCATGCACAAACTGGACACCAGTAGAATTTAAGGGCACTGGCATATCACATGAACAAACTGGACACCAGTAGAATTTAAGGGCAATGGCATATCACATGCACAAACTGGACACCAGTAGAATTTACCAAAATGGCATATCACATGCACAGACTGGACACCAGTAGAATTCCCAGGCAATGGCATTCACATGCACAAACTGGACACCAGTAGAATTTACGGGCATTGGCATATCACATGCACAAACTGGACACCAGTAGAATTTAAGGGCAATGGCATATCACATGCACAAACTGGACACCAGTAGAATTTAAGACACTGGCATATCGCATGACAAACTGGACACCAGTAGAATTTAAGGGCACTGGCATATCACATGCACAAACTGGACACCAGTAGAATTTAAGGGCAATGGCATATCACATGCACAAACTGGACACCAGTAGAATTTACGGGCAATGGCATATACATGCAAAGACTGGTAGTAGAATTTACGGGCAATGGCATATCACATGCACAAACTGGACACCAGTAGAATTTACCGAGCATATCACATGCACAAACTGGACACCGAGTAGAATTTACGGGCAATGGCATATCACATGCACAAACTGGACACCAGTAGAATTTACGGGCATTGGCATATCACATGCACAAACTGGGACACCAGTAGAATTTAAGGGCAATGGCATATCAATGCACAAACTGGACACCAGTAGAATTTACGGGCAATGGCATATCACATGCACAGACTGGACACCAGTAGAATTTACAGGCACATGGCAGCCAAGGGATTGACATCAGGTCATTTATTGTCAATAGTTATGATTGATTTTAAAAAATGATATTGTAGAAACAAATTGAAGGCAAAAGAAGAAGACAGATTAGAAGAAGATATCAAGACTGGCTAAGAACCATAACAACAGAGGCAGGACAAATGGAAACAGATCCAGCTTTTCAAAGCAAAAATTGGTAATTATTATTATGTTTTAGCAAAACTGATACTAGAAGACATTATGGCATTGTGTAAGAACCAAACTGGAACAAAAGAGGCAGGACAATTATTATTGATTACAGATGTCATGAGGCAGGTTTTGGACACCAAGCAAAAGAGATTTACGGGCAATGGCATTCACATGCACAAACTGACACCAGTAGAGATTGGCATTGCATATCACATGCACAAACTGGACACCAGTAGAATTTAAGGGCAATGGCATATCACATGCAAAACTGGACACCAGTAGAATTTAAGGACACTGGCATATCGCATGCAAAACTGGACACCAGAATTTAGAGGGCACTGGCATATCACATGAACAAACTGGACACCAGTAGAATTTAAGGGCAATGGCATATCACATGCACAAACTGGACACCAGTAGAATTTACGGGCAATGGCTATCACATGCAAAGACTGGACACCAGTAGAATTTACGAATGGCACATGCACAAACTGGACACCAGTAGAATTTACCGGCAATGGCATATCACATGCACAAACTGGACACCAGTAGAATTTAGGGCAATGGCAATCACATGGCATAGAATTTACATTGGCATATCACATGCACAAACTGGACACCAGTAGAATTTAAGGGCAATGGCATATCACATGCACAAACTGGGACACCAGTAGAATTTACGGGCAATGGCATATCACATGCACAGACTGGACACCAGTAGAATTTACAGGCACATGGCAGCCAAGGGATTGACATCAGGTCATTTATTGTCAAGTAGTTATGATTGATTTTAAAAAATGATATTGTAGAAACAAAATTGAAGGCAAAAGAAGAAGACGAAAACCAATTAGAAGGGTGGGAGCAAGATATAGAAGACTGGCTAAGAACCATAACAACAGAGGCAGGACAAATGGAAACAGATCATGAGCTTTTCAGCAAAATTGAGAAAACAATTTACGGGCAATGGCATTCACATGCACAAACTGGACACCAGTAGAATTTACTGGGCATTGGCATATCACATGCACAAACTGGACACCAGTAGAATTTAAGGGCAATGGCATATCACATGCACAAACTGGACACCAGTAGAATTTAAGGACACTGGCATATCGCATGCACAAACTGGACACCAGTAGAATTTAAGGGCACTGGCATATCACATGAACAAACTGGACACCAGTAGAATTTAAGGGCAATGGCATATCACATGCACAAACTGGACACCAGTAGAATTTACGGGCAATGGCATATCACATGCAAAGACTGGACACCAGTAGAATTTACGGGCAATGGCATATCACATGCACAAACTGGACACCAGTAGAATTTACCGAATGGCATATCACATGCACAAACTGACACCAGTAGAATTTACGCAATGGCATATCACATGCACAAACTGGACACCAGTAGAATTTACGGGCATTGGCATATCACATGCACAAACTGGACACCAGTAGAATTTAAGGGCAATGGCATATCACATGCACAAACTGGACACCAGTAGAATTTACGGGCAATGGCATATCACATGCACAGACTGGACACCAGTAGAATTTACAGGCACATGGCAGCCAAGGGATTGACATCAGGTCATTTATTGTCAAGTAGTTATGATTGATTTTAAAAAATGATATTGTAGAAACAAAATTGAAGGCAAAAGAAGAAGACGAAAACCAATTAGAAGGTGGGAGCAAGATATAGAAGACTGGCTAAGAACCATAACAACAGAGGCAGGACAAATGGAAACAGATCATGAGCTTTTCAAAGCAAAATTGAGAAAACAATGTCCAACCACGGTCATGTCCAAACACGGATAAACAACGCATCACATGCCTTGATGGTACTCTTTTTGCTTGGCAAAACTCTCCAAGCAAAACCTAAAATAACTCACAAAATCGGTGAACAAACATTTCAATTCTCTGCTTCCCATTTCTGGAAACTCTCTTCCCCCACAGATTATGTGCTAGTTCACTAAAAGCTTTTAAATCAGGACTAAGATTCCATCTTTTTACATAGTAATGCATTTAATTATTATTATGTTTTAGTTTTATCATACTATGTGCATGTATGTGTTGTGTTTTCCATGGGGTAAAGTGCTATACAAGTGTCATATTATTATTATTGTTATTACTAGGTGACAATCTGTCAGAGGCAGAGACAGACAGGCGGACAGAGAGAAGAGAGAGAGAGAGAGAGAGAGAGAGAGAGAGAAGAGAGACAAAGAGAGAGAGAGAGAGAGAGAGAGAGAGAAAGAGAGAGAGAGAGAGAGAGAGAGAGAGAGAGAGAGAGAGAGAGAGAGAGAGAGAGAGAGAGAGAGAGAGAGAGTGTGTGTGTGTGTGTGTGTGTGTAGCTGGCTATTTCTACATAAATGAAGTCAAAACAGCCACACACAAAAAAACAACATGTTACTATTGTTACAGATCCAGGAAACAGTTTTTGAGAGAAAAAGACTATAACTTTAACAGCCGTGGTTGCCATACAAAATGCACACTAAAAGAAAAGGGTTAATTTGAAATTCATGGGACTGGATATTTCTTTGCAGATTGCTTCTTCAGATTATCATAAGGCAATGTCAATGTCAATGATAATAGTGGCAAACACGTGTAGTGTAGTATCTTGACCAATACAGCACGCTTTGTTTCCCTTTACTTAAATTCTAGCTGGGGAAAAAAAATTAACTTTGATAAGATGTAAATATCATATTTAACTAGTGTGAAAGTTGATTATGGAGGAACATTTGTTTGTTTTCTTTTAACTCGGCAAATCTTTTGACTAACGTAAGTTTTCAGACTAAATGTTTTCAATCGTATTAAAATTCTTTTCACACATAGAGACGAGTTTGCACGAGTTTGCTTTTATATACTCTCAAAGGGTAACTTTAGCAATTGATCTTCTTTCCTCAAGTCTTTACGATATAAAATGTCAATTAAATAGAACTTTATATTTGATGAACTACACTTCAAGACATATGTAAGTCAGAGATATAATTTAAAAAAAGGGTCACAGACGCAGATAGTTGTGTCAGAAAATGAAATGCGAGCTGGATTAACTTTCGGTTAAAATGGGTTTTGAAAACCGAACACAAAATTTCCTTACTTTAGCCGCAGCAATGATTTGCTGGGCTTGCCGCTTTGACAGATGTTCAATTTTATCCACAAGTTCATCCTTATCAGCAGAACTAAGAGACGCCAAGCTTGTATAACCTGCTGAATAAAGCTGTTTGGCTCTTGCCTGAAAATGATGGAAAAGACCAAAATTCAAGATGAATCTTTTTGTATTGAAGGTAGTGCAGAAACTTTGTTTCATTGAAATTTACTCGTCCACCATATGCGGTAACCTCAGAATGAATTAAGAGGAAGTAGCAAGATGAAAGAAAGACATGTGAAAGAGTAGAAGAAAAGAGAGAACCTACCAGTAGCACTCGCCTTCCGCCCACAGTGCAGGAACAGTGTACTCAACAATAACAAACAAACACACAAAAAATAACCCTGAAAAAGCAGTGTAGAAACCCACCAAATTTGGTGAGTTTCTATACTTACTGTACTTTAAAAAAAAAATTCAACTTACCATTGCAAAATAAATCATGTAGATAAATTGGACCAAAAACCCCAACCAGATTCCGTTCTGAGTGTTGAAGTTCAATAGAGGAAGGGGAGTATCACTCAAATTTACATTAGATCTTGATATTGAAAATTGAACCTGTGTTCTTCGCATTGCAAGAGACATTCTCAGCATACGTATGAATCTTGCGTGTTTGGTAAATAAAAAGTAATTCGGAAAATAATTTGAACATACCAGCTTTATTCCTGAAATTTCCATGAGAGGAACCAGCTCCACTGTGACACAAATGACAGGCGCTTGACGAAGTTGGCCAGCAAATCTTGAAACGCCCAAAATTCCTCTAATTCCTGTAAAAAAAACAACAACAAAAAACACAGGGCAAGGAAGTTATTTAACTAGCTCTAGGTAAATGGGAACAAATCCATTTGAAAACTAATTGATACCTGACCGACTCTGACTGGTCTGGCTAAGACATAATACATTAGACTGCTACAAGGCCGGTTGAAAAAAATCATTTGGGGATAAACCTAACAGTTGATTATACTGCAAACAATCAAATTTGCTGTAAAGCTTCGAGAGCTAGTCATCTTTACAAGATATTAATAGTGTTTTTCTTAATATTCTTAGTTTTTAATAAGAGAATCAGGAGTGGGGGGGGGGGGGAGAATAATAAGTTCATCACTGTGACATAAAATAAGAATTTGTTTCATTAAAATGTACCCCGTCCACACCATTGCCGTGATCTCAGGGTGAAATAAGAAGAGACACCAAGATGAAAGATAAGTGAAAGAAGGAAAGGAAAGAAATAGGAGCTACCGACATCGCCCGCCAACCACCTGCGACATACTTAGAAAACCACAGACTCACCTGACAGAAATGGTAGACACACGAAGCAAATGAAGCTGCCTGAGTCAGCAAATTTTGTATAAATCCCGTGGTTGAGAAAACTGGTTTGCCACATCCCAAATAGAAGTTTGATTCCATAATTTCCACAGCATAAGAGTCAAGAAAATCTGTTTGTTGCCATTGTGTCGATTTTCTTGATAAAGGCACAGAAAAAGAAAAGAAAGAAAAAAGAAATAAACAACACTCATGTGAATGCAATGACCAAAATGATAGGGATATGATATCTTTTGGTATATGAATATTCAATTCAATTCAAGACACTTTATTCATCTATAAAAGGAAATTTGTCACAATAAAAACATCAGCCCAAGATCATTAAAAATAAATATGAATTCAAAATGACAATTTTAGACCATTTAAAACTAAATGTAGATTAAAACTAAGAAAGGAAATTAATTTAAAGGCCAGACAACACTATTAACAACAAAATTTAAGATAGTAAGAGAGCACACATTCAAAATGTCTCTGTTAGTTATGAATTTTCAATACAACACATTCAAAGGTCACAGTGTCACTTAGACGGAAAGCATACTGTAAGCATCCCTGGCTTGTTTTAAAAGCTTTCTATAGTATAGAAAATTCTCAAAGTCCTACTGAAAACCCTGAAATAAGAAGTTATGATTGAGGACACAGGCAAACAAATAACGAGCCAAAATGCCTTTCATAGCATTGGTCTTGTTCATTACTATTTAGGATATCAGCACTTAGTTAACATTACCCGGAGCATAAAACTTTTATAAGAAGACAAAAGTTTCTTTCCTTCTTTGTCAAGTCCCATTCTACCTTCCAGCGTATGGGTTTAGATGCCCAAAGACAAAAGTACATAGAATAACAAAGTCCTGTATGCAGTTCTGTGGTTCAAAGCCTGTTGTTTTTCACTACATTTTCCTCAATCTGCCAAAGTGCAAATGGATAGACCTACTGGAGGCAAAAGAACTGCAACAAAAAATCATCCTGTCCAGCTGGTAATCTTTTATTGCTTTTTCTGCTTAACACTAGAGAAAGCTGAATAAGCTCTAGCCCCATGGGCCTCCAGGTTTGTTGGTTTAGTTACAACTTACCCCAGGGTAAATTTAAGATGAAAGACATGAGATAGTGAAAAAAAGAATAAGGGCTTTACCAGTAGCCCCATGGGCTTGAAGGCATGGACGGAATTTTCTAATGGAAAAAACTCAAAGTAGATAGCATTGTTAAAGTAAAGAGCTACAGCACCATCAAATCATATTTTAAAACAATACAGGTAAAACCCCATACAATTGGAAAAACACACATGTGTAGCAATTGCATTCAGTATTCATAATACAATAGCTTTCTGAACAAAAACAAAGAAAACTTGCGTGCTAGTCTCACATCGTGAGTTCTGATCTCTCCTCCTCAATCGCATTCTTTCCTATTTTGTATTGATGAAAAAAAGTAGCTTTTTTGTTTAGATTTTAGATAGGGGTAGGTTTTCAACCAAATTCAACTATACATCACTTTCACTTGCATCAATGAAGCCCAGAAGATGTACATGGAACAAAGGTTTATTTTATTTACTTGTGAAATTGAAATGATACCATATCAAGCAAATGTAGGGATATCAGGGTGAAGAAAGTCTATACAGCAAGACAAAAAAACATAAGAATTTACACAAAGAAAAGGAAAGGGGAAGGACCCTACTAGCAACAGCCACAGACCACCAATCATTGAAATATTATTGAAATTTACCCATCCACCATATACGGTAATCTCAGGGATAATCAAGAGGAAGCAGTAAGATGAGAGAATGATGTGAAAGACCGAAAGGAAAGAGGAAGGACCTACCTGAAGCATCCGCCAACCGCCCATCAAACCACTCCATTGCATCCCTCTAAAACACATTTCTTATATACCGTAGGCTTACCTGCCTTGATGATAATCCCACAGCCTTTCTGCTTAAGTAACTCTCAGAAATTCCAACCAATTTGGCAACATGGATTTCCGCTTCCAGACAGAGTGGAAAACTAGAGGAAGACATCCATGTAAATATATAACATCCAAAATGAGTTTGAAGAGGCTAAAATTTGAACTCCTCATTAGTAAACATGAAATAAAGAGCTGCATTTAGTGTAAGTATCACACTTATCAATACAATATGACAAAATGGATTGCCAAATGACATGAATAATCCTATTCACATTAAACCAATATCTAAAACAAAACAAAGTTCATTGTTCAAGACTTTTAGGTATTCATAACAAAGACTAATAATACAAAAAGAAAATTGTTCACTTTAACTTCATTGATGAGCATCAAACTGGGATGTAAATGGCAAATGACAAAAACATCTGAAAGTCTCTGAAGCGTGAAACCTTCAAACACCAAATACCTTCTGCATCGTATTTAATCTCACTTACAATAACAGCACCATGCAATGCCATCTTTCTCAACCTTCCTGATGCAACTAGAAAGGAATTCGTCATTACAATCTTTAGTTGACAGCCAGTCTCATCTGAATTTGCTCTTACAAGTTAGATCTACTGGCAAATCCTGATTATTAAACCTAATCTTTTGACAGGTCATCCTCAATTGTTAAATTGTCTAGATCTACATTCTGGATCTAGCTTACCTTTAACCTAGATCTAGAGTTAGTTGTTTTGAATATCTGCTTGTTATTGTTACAGTTATAGCACAAAGCTAAATCAATTCTGATTCTATTAACTAGGTTACCAAGTGCGTAGATCTAGAAATCTAACTCTAGCTCTACTAAACTTACTGAAGAAAACAGGTGTGACAAATTCTAGACCTAGAAATCTGAATCTACTCGTAGTTTCTAAGTCTCTAGATAACGATTAGACTTAGATATATCTGGATCTTACTAGACTGAATCCAGATATATCATAAAATAGCCTGTCTGTGCGCTTATTTTCAAGATCTCTCTATCTGATTAGAATTTAGATCTCAATTTCTCTGGAAACCGGGCAAAACAGATCTATTTATACGCTGATACACTAACCAAAGAATGCCTTGTAGCCCAAAGCTATGGCCTAGGGAAAGCTATGGCCTAGGGCTGTCAAACCGTAATTAAAAAATCTAGATCTAGATCTAGAATCTAGGTCACTTCACTCAAGCAGATCGATCTTAATCATCTAGTTTTAGATCTAGGTTAGACTATTAAATCACAATAACCCACAAATAGCATAACATAAATCGCAAATAACGCAATAGAAAATGTAAAACGACGTAGCTTCGATTTTCCTGGAATGAAAGAATGAAAATCATCGACCGCAGATCACATTCACAACTGAACCAAATGAGAGAAGAGAGGCAAGAGGCAAGTCAGTGTATCTCAACAGTCAACATTGATAGGCTATGCCAGTATGCTAATTTAGCTAAATCTATTCTAAAAGCCTCTGCGAAAGACTATTTCCACAGCAAATGCGTTAGTAGATTTCAGACTAAACAATTGTGAAAGTATGAAAATCTGAAAGGAAATAAAGAAGGTTCCGGTTTTAAATCCGAAATCTTCGTGTGAGTAATAGGGCCTCACGGATCAGTGCGGAAATTGTAGTTTGTCATGAAAGTGTAAGTGAAAAATGAAGCAGCATGCTTTCGTTTATGATTAGTATGAAAATCAGCCATGGGTCTGGCGCCGGGAATTTTATCCTGTTGTGCTAAATCATATCACCTATTCATAACCGCGACCATAGAAGTAGTTTAGTAAAAGGGAAGAAAATGAAACTTGAGAGAAGAATATGTTAAAAGTAGAAAACCTCAAATAACCTGAAATCAGAAGAAATCTGAAAGATTTACATCCCTGCATTAATGAAAGGTCAGCTAAATAATAATAACAATACCTTTGGAAAAGAAAAAATCAACAACAAAAGCAGAGAAAAAGACCAGGTATGAATGTGTGCCACAAATTATTGTTGAGTGTCCCGTACCTGATTGTAATAAATGTTCCAAGCTGAGTCATGGACATGGCTGTGTCGTATGGCGTGACCAGGTACAAGAGGTGTAAATGGTTTGACAAGACCAAGGACTGATAAGCTGCTTCTAGGTCTTTGTAGAGCAAAGAACTGTATCTGTGATCAACAGACCCTGAAAAACACATTTCCCAATATAAAACTTACAGATGATTTTTTTTATTAATAAGTTACACAAAATAAGAACATGATATGTATAAATATGGTTACTACATATATTTATGACATAAAAGGCTAAAAACTGATGTCACACAATGAGTAATACAAATTTATTTGTGTGGAAGCAATTTTTTTCAAATTCATAACATTTAGAAGAGATAGAGTTGGTAAATATAGGTTACATCACATACAGCCAATGTGTGATACCGTATGAAATTTTGTGTACTCCAGGTTGACTTTTCTGCCTTGAAAAGGTGTTAAAGAAACACGATGCCAAAGCAGTTCCTATAAATATTTTCCGGGGAGGCATAATACTACAAATGTTTCCTTCACTAACATTCACCCCCCAGGTAAGCATAAAGAAAAATACTCTTTTAAAAAATGTATTCACAAGGAGGGAAAGAAAGTCTTCATAATGACCAGAAACAATACAAAATAACTTTTGCCCACATGTATGTCAAATCATCCTGACTGACTCAGAATAACCCATGGCAAGGACTCAATCCTTGAAGCATGGGCAATGAACTATCTTTTCACCCTTGTCTTTGTATGAAGACATAGATGCTAAACTGGTGTTCAAAATCTTAAACAGATAGAAAAAAATTCAAATGTGATATTTTGTTTGTTTTTACTACCACTTTTTGTCACAGCCTGTATGTATGTGCATGTATGTATTAGGATGTATATTAACAAAAAGGCAAAAAAAGAAACAAACAACCTTTATACGTGGCTTTTTCCCAAATCTGTCACTTGGATCGATAATGTGTTGTCATCAACATCATTTTGTTTTGTCCCTTGCACAACTAATCGTTGATCAATAAGATACTGGAGAGCTTCCTTGGTAACTGTTGCTATATCAACGTCTAGTTTTTCAGCTTGACTGTGAAGCAACGAACGTTCCAGGAAGTGAAAAGCCGGTTCGGTGGATGTAATGAGCTGTTAAACGGATGAAAAGGAAAAATCAAGAGAAAGAAGTCATTATGTAGCTTTTGATATGTTTGACATAGAATATAATAATTCAGATTTCCCATGTATTTACTGCCACCACCGCCTTAAGGGCATAACAATAATTTTACATAACATTGTCTCTGCAAAGTAATAAAACCCCTAAAATTGCAATAAATTTGGAGGGAATGTTACAAAATACATGATAATGAATAATCAACCCTGGTAACGCCAGTGAGGCTTTGTTATACGATTGGTAGTGTGGTAAGTTCGTGATCATGGCAACACTGGTTCAAAACACTTGACTGGCCCAGACTTTTTCACGATGTGGAATTTTTAGGAAAGGCACTTCCCTCTACTTTCCTCACTTGGACGCAAGTGTCAATGAGTATCAAGCTATGGACAGAGAAGGATCTCGTCAGAATGTTAGCATAAAAAGTGCCTATCAAGCAGCTGTATTGTATGCTCCCAAGGGAGTTGAGAAGGACTTGTCAGAAATAGCCTGCTGAGGAATATGTGATATGAAGTTGTTGAGTCTGCACTCCAACATCGATATGGACTATAAATCCACCTTTATTTTAAGATACTTTTTAAAGAATTGAGTGTGATCAATCTCTTCAGTATTTTATCATGAACATTTCCTCTAGACCACATCCTTAATTTCTCTTTATTGACTTCTGTTTCATTAAAAAACAGTTTATCCTCACTAATAAACATATCAGGGCATTGCTTGAAAGTAAATAGAAAAATCTCAACTGCTATAATAAACACAAATTATGATATTCAGGGGAGGAATGTAAACAATATAAATACCTTTGAGGCCGATTGCTGACAACAGAAGGGACTGAATTCCTTTGCCCTTGTCATAGATCAAGCTACTGTAACAAAATCTTTTGGGCCAGCCAAAAGATCTTTTACCTGTAAAGAATAATTGATAAAATCTTCACCAATATCAATACACACCTTATGTCTAATTGAGCCTCCACGTAATATGATAGTTTCATTCAATACAGTGACAAAAATTAGAAATCTATTTATTAAAATCATTTGATTCTTGATCCAACAAAAAGCTCATATATGAAGGAATTAATTTTGATTCTGAATTATTTGTCTCTGAACAGAGAAATTTGGTATGACCGTGGTGACAACATCATATCAAAGTTAGTCAAAAATAAAATTTTAATAATAAAAAGCAATAAAATAAAATTAATCAGTCCAAACTACTTAATGCATAGGTAGACAGCTAAAAGTAACAAAAAGTTCTATATAAAAAAAGCAAAGAAACAATAATTCATAGACGGCAGACGGCTGTTTTATGATGATTAAGAAAAAAACGTACTTAGTGACGCTGCCATTCCCCTCTCCAGTTCATATTAAAAAAACCCACAGGAAAAGATGTTAAAACTTCCAAGTCAAAGTCTGCTGGTCAACAATAAGGTACCTTTACTGCCCTTAGCTGTTGATGCAAGCACAATACCACTAAACACCTTGTGATTGATGCATTGATGCAAGCACAACACCACTAAACACCTTGTGATTGATGCAAGCACAACACTACTAAACACCTTGTGATTGATGCAAGTACAACACCACTAAACACCTTGTGATTGATGCAAGCACAACACCACTAAACACCTTGTGATTGATGCAAGCACAACACCACTAAACACCTTGTGATTGATGCAAGCACAATACTTCTAAACACCTTTGTGATTGATGCAAGTACAATACCACTAAACACCTTGTGATTGATGCAAGTACAATACCACTAAACACCTTGTGATTGATGCAAGTACAATACCACTAAACACCTTGTGATTGAGGTTATTACATAGCTACCAACCTTTCTAAATCGAAAACAGTCTATTGACCGTGCAAACTAATTCTATCTAGCACAATGGACCGTAATATGCTAGAGAACATTGATAATTTATAACTTTAATTAACTCCTTTGAGGTAATAATGAAAAGGCCGCCGATCGCTGTCTTTCCCGGTGAAGTGTGACGGTAGTTTTGCGAAATCAGATGGACGTCTCCTGACTTTACAGCTAACCCCCATTTACATGCTTTTCACTGTAAACAGATTTACACACTCAAATTTTTAAAAATTATAATAAATACGCTTTTTATACAATGGCAGCTCTGTTACTACTAGAAGTCATGAAGCTGTTATTACCTAAACTCTATAATCACCCCTCAAACATAAGTGTGGGATAAATATCAACAAACAAGCTGGCCATCACATTAAATCTTCCATACCTTCACTCTATCCTGTTTTTAGCTATGAGAAAACTTTCTCCGTGAGTATCAATGCCCGCTCTCCCAGCTCTCCCTGTCATCTGCTTATATTGACTGTACTTGATGAAACTCATGCCAATGTAGGACTGCGTAGAATCACCCTGATACAAGACAAATAAAAGTGATTCAAATTTGCGTGCATAAACGAAAATGGCACAAACTTTAAATTACCACCAAAAAATAAAGAAGAGCTTTAGTGTTTGCAACAAAAGTCGAAGTACAGGTGTCTTTAAATTTTGGACACATAAGATAGTAGGCAAAACGTATATATCAAGAAATGAAACTTTCAACAACATTTTATTCAATTAAAATACCAACACATAGCACCTTCAATATGATGGCCACAGTTTGTAATAAACGTTCGACAGACTCCTAAAACCAATATCTAATCTGTAGAGGTTTGTGATATTTCCGATGCAAACCATCGGGACATCCTGCACAATTTAAATAGATCTAATAAAGATCTGACTAAATAAAGGACAAACAAGAATAAAGACAAATTTGCAATCTTCATTCCTACTTACACACTTATTTTTCATCTTTTTGAAAGAATGTAGATGAATCATGGGAAAGTAATCTATCATTACAATTAACATCAAAGTTAAAAATCTAGGTTCTAACATTTAAAAGAAAAAAGATACTGATTGCTCAGGAGTCTTTTAACTGTAACACTTTATAATGTTCTTTAAAGGCATGCTTAAGAAATTGAGATAAGCTCTGGCTCTAATGGCCTTGAAGGAACTTTAATTACTTAACTTATGCTTGTATCAAGACAAGACAGGTATAAGAAAAAGAAGGTGCATAGAGAAAAACTGTTACCTTCCTCGGCAAGTTAACCCCAGCAGCAAGTGTAGACGTGCAGGTCAGAACACAAAGAGTTCCCCTCAAGGTATGCATCCTCTATCAGTCTGCGTTCATCCATTGTTAAACCACTGTGGTGATATGCAATGCCAAAATGGACTGTGTACTTAAGGACTGGGCAGATTTTTCCATTTCCATCCTGTTGCAATTCTCTCAGCAACATTTTTTTTTCTCTTTCTTAAATCGTGACAGATGCCTGCAATAATCTTACATTTTTCAAATGTGTACATAAATAGATAGAATAACAATAGACAGATACATAGATGGGATAAATAGATATAGGTAGATGAATAAGGAATGATTGATGGAAATTCATTCTGTGCACGAAGTGCAGTGATTTCAGGATGAATTAAGACAAAAGCGAGATGGTAGATAAATGTTTGATTTTGATAAGAAAATAATCAGAATGTCTCAATAACATTCAATTCATAGAAATATGACACAGGAACATGACCTATATCAAAAGAACATTGTGATATCACCAGCTAAAAAAAAGACGTAAATTAATTATTGTGTACAACAAAGCTGGAGAATCCCCCCCCCCTCCCATTTGCATATTAAAATGCCTTTTCCATGAAGCAGTAAGTAAATTTATAACATTACATACCAAAAAACATAATCTTTAGAAACACACATCAGATTCAAACAGTAATGTGTAGTTCACAACAACAAAAATGTGTTTTCGACATGTGATGATAAAGATTTCTAATGTAAAGTTAAAGATTTTTTTATTCTTCTGTTTGTCTATCATATTTTTTGGCAGAAAAACTGTGTGTGTTGATTGATCCAAACTTCTATTACAAAGGTTTTCTGGAATGTAATGACAGTGTATTAAAGATAATTGTAAGCTTTAATTTCTAATGGTTTTGTTTTTGGAAGCAAAATGTAACAAAAATAACAATAATGATAGTGTCGTTTTAATTCACCTGTAATGTTTACATATAAGTTCACTGAGGAGATGTGCCACATTTTCACAATTCTTCTTTGTAGAACAAAAGACAAGACAGGAGTTTTCTGGTATGACTTCAATCACAAGGCCGAGAAGATGATCTGGATCTCTCTTCAAACATTCTGATGTATACTGAAAAACATAGGATGGTGCCATACTTCAAAAATGAATTTTGAAACAAAATTTAAAAAAGAGCTTTACCTAAGAGCCAACAGTGTTGCACATAGTTCTGCCACAAATAATCTAGCACAGGATCTTTCAATCATGTAGCAATTTTGGGAACACAAGAGGAACAATGATAAAAATTAATGCAAATGATTATTAAACAAGCTTTTTGTATCAAATGTATTCTGAGACCGAGGCCACAAATTGACTGATGTCTGACTACTGTAATAAAAATTTAAAGTGCCAACTCCATGGTTTGTTAAAACCGTAAATGTTTTATATACGGTTTCCACCTTAAAAAACTGTTCTTGTATGTAAAGTTTTTTTTTTTTTGTTAAGGATCTACATCCATCTTATTTTGCTTCTAGAGCTTTCAGATTAGAAGCCCCACGGATTGAAATTCAATGAGACAGGTCTTTGCAAAAGCCAGCAGAGCTGTGTTTACATTTCAGGAACTCAAGACAAAAATTGATGCAAAAACCATACTCCAATAACATTCAGCCAATGAATATATGTAAAGTATTCTTTAACCAAATACAGTCAAGATAAGCCATTCATTTTCAAATCGTTTTTGATAATCACATCAAATGCATGTATTTAAATGTCTTACCAAAGAAGCAACACTTAAAGATGAAAAATTTTACGCAAACAGTTATAACCCCTTTGTTCATCTTCTTCCTCATGAACACATTTATATTTCAGCCCCTTCCGTTGATCTCGCAAGGATGAAAAATTCTAGCCTTTTTTCTCTCTGAACAAGTTATAAAAAATTGGCTGTAGGTTAATATAAAATCTTGAAGTGATGATTCAGGGATTTGAAAACAAATACAGGTGTTGATGAAAACAAAAAAGATGGTATTTCAATGTAGCTTTGGCTTACTGGAAATAAGGCGACACGGCTATGCATCAGCATTTCAGATGGATCCAAGCTTGCAGTGTTAACCTCGTAGATATTGTCCTCCACTTTCACATATTCCTGTAACGTGACCTAAAAATAGATTGAATAAATTTTCAGATTTAAAAAAAGGTAATAAGAATGAAACAACCTTTAATCACAAACTATAAAAATACAACTTTAGAGAAAGATATGTGGATACAAATAACATATATATATAAATTGATAGAATGATATAGATGATAAAAACTATGATGGTCAGACAGCTTATCATCAGCTGAAGGTTTGAATTAAATACAGCTTTCAATCTGAGCGCCAATAATAAAAAAAGAAAAAGAAAAAGAAAAAAAAAGGAATGATCTAAGTTTCATAGGATGCTTTGTTCAAAAGACGTTTAATGGTAACTTCCATACTATCGTTCATGTTTGTATATACAACAGAAAACATTATATTTATCTCTGGGATAGACCTTGTATAGCAACACTTCTTCCTTTGTATCAACTCTTTTATAAAGATATATACTCTAGGGTATTCTTACTATCTGTTTGCAAATTTGCTTACTAAATGTGCCCTTACTCCTTAAGATCAGGCATTTGCTAAAAGATTTCTAACTTTATACTCACTGGCCTGAAATTATCTGAGTAAACTTCAGCCTTTAAGAAATTTTGCAGATCTTTCAAATTGTTCAGAGTAGCACTCATGCCAATGATCTGAATTTCAGCTTGCAAAGATAAATGATTTGAAGAAAAGATAAATGATGAGAAGAATATATAAACGATTAGAAAAAACGATAAAAGATGAGAAGAAAAGATGAACCTTGAGAAAAAAGATAAATGATGAAAAGAAAAGATAAACCATGAGAAAAAAGAAAAATGATGAGAAGAAAAGATAAATGATGAGAAGAAAAGATAAATGATGAGAAAAAAGATGAATCATGAGAAAAAAGATAAACCATGAGAAAAAAGATAAATTATGAGAAAAAAGATAAATGATGAGAAAAAAGATAAAAGATGAGAAGAAAAGATTAATGATGAAAGAAAAAAAATGAGAAAAAAAATGAGAAGAAAAGGTAAATGATGAGAAGAAAAGACGAATGATGAGAAGAAAAGACGAATGATGAGAAGAAAAGATAAACCATGAGAAAAAAAGACAAATGATGAGAAGAAAAGATAAACCATGAGAAGAAAAGATAAATGATGAGAACAAAAGATAAACCATGAGAATAAAAGATGAACCATAAGAAGAAAAGATAAACCATGAGAAGAAAAGATAAACGATAGAAGAAAAGATAAATGATGAAAGAAAAGATAAACCATGAGAATAAAAGATAAATGATGAGAATAAAAGATGAACCATAAGAAGAAAAGATAAACTATGAGAAGAAAAGATAAACGATGAGAAGAAAAATACACGATGAGAAGAAAAGATAAACAGTGAAAAGAAGAAGAAAATAATCGATGAGAAGAAAAGATAAACCATGAGAAGAAAAATAAACGATGAGAAGAAAATATAAACAGTGAAAAGAAGAGATCATCGATGAGAAGAAAAGATCAACGATGAGAAGAAAAGATCAACGATGAGAAGAAAAGATAAACGAAAGATGATGAGAAGAAAAGATCAACGATGAGAAGAAAAGATAAACGATGAGAAGAAAAGATGAGTAAAATTTAAGTCACCTAAAAACTGAAGGATTTGATCTGAGAGCTCATAAACACTCTCGATATTAATGTTAAAACCCTGTCAAAATGTTTCTATGACACATGATATAAAGAATCCCTCAAGTAATGAAAACAATTTAGACCTTGTTCAGACATGGCTGCTATGAGATTAAAGTCAGCAAGAAAAAAACACAAAACTTTTATATGGAATTTTTTTAAAAGATCATAAAATATATTTCATCGCAAACAATCACTTTACTATTAAAGAAATCACAACAAAAATGTAAATAAAAAAATCATAATGAAGTTAAATGTAATATACTTTCTTTCCATCACTTACCTTTAGAGTGAAGAATTTTCAAAAGCATACTTTCAAGATTAGTGCCACGTGATCCGCCTTCCCTAGCATGTGGAGCTAAACAATAAAATATATTCATACGATAAATAGCAATTTAAAATACATCATGGTGATGGTGAAGAATTGATGCACAATAAAAAAAACAGTTGGTGGCCTAGTGGTTAAATAACTCTTCTTTTATGATATGTCATCATGTGATAACTTTAGGAAATCTCTAAGACGCTTTTGACTCACACAGTTTTTACACTTAACTTAAGATGGTACTTGATCAATGTTACATCCAAATGTTTCACTACTTTCCTCAAAAAAGATATATTAGGAAAATAAATATGAAAAAAATAATGTTAACACACATATTTACTTTTTTCAATTGATTACCTCATCAACGACAACCAGACCCAGCGATTCAAGTCTTTCATTTTCAGTTAGACTGTTGATGAGTGAGTGGGCTTTCTCAATTGTCGCAATGTACAAGGAATGCTTCTCTCTTCTTTTTATTGGAGGAAATCTTCCTTTGCTTCCAGCATACTCCTCAACAATAAACCCAAGTTCTGAGGCAAATTCAGTTATTGTACGAACCTGCAGGAATTTTTTTACTGTTATTAGTATGATACAGTATTTGCAATAAATAAAGCTCTATACATACATGCACCCGTGTTCACAACTACAATGCCAAAACTAGACTTAAGCTGCTTTTAATCATTTGAAAGACGAAAAGAGTCATCTATTATTATCTTTTCCTGTGACTCACATGTCCACTGTTTGATCTACAAAGTCGGTTGCAGTAAAAGCAGGGCACTTATATATGGCATCCTGTGTCTGCGTTTTCCTTTTTCTTTGTGTTATTTTTCATTTTCTTTCTGTCTGTAGTTGTTCATCGATTTTCAGCTGTCTTTTTGCCATTTGTTTGGCTCAATGTTAAAATCTTTCAATGATGACTTGAACATATCTTTATATCTCAGCGCTGGTCTGCCTCTGGAGGTCTCTCTCCCTTCTGACAGCTTGCCATACAATAACTTTCTTGTCTGGGATTCGGTCGTCATTCATCCTCTTTATAATATGGCTGTGCCAGAGTAGTCTTCTCAAGCATAGAGGTTGCAAGTTGCACCCTCTATGCATGGTTGCAAGCATGGTTACAAGTTGGACACGCTTCAAAACTGTGTTGTTTGTGATCTTGTCCTGCAACTTGATTTTTATGATGGTTTGCAGGCAGAGCAGATGGTAAGTGTTGAACCTCATCTCTTGTCTAGAGTAGAGAGTCCATGTCTCACATCCACATCTAAGAGTATACTCATAACACATGTCTGGTAGATAGGTATCTTGGTACTCAATGTTAGTTTGTTTATGAGTTTGTTCCATGTTCTTTTTGTTAGCTTGCCCAATGTTGTTGCTGCTTTCCCGATTATGGTATTCATTTCTTCTTCTAGTGAGAGATTTGTTGTAATGGTCGACCAAAAAATATGTAAACTTGCTCCCATCTAGACATATGTTTGGAGGTGTGATTGAGCAGCGTTCCAAGAGTTCTGTTTTCTTTACACTAATGGTGAGGGGAAAAGATTAAAAGCATGTGTTAACCCCTCCATTAGTTTCTTGAGTGTTTTGTTTTCACGTGCAACAACAGCCATATCATCTTGTAAGCGGGCTCTTGAATGAGGACATCAGTTGTTTTAGTCTTTGCCATAAATCTTTCAAAGATTAAACAGGGAACCATCAAGTCTTGTGTGGATATAAACACCTTCTATAGAGTCACTGGAAGCATCCTTTAGGAAGGCTGCAAAATAGATTCAAAAGAGGTGGAAGCAAGGACAACTTCTTGCTTTCACTCCACTTCCCAATTCAAAAATTTCCAATACATTACAGTTAAACTGAATGCAGGTATTCATACCTTCGTGAAAGCAAATGATTAATTTACAGTTCTTGTGGACATCCAGCGTTTTCTAAGACTTTGCAAAGTGCTGGTCTGCTCACTCTGTCCAAAGGCCTTTGTAAGGTCAACAAATGCAATGTAAAATGGTCCTTCTTGCTTTCTGCATTTCTTTGAAGTTGTCAAAGAGTAAAGATTATGTATGTTGTTGACCATCAAGTTCTGAAACCACACTAGAATTCTGTTAAGATTCTTATGGCTAACGTGTGCAAACGTTTCCGGTTGACTCGCGTAAAGTTTTCCAGTTATAATAAGCAGTGATATGCCTCTGTAATTGTTGCAATCTCAATATAACATGCAGGCATGCTATATCCCCAGGTGCAATGAAGCATAATTATTACATCGAGTTAGTACTTCCGGGCAGTGGACAGGTAGGCACATGTATCGGGGAATAGATAATCCCACTCTGCACGAGTCTGCTGCCCTTGCAGGCAGGTCTTGCTGACCAAAGGCTAAGGGAGTTAACCCTGACAGAAAACAACCTGCTGCCTTGCAGACCAGTCTTGACTGACCAAAGGCTAAGGGAGTTAACCCTGACAGACAATAACCTGCTGCCTTGCAGGCTGGTCTTGAATGACTAAAGGTTAAGGGAGTTAACCCTGACAGAAAATAACAAGGCCTGTGGGTCTCAATGTAGCAGCAACACCATCTACCTAGGGTACAGTGGGCTAATCCCCTCCTTATCCAAAAACAAACAGATTCAGAGAAAAAATAAATATAATATAACCGACTTGATCTTTCGAAGACAAACTTGGAAACAAATACGGACTGTGATTTTTGGAACATGGAACGTTAGGGCAATAAATGGAAAAGAGTTAGAATTAGTTGAAGAAATGGAAAAATTCAAAGTAGATATTTTGGCCATTACAGAAACAAAGAAAAAAGGACAAGGAATAGAAAATGTAGGACCGAATCATATTTTAATCTTCTCAGGAGTGGATGTCAAAGATAGAGCTAGAGCAGGAGTAGGCCTCCTTGTGCATAAAAGACATGAAAAGCTACTAGAAAGTTTGAAATTTATAATCCCACGGCTATTAGAGGTAAATATTAAACAAAAAGGAAGAAAAATTCAATTATTAATAGCTTATGGACCAAACGAAGACGCCACTAAAGAAGAAAAAGATATCTTCGAAAACGATTTACAAATAGCTGCAAAGAATCTTAAACACAAACAGGAACTAATGCTTTTAGGAGATTTAAATGCTAGAGAAGGCAACAATGTAGAAACGTCAGGAGGAGTAATAAGTAAAGAAGGACAGACAACAACTTCTCCAAATGGAGAGAGACTAATAGATTTTTGCCTAAAGAATAACATGAAAATAGCCAACATGTTTTTTCCTCATAAAGATATCTACAAATATACAAGACTAAATGAAGACAGGTGTGAAAAGTCAATGATAGACTGCATAATAGTTAGCAGCTCCCTTTTTACAGTACATTGGATGCAAGAGTAAACAGAGGAGCAGAAATATTTAGTGATCATCACCTAGTGATTGCGAAAATGAGATTACTGACTGAGGAAAACAAACAGAAAAGGAAAGAGAAGAAAGCTACTAAACTCAAAATAGAGGAACTAAATAAACCAGTAGTAAAACAGGTATACCAATCTAGGATAAAAAGATTTATCAGTGAAAGGCAGATGGATCTGAGTGATAGCACAATAGAAGAAAAATGGCAGACGTATAAAGAAACACTCCTCAGTTGTACTGAAGAGGTCGGTGGTAGGAAACAAATAAAAGGAAATAGGAAAAGAACAGCATGGTGGAATGAGAATATCAAGACTAAGATCAAAGAAAAGAAGGATGCCTGGAAGAAATACTTGCAAACAAAGAGACCAAAGGACAGGATAGATTATGTGAATAAAAGAGCTATCGCCAAAGAGAAAGTTAGGAAAGCAAAACAAGAACAATGGGAAGAGTTTGGACAAAGACTTCAAGAAAGCTATCAAGGAAATCAAAAGCTATTCTGGGGGGGCAATGAAGAGCATTAGAAAGACCAAAACATGCTCAATACGACAAATTAAGAATGCCAAAGGAGAAATAATGAAAGAAGACAGCCAAATCATGGAAATGTGGAGAAAGCATTTTCACCAATAACATAATCTCTCCAGAACGTGTGAAACAAGGAGTAAAGATCAATTATTAAGAGTAACAAGTAATACAGAGGAGACAGCTGAAGATGTAGATATATCAATGGAAGAAATCCAAACAGCTATAAGAAAAGTGAAATAAGGAAAAGCCCCAGGAGCAGATCAAGTTTATCCAGAAATGATTAAAAACCAAGGGAGAGAGGCAGACAAACTACTACATGCAATATGCCAACAAGCACGGAAGTCCAAACAGGTGCCAGTCGACTGGAAAAAGGAAACAGTAGTTCCAATATATAAGAAAGGATCAACTATGGAATGCTCAAACTCTAGAGCGATATCACTACTTAGCGCACCAAGAAAAATGTATGCCAGGATACTGGAAACGAGACTAAGGAAAAGAGTAGACGATCAGATTGAAGAACATCAGAGTGGATTTAGACCAGGAGGAAGTGTACAAGACCACATATTTACAATTAGATAAATTATAGAAAAATTCTTTGAGAGAAACATTGACCTGCACCTGTGTTTTATTGACTTAGAAAAGGCATTTGACACTGTGATAAGGGACGAACTATGGCATTCCTTAAAAGAACACAATATAGAGCAAAATTTAATAGAAGCCATCAAAAGTTTTTACAATGAACCAACATGTGCAGTGAGAGTAGATGGAAACATATCTCAGAATTTGATGTAGATATAGAGTAAGACAGAGTTAAGTCCTCTTTTGTTAATCACATTTATGGATTCAGTCGCAAAGGTATCCTCAAAAATGAATAAAATGAATGTAGATATGTGGAAGCTCAAACCAGTAAATCTATCAATGCTTTCATTTGCCGATGATTTAGTTCTCTTTGGAAAATCAGAAAGTGACCTTCAGTCAAATGTCAACATTATGAACAATGAACTAAATAAAAGGGGAATGAGAGTAAATGCAAAGAAAACCAGATAGAATGACAGTAGACAGTTGAGACACAAAATTTCTCTTGTCTGTCTGTCCCCCCCTTTCTCTCTCTCTGATTAACTCCAGAGAGGAAAACTAAGAGAAGAAATCAGCCAGAGAATCAAAAGGCAAGTGCAATATATAACCGTCTAGGAAAGGCATTTGTAGGTAAACAAGAATTGTCAACAAAAACCAAAATGGCAGTATACAACACAGTCTATTGTCCTACTCTCCTCTATGGCAGCGAAACCTGGACCTTAGACAGTAGAGAATACAGTAGAGTGCAGGCAGCTGAAATGAAATATCTAAGAAGAGTAGTAGGGAAAACTAAAAGAGACAAAAACAGAAACACAACAATAAGAGATCAAACCAAAGCAGATGGCATCAAAATTGAGATAGAAATAAATCAATTGAGATGGTTTGAGCATGTAAACAGAATGAAAGACAATAGAATAGCTAAATCAGTATACAGTACTAAAAACCCAAGGTAAAAGACCAAAAGGTAGACCTCGGAGAAAGTGGGAAGAAGATATAAAAGAGGCATTGAAGAATAAAAATTTAACATTTTTGGAAGGAAACAGAAAATGCCAGAACAGGGGATCCTGGAGAAAGATCACCTCAGGCATCTGAACCCATACACTGAAAGGTAGAATGGGAACTGATAAAGAAAGAAAAAGTTAGTACTGATGGCTGTCCCTACAGCTTTTTCAAACTTCACAACACCTGTGGCATTTAAAAAAGGTTTACAATGTAAATATTTTAGACAGATATGCACACACTCTATATATATGAATCATACCATGCGCTAAATACAAAAGCAAAAAAACATAAAAACAAAAGTATATATGTCAAATACACAACATGTACAATCATTTATTTACCTTTTCCTGCACAATGGACACAAAGGGAAGTACTAGCAAAGCATCTTTTTGATGCTTTATGCAGTTCTCTCAATATAAGAATCTCTGCCACTAATGTCTTACCACCACTTGTCGGCAGTGAGTAGATCAAATTTTTATGTTCTTTCACCGCTGAAAGACTCAAGCATTCATTCTGCCAATCTGACGATAACAAGGAGGGAGAAATGAGAAGTTTTGAATGTCCAAATCTAAGACAAAAATTCATAAATAGACATGTTTGGAAGTAATAATTGTCACTTTGGAATACTACTGCAAAGACTTCTAAACTAGTCCTTTAGAGCAAACACATCGAACTGAATGAATTAAGAAACTGTATGAGTAAACATTGTAAATATAAGTTTTTAATTAAAATCTTTTCTAAGGACTGTTGTTATACAAAATTCCCCCCCTCCTGTAGAACAGCATTATGAACAACAATAATGTAGCTACCCTTACACTGTAAATAACCAATAAGATCTGGGTGCCCTCTAACAATAAATTTCAATTCCGCAATATACAATAATGGGTCAGAATGTTACATCCTGTATTATCGCTAAATGTAAGAATTAATTCCCATCTTCAACCTCATAACATATTTCAAAGTTGTACCTTGCTATAAACAATGGTTTGCCCAAATTTCATAAAACAGCTAATAATGTACTTTTTCTTCTGTAAATAAAGCCTCTGACATAAATGAAATAAAAACTCGTGAATGAGTTCAGTCTGTGATAGGCAAAGGGAATCTGATTTTGATGGTTACCAGCAAGTATGGTGCATAATTTACAGAGAGATAAAATCAGCCGCATCAATGTTCTCGAAAAGTCAACAGCAACTAAATTTTGTCTTGACACACATCGTAAGAATTTTATGATAAAATGACAACATTATAAGCGCGGTGACATTTTACAGTTATTCACACACATATTTGGTATGAAAAGTATTTATCTTTACCGATGAGAGCTGGGGAGAAAAACAAAAATAAATAAATAAAAACCTCCTCACCATAAAACTGCTTGATTCCTCTCAGAGATTTAAAAAGGTCTTGAACCTTTGAAGGTAAGCCATAGAATGGCCCAATATCAACACTTGTTCCCTCTTTTCTTATCTGAGATGCCTCCAGGCGAGCCTTGACCAGTTCTTCCTCTCTGAGTTTATTTTCGTCATAATGATTCACTAGTGTGACAGATTTATTCATGAGCAGTCTCTCTTTAATTCTTTCCTTCAGAGAAATTGAACTAACCTTTTTTAATGAGTCATCTACAGCAGTGTCATTTTATCTCTATTAGAATCCTGTATTAAGCTATTTGACTTCAACGGGTTATGTATTGCAACACTTGACTCCCAGAAATTATCCATCACAAAGTTTGAGTCCTTCTCTTTGATGACGTGCACAACTGGTTTCTCAGGGTCAGAAGATTGAAGTGATTTATCATCATGAAAGGTTTCACAGCTTTCTTTAACCTCACAACATTTCGTTTCATGTCCACAACTTTTTGGTATTGTCCACAATAAGTGCGCCTTTTCCTGAACAGTTATTATTTGGTGATGTTCTGAATTTTGGGAAGAATATTGACCCAAAGTCATCTTCGTCAAACAAATCACAATCGTCTGAGAGGCGTTGAAACGTTTTGATTTTCAGCCAGTTTTTCTCCATGTTCATTATCACCTGACAAATTTGAGGAAATTCGTTGCTGCTGGCATGAGGTACCCCAGATGATTTTGAACTTAAATCCTCAACATCTATTTGAGCAAGAAGCAAATCACTATTGTTTAAAGTGTCAAATGTATCTTTTTCATCTCAAGTTTTTTTGCGCACATTCTGAAAAAAATTAAAAGAAAGGAATTCATGAAAAACAAATACCACAAAGAAAACTCAAATGTTTCACACCATCAAAGTAAAGGGGAAAGATTCTCAGTCTCACAGTCAATATAACACTTTTTTTCATCATGCAATAGCATATGTGGCATTAAAAAAGAACAAAAGCTTATTACAGTCCAACTCTCTTATATCGACATTGCTGGAACCACCAAATTGTGTCGATATAAGAGGTCGATGTATCAGAGCAACCAATAAAATAACGGACACCAAAAAAAAAGCCATAATACACATGTATATGTACAAAGTCAATCAAAGGTTATGTCTATTTTACTGGTGTGAAGAAGTCATTGATGGTCGTCTGTTTCTGTATGTAGGGAATCATTTCACACACCTTGTCTTCTGTCTGTGCAATCACGTCAAAAGTGTGCTGCTTTCACTAATCAATTTACTGGCCATCGACGGACATTTATGTTGTCTGTAGACTGATTATTGCCTGCGCCAACAAAATCGGGAAGTCAATATAAGGGGTTTGAGTCAAATTTACGTCAATATATCAGTGCTTTCTTCACTAATAATATATGGACAAAAACGGGACTTTGATATGACATCAATTATGCAGGATGTCAATATATATGCGATGTCGATATATGTGTATATATAAATGTATATATTGTCCTCTTTTTTTTACAATTTCCATCAATAAATCAACAATTTTGGATTAATTTTATTCTTGTTTCATATCTATGGTATAATGATAAATATCAAATTCTTTCTTTCCTTATCAGTTCCCATTTTATATTTCGTTATATGAGTTCAGATGCCCAAGATGATCTTTCTCCAGGATGCTCTGTTCTGCATTTTCTGTTACCTTCCAAAAATGTTAAATTTCTATTCTTCAATGTCTCTTTTATATCTTCTTCCCACTTTCCCTGAGGTCTACCTTTTAGTCTTTACATTGAGTTTTTAGTACTGTATACTGATTTAGCTATTCTATTTTCTCATTCTGTTTACATGCCCAAACCATCTCAATTGATTTATTTCTATCTCTCAATTTTATGCCATCTGCTTTGGTTTTGATCTTCTTATTGTTGTGTTTCTGATTTTTAGTCTCCTCATTTGTTTACATGTTTTGATTTATTTCTACCTCAATTTTTATGCCATCTGCTTTGGTTTGATCTCTTATTGTTGTGTTTCTGATTTTGTCTCCTTTGATTTTCCCTACTTCTTCAGCTGCCTGCACTCTACTGTATTCTCTACTGTCTAAGGTCCAGGTTTTGATGCCATATAGGAGAGTAGGACAATAGACTGTATTGTATACTGCCATTTTGGTTTTTGTTGACAATTCTTGTTTACCTACAAATGCCTTTCCTAGACGGTTATATAATGCACTTGCCTTTTGGATTCTCTGGCTGATTTCTTCTCTTAGTGTTCCTCTGAGTTAATGATTACTCCTAGGTAATTGTAGCTGTGAACTTGTTCTAAATTCTCCCTGCCCAATTTAAGATTTTGTGTTTTCGTCCTAGTTACTATATTGTTTTGATTTTCTTTTAAGGAATGCCATAGTTCATCCCTCCTCACAATGTCAAATGCCTTTCCTAAGTCTATAAAACACAGCTGCAAGTCAATGTTTTTTTCAAGGAATTTTTCTATTATTTGTCTAATTGTAAATATGTGATCTTGTACACTTCCTCCTGGTCTAAATCCACTCTGGTGTTCTTCAATCTGATCCTAAACTCTTTTCCTTAGTCTCATTTCGAGTATTCTGGTATACATTTTTCCTGGTACGCTAAGTAGTGATATCCCTCTATAGTTTGAGCATTCCATAGTTGATCCTTTCTTATTTATTGGTACTACTGTTCCCTTTTTCCAGTCACTGGCACCTGTTTGGACTTCTATGCTTGTTGGCATATTGCATGTAGTAGTTTGTCTGCCTCTCTCCCTTGGTTTTTAATCATTTCCGGATAAATTTGATCTGCTCTGAAGCTTTTCCTAATTGCACTTTTCTTATAGCTGTTTGGATTTCTTCCATTGATATATCTACATCTTCAGATGTCTCATCTGGATTACTTGTTATTCTTACTAATTGATCTTTACTCCTTTGTTCATATGTTCTGGGGATTATGCAATTGGTGAAAATATTTTCTCTACTCTTCCATGATTTGGCTGTTTCCTTTCATTATTTCTCCTTTGGCATTCTTAATTTGCCGTATTGGGCATGCTTGGTTTTTCTCATGCTCCTCATTGCCCCCAGAATAGCTTTTGATTTCCTTGATAGCTTTCTTGAAGTCTTTGTCCAAATTCTTCTCATTGTTCCTGTTTTGCTTTCTTCACTTCCTCTTTGGCGATAGCTCTTATTCACGTAATCTATCTTATCCTATGGTCTCTTTTGTTTGCAAGTATTTCTTCTAGGCATCCTTCTTTTCTTTGATCTTAGTCTTAACTTTTCATTCCACCATGCTGTTCTTTTCCTATCTCCTTTAATTTGTTTCCTACCACAGACCTATTTAGTACAGCTGAGGAGTGTTTCTTATACATTTGCCATTTTTTTCTTCTATTGTGCTATCTTTCAGATCCAACTGCCTTTCACTAATAAATCTTTTTATCCTAGATTGGTATATCTGTTTTAGTATTGGTTGATTTAGTTCCTCTATTTTGAGTGTGGTAGCTTTTTTTCCTTTCCTTTTCTGTTTGTTTTCTTCAGTCAGTAATCTCATTTTGCAATCACTAGGTATTGATCACTAAATATTTCTGCTCCTCTGTTTACTCTTGCATCCAATGTACTGTAAAAAGGGAGCTGCTAACTATTATGTACTCTATCATTGATTTTTCCCACCTGTCATCATTTACTCTTGAAAATGTAGATATCTTTATCAGGAAAAAAGGTATTGGCTATTTTCATGTTATTCTTTAGGCAAAAATCTATTAGTCTCTCTCCATTTGGAGAAGTTGTTGTCTCTCCTTCTTTACCTATTACTCCTCCTGACGTTTCTATATTGTTGCCTACTCTAGCGTTTAAATTTCCTAAAACCATTAGTTCCTGTTTGTGTTTAAGATTTTTTGCAGCTATTTGTAAATCGTTTTTGAAGATATCTTTTTCTTCTTTAGTGCATCTTCGTTTGGTCCATAAAGCTATTAATAATTGAATTTCTCTTCCTTTGGTTTAATATTTATCTCTAATAGCCGTGGGCTTATAAATTTCCAACTTTCTCGTAGCTTTTCACACCTTTTATGCACTAGGAGGCATAGATGGTTGTCTAATAGTGCAAGAAGTTGAGTGATAAAAAAAGACACAGAAAATCTTTAAAAAACAAAAATGTGTGTGTTGGACTACAAGCTTAATTTAAGTTCTCAAGTCATTTTTAAACGGTGGCATTTGACCCTCTCAATAGTAAAGCGGAAACATCTCAATAATCGCCCAACGCTCTTAAGCAAACCAAGTCATAATGACCACAATTTCAGTACAACAGCAGTGATGACTTCCGTAAATTTATGAAATTTTCACATTTTCAAAATGCCTATTACACTAAAACATTGAAAGTAATCTTTGATTCATCAAATTATAGATTTTATATAGGAAAACAACACCGATATACATTTTCCTAAGTATTTGTATATATTGTTTGTATCTCTATTATTTCTTGTCTGAACTTCAGATATTGGGATCAACTTGAATTTAAAACAAGGTAAGTTTTTAAAAGTCTTTACTGGAGCGTGAGATAAAGATCCTGAACGAAAGACATTTGTAAAACAGTGTAACAAGTGAAACTTTAATCCACTTACAAAATGTACTTATACTATTGTCGTAAATCTGTCAGCGTGTTTGATCTTTTAGATCGCCCTGACACAAAAACACATCTTAGGTAATCTTCAAATCACAAGTCTGTATTTAGTTCCAGATGGCCCTGGATGAGGGGAAACTAGTAAGGCTAGTGGTATTATGTGTAAAATTCATACCTTCCTCGGTACTTAAGAAGTTTCTATACAAAATCAGCAATTCATCGCATCAAGTAAAAAGTAGAAATAAATGAACTTAAAACAAAATAAATCCAGTCTACATCCCATCAAAATCGAATGAGAAATAAAAGTTTTCGTTTGTTCACTCTTTCTCTCTTTTTTAATTTGAGACTGATAAGTGCATTCCTACTCTTTAAAAGCATTACAAGCTTTTTAGCCTTTAAGAACAGATCTTTCCGGCTGGCTAATGTATTTCAGAAGCTGTCCACTGTAACGCAATGACTTTCCAAGTTAAATGCAATGATGGTTTGTAAATTTATTGATAAACTGTCTTCTGTGTGGTAATTTTTTCGGGACTGAACAACATGAACCAATCTGAGGTAGGAATGGATAGCTGGATCTCCAAACAGAATCAAGGTTTTGAGAGACAAGAGTGAAGGCCAATGACCATAAACAGAGGCAGAGTTTTTGCATCAGAATTTATCCAAACGGAAATCAATCAGAATGCTCAAGCAACTTCTCACTCCAGGTGAAAGTCAGTTTAAAAGAAAAACGAGCTAGCAATTGTGAGTGGCTATGGGATTTACAACAGGTTGACATTAAATGCAAACAGTTCCTACCTTAATAAAAAATCTAACATCATTCCACTATCCTTTACCTGTTGTCCAAATGAGTTGTCTATCCAGCCTCCTTGAAAAGCTGCTGTATTCAAGGGTTCAGCCTGTCTGTATGTGCTCCTGTCCATTTTTGTGACATCAGTGTTTTTACAGGGATCAAACTGTTTGCTTTTTCTTCGACGTTTTCCAAAGGAACGTTGACAAACAAGACTTTCCTCTTTTGATTCCTCACCATCCATTTCCAGTCATCATGGTAAAGTGGAAATCTCTGTAAATTATGATTTATGATATTTTCATAAACGATAAAATATATACATCATAGGTACCGCACTAGATCTACATGTTATATTAATACTTTAAAAGGAATTACTAGATTTGAATCTATAATATTTGACACTTGGAAAAAGTGGGAAGCGGGAAGATCAGACAATGGTACATTTGTTTCATAATATTTATAATAATTATAAATGGAAGGATTTTCATAGTCCTTAGAAGGGACATTATAACTAAATGAAGTTGGGGTAGATCCAAGTGTTGGATGTTAAATTAATGGCAGGGCACTAACTCCTCCCATCAATTCTTATATATAAAGTAAAACCCATCCCATCAGTAAATCAAAAGAATGTCTTGGAAAGGGATTCGATTTAGATCAGTGATTTTCAACAAAATGAGGAAATTCCCCCTTGGGGAAGGAGGGTATTACTGCCACATTTTGACAGACTCGGTACTTCAGAATTGATGTCCTGCTTGACCCTGATGTGAATGGAACTTAAAACAGAGGCTTGCTGGTTTTTAATTCTTATATATTGACAAATAGTGTTAACTATCAGATTTATAAATATTTTATTGAGCATTAATGTATCTGTTCAATATTATGACTTATTCAAGGGGAGACCCTCACTGGGTTTTTACGTAATCAGGGGGGTGACTCCCCTGAATCACCCCCCTCCTCTATTTTCACTTCATTTAAAAAACAATGGCAGGGTATTCCTATTAAAGTCAACTATTTCTTGTCTCACAGGGACATCAAATGCTAAGGAGTACCAGCAGACTCTTTTAATGCATTTTTACTGTTTTAGAGGCAGACAATTTTGGAAAGGGGGAATGACATTCGACCACTGACATATCATCAGTGTTGTTCTATAAACCTATGACTAAAAAAATAATTATTTTCATTATTTATGCACCAAAATAAACTTTATTGAATGATGTTCATCCCACTTTTGTTAGGAATAATAAAATAGAAATCGTCATTTTCTAACATGCCTAAACGTATAAGATACGCATGTCTCAGTTTGCCGCTCTAAATGTATAACTGCGGATTTCATGACTTCCAGTCCAGTAAAATTTAAACGACTTGTAAAGTAACCACATTTAATTTGTTATGTTTAACTTGGCTGTCTGATTGTTTTGGAAATAAAATGAGTTTGTTTTGTTGTTGTCGTGGGTTTTTTTTTCCTGTCTTGGTGTTGTTGGGGTCTTGTGTGTGTGTGTGTGTGTTTTATGTGCGTCGGGGGGGGGGGGATATAGGTTGCAACAGTCAAATTTCAACTTCTTTTCAACCGCAATAATTCAAACTATTATATTATATTCATCGCTCACTAAGGCTTCTTACCTTTCATCTAGTAATAAATGTATTTAATTATTGTTGCTGTTGTTGTTGCTTCATGTTTTTTCCTTCGTTTTTTTGTTCTTGTTCTTCCTTATCTTGTTATTCTTGTTCTATTACTTCTTTAACTACTTCTTCTTCATTCTCCTCCTTCTTCGTCTCAACCCACTTCTTCCTCCTTTTTCTTCTCATGCTTCTTCTAATCGTCCTTTTCCATCTTTGTCCTCTTCCTCCTTCGTCTCCTCATTCGCGTCTCCTCCTCCTCCTGCACCTTAGTCTTCTCGTCCATCTTCTCCTCCTCCTGCTTTTCCTACTTTGCACCATCCCTTCCTCCTCCTCTTTCTGTATCTCATCCTCTTTTTCATCTTATCCTTCTCCTTTTCATTCTAATTCCATTTCTACCCCTTTCTCTACTCATCCTCCTCCCCTTCTCTACTCACCCTCCTCCCCTTCTTCTCACCCCCCTTCTCTACTCATCCTCCTCGTTTGCTTCATCTTCTTCAATTTCTTTCTCCTCTTCCACCTTCTTCACATCCTCCTCCTCTTCCTTTGTCTTCTCACGAACTCTCACCCTCCTCCTTGTTAACATTTTTCCTCCCTCCTCCTCCTCCTCCTTTAAATATAAGATAAATATCATTGTCGTGAAGGAAGTAAAGTGTATGACCTGCCAGTTAACATGGTTCCCACTCATTTTCAAAGAAAAATTCAACGATTTTTCTATGCAAATATCAAATTTTCCAAGACAATGGTAGGTTTGCTGAGTGAAAGTTTCAAACAGCCTGCGACTCTTGGATTGTGAATTATTCTAATCCAAGCTATGATTTCTTAAAAGTAAAATTGGGCCAAAAAAAAAGAAGAAAAAAAGACAAGAAAGAGGAATCAGCAAGATAAAAGACAATGAATGAAAGAGGGAAAGGAAAGAAGTAGAAACTATCAATAGCACCCGTGTTGGATTCGAGTCTCCACTATTATCAGATAAACTCAAAGTCAAATCAAAGTAACTTCACAGCAAAAAGTCAACTGAAAATTTCCTACCTCAACACAAAAAAATCCTACCTAGGAAATGAAATACCCCCCGACGCGAGAAATGGGAAACAGCGTAAATATTTCCAGTTTCAATGCTTTATTATAAATTGTTAATTAAAATCATAAAAGTGAAATACTTTCTAGTGCATCTCAATGAAATGAAAAGTGATCACAAATTTCTTTAATGTTTCACTTGGATTAATTATATTTCAGCATTTTTCCACACATTCTTGAAAAAAAAAAAATTCTAATAGCTGATAGATTTAGCAGTAATAGATCTACCCTATCTTCACAAAACATGCAAACAGTGCAAAAATGATTTTTTTTATATCTCCTTTCAAAAATAAATCAAACACAAAAGTGACAATATCATAACCTAAACACACGCACAAATACTTATTCAGTCTACCGAGAAGAAAATGAGGTTTGGAAGGCTTTTTCTATAAACTTGATTGAACTCTAGCAATTATAAATCCTACTCTGTTCTACTTTTAGCCACCCCCCCCCCACAGTCTCTCTCTTTCTTTCTCAGGATCAAAAATTTAAAACTAGATCTAGAATATTTAATTGACTGCAACAT
>JAXRKP010002131.1:2500-5000 GCA_037039925.1 Doris montereyensis | reverse complement strand
CTGTCCTATTACATTGTATGTCTGTCTTTTTTTGTGTCTGTTTATATTTATGTATGTATGTATGTATGTATGCATGTCTGTATGTATGTCTATCACTCTCTATCTTATGTTTATGTCTGTAAGTATTATGTATGTATGCATCCGTCTGTATGTATGCCCCTCCCTATATTTATCTATGTATGTATATAAGTATTATGCATGCATGTATGTATGTGTATATTTATATATGTATGTATGGATATATTGTGTGTATGTATGTATGTATGTTTTTTCTATGTGTGTATATGTGTATAAATTTTGTATGTATGTATGTGTCTGTCTGTCTTTATCTGTATGTATACATACTATTTATGTATGTATGTACATGTATGTATGTACATGTTTATTCTTCTTCCTGTATGTACGTATGTATGTGTATGTGTTTGTGTATGAATGTATACATGGATGGAGGAAGGGATGGACAAAATAATGAGTCGATGGGTGGATAGATGGATATAATATGGTTAACAGTACATGTATGTACACACCCATATGTGTATGTATCAAAATTATACATGTGTGTATATGTAGGTGTTTATGTAAATCTGTGCCCATGATGTGAGGTGTGTTCTTGTGTCTCGACTGATGGATGAATGGATGGAAAATGTATTCACACTTGTTTATGTATCACTCGAAACTTTATAGTCAGTTATTGACCCATTTCACAGATTTATACATTCACATACAGTACATATAAGTCCAGTGAATTCAATTCAATTCAAAATTTTATTCATAACATACAACAAACATTTTCATAATCAGCATCTGCATTTGATCATGCAAAA
The DNA here is from genome assembly GCA_037039925.1 of Doris montereyensis. Taxonomy (NCBI): domain Eukaryota; kingdom Metazoa; phylum Mollusca; class Gastropoda; order Nudibranchia; family Dorididae; genus Doris; species Doris montereyensis. The sequence goes on along the minus strand of JAXRKP010002131.1, from coordinate 4,176 downwards.
AATAAACAGGAATTCAAAATGGCTATTAAAACATTTAATTTTCAGATTATGATTTATAAAATAAAAAGTTCTCTTCTAAATGCCAGTGATTATAAGCAATGCCATATTAACAACAAAATTTAAGAGAATAAAGGGGCACATTGTCATATGATAAATCCTAAAAACAATGATTCATGTGTATAGCCATGTATGTATGTATGTGGTCATAAATTCAACTTAATGAGTCGAGTCTACTGAAGCTCTTCATGGGAATTGAAGAGTCTGACACCAGAAGGTAAAAGGGTCTGGTGTCTTTCAGTTCTTGCTCTGCTTGGAAGAAGGGTTGGTTTGTTCTGTGAATGGGGACCATTGTAGTCTGTTCAACAATGTGAGTTAATGGAACTCCATTTCATAAAACTAAAATCAGAGCCCAAAACAAGAATAAAGGGTAACATAGAGAAAAAACAGAACTGCAAAAAGAGAGAGAGAGAGAGAGAGAGAGAGAGAGAGAGAGAGAGAGAGAGAGAGAGAGAGAGAGAGAGAGAGAGAGGAGGGGCAGAGAGAGAGAGAGGAGAGAGAAGAAGAAGAAGAAGGAAAGAGAGAAAAGAAGAAGAAGAAGAAGAAGAGAGAAGAAGAGAGAGAGAGAAGAAGAAGAGAGAAGAAGAAGAAGAAGAAGAAGAAGAAGAAGAAGAAGAGAGAAGAAGAAGAAGAAGAAGAAGAAGAAGAAGAAGAGAGAAGAAGAGAGAAGAAGAAGAGAAGAAGAAGAAGAGAGAGAAGAAGAAGAAGAAGAAGAGAAGAAGAAGAAGAAGAAGAAAACTAACAGACAGAAGAAGACAGACAGAGACAGAGACAAAGGGACAGAGTAGACAGAGAGAGAAGTATGCCATTGTTACTATTTATAAAGGTGAGGAAGAACGGTGGGGAAACGAACACAGGGAAGGTTCCAGGCTGGAGAGGGTACGTTAGGTGGAAGGTAGACTGCTGCTATCTAATTGAGGTGTAGATCTCCCTTGAGGCTTACGTAAATTGGGGGTGAGAACCTTTGATTAAAGTAATACAGAGTACATTATTAAACAGAGAGTAAGAGAGAGAGAGAGAGAGAGAGAGAGAGAGAGAGAGAGAGGGGAAGGGTTGTAGTATTTGAAGAGGTAAGTAGAAGAGGTAATAGAAGAGAATGGTGTGAGATGATAAAGAAAGATCGCAGAGGTAGTAACGCATCAGAAAGACAAAATATTGTAAATGTACATTTATACGACATTCTCTCAACTTTGAAAATGACAATAAACCCTGAACCCAGCTTCAATTCGCTTGTATACATATTATTGATTTGGGGCTTTTGTTATAACTTTGAAGAATCAAAGACTAGCACATGAGAAGAAAACCGCAGTGTAGTTTACTGTATTGCATGAAGACAGCAAAAGACATATTTAAGCCTCGTGTTTTACAGTCGGACAAACAGAAGATCGATCAGATTGTGTAAAGACAGAGACTCCTTTCAAAATACGACACAGATGTGTATGTTTCCAGTGTAGCATATTATATGTCGAGAAGGCATAAATCAATTCTTGAGTATCACCAGGTGCGCTAGACACTACTAACTCTTATTATTTTTTTATATATACATTTTTTTTCCCCTAAGATACAAGCGTTTGTGTCGATAGATACAGGCAGGCCATTTGATTAGCTCGTTGAAACAT
>JAXRKP010002130.1:62500-68705 GCA_037039925.1 Doris montereyensis | reverse complement strand
TGCTGGCTTACATTACAATTGTCGTCTGCCGTCAAGAAAAAAAAGACATTCGGAGAAAAATTATTAATAACATCAACGTGCAGCTAGTGTGGATTTCTCCTATGGATTTCTGTGAATTTACTGTGAATGTACTGTGAATGTACTGTGAATGTACTGTGAATGGCACTGTGAATGTACTGATCTACTGTGAATGTACTGTGAATGACTGTGATGTACTGTGAATGTACTGCAATTTACTGTGAATGTACTGTGAATGTACTGTAAATTTACTGTGAATTTACTATGAATTTACTGTGAATGTACTGTGAATTTACTTTAATGAATTTACTGTGAATTTACTATGAATTTACTGTGAATTTACTGTGAATGTACTGTGAATTTACTGTGAATTTACTGTGAATTTACTGTGAATCATTTTCCCTTTGCTTTCCAAGGATATCAGTCGATCATTTTTATAATTATTGATCTTTGTAGTATGTGAACTTGCTCTTTTCTATATATCTCTGTGTATAAACACTGGGTTTTGTAAAACAAAAGTCCCACTCTTCATTGCACTGTCAGACATAATGTGTTTTGACTTGGCTGTGATTTATTCAAACAGTATTGGTGTTTTAGAAGACGTTCAGCATAATTGTTTTATTAGTACACAATCATTACAATTGTTTTCTTCTTTTAGAAAAATATTATTTGTGTCATTTCACGCCTTGGAGTAAACGGTTATTGTTTGTTGCGACTGACATATTGACAGACCAGGATTATAGTGAAACTCACATATTTGACAGACCCAGGATTATAGTGAAACTCACATATTGACAGACCCCGGATTATAGTGAAACTCACATATTGACAGACCCAGGGTTATAGTGAACGATAATACTATCGCCCCACTTCTAGGAAAAACAAAAGTATAAAAAACACAACAACAATAAAACAAAACAAACAACAATTATTTTTTTTTTAGTTTCAAGTCTATGGCTTGACTAAGCATTGTGGAAGTGATAGGACGGGGGTGGTGGGAGGGGGGGGGGCAGGCTGCTATTTTAAATAAATAGTCAGGTGGTATGCGCATGTAAACAGAATGAATGATAAGAGAATTGCTAAAATCAATATACAATGCTAAAAACCAAAATTAAAAGATCAAAAGGCTGATCTCAGAGATGGGAAAGAAGATGATAGTAGAGGCACTAAAGCAAGAAAATTGAATGTTACAAAATGTCAGGACAGGAAAACCTGAAGAAAGATCATTTCGGGCATCTAAACCCATACATTGGAATATAGAACTGATAGAGAAAGAAAGAAAGAAAGAAAGATCATTTCGGGTATCTAAACTCATACACTGGAATATAGAACTGATAGAGAAAGAAAGAAAGAAAGAAAGATCATTTCGGGCATCTAAACCCATACACTGGAATATAGAACTGATAGAGAAAGAAAGAACGAAAGAAAGATCATTTCGGGCATCTAAACTCATACTGGAATATAGAACTGATAGAGAAAGAAAGAAAGAAAGAAATATCATTTCGGGCATCTAAACTCATACACTGGAAGGTAAAATCGGAACTGTCTAGGAAAAAAAGAAAAAAAAAGAAAGAAAGAAAAGAGAGAGAGAGAAGTAAATAAATAAATAAATAAATAAATAAATATCATTTCAAGTATCTAAAATAATCTCATACACCGGAAGGGAGAATGCCAAGGAAAGTAATTCTAGAGAGGCATATTCATGAATCTGTAATTATCACTACAATAAAACAGACCTTAACAAAACCCAAAAGCAGACAAACAACAACAATGAACAACAAATGGAAACGTAAAATCCTAAATAAAAAACAACAACAAATGGAGAGTAAAAACAAACACACGTTGTTGCTTCTCTATCACCTGGAATAGTAACTATGTAATAATGACAACAACACTAGCACGTCAGGTGGTTGCTACTTTTTTTCTTCTTCTTCTTCTTCTTCTTCTTCTTCTTCTTCTTCTTCTTCTTCTTCTTCTTCTTCTTCTTCTTCTTCTTCTTCTTCTTCTTCTTCTTCTTCTTCTTCTTCTTCTTCTTCTTCTTTCTTTCTTCTTCTTCTTCTTCTTCTTCTTCTTCTTCTTCTTCTTCTTCTTCTTCTTCTTCTTCTTCTTCTTCTTCTTTTTCTTCTTCTTCTTTTCTTCTTCTTCTTCTTCTTCTTTCTTCTTCTTCTTCTTCTTCTTCTTCTTCTTCTTCTTCTTCTTCTTCTTCTTTCTTCTTCTTCTTCTTCTTTTCTTTTCTTCTTCTTCTTCTTCTTCTTCTTCTTCTTCTTCTTCTTCTTCTTTTGAAGAAATTCTTCTTCTAAATGTATGCATTTTTGAAGAAATGGGTTGTGATTTATCAAAGTTTGACAATAGATTCTTTGATCGTCATCCTAATCCTTGCCAACAGGTTGGTAATAGAGGACAATTCATCACGGTTGCCAATACAGGTTGTGATATATAGGGACAATTCATCACGGTTGCCAATGCAGGTTGTGACATAGGGACAATTCATCACGGTTGCCAATACAGGTTGTGATATAGGGACAATTCATCACGGTTGCCAGCCTACAGGTTGTGATATAGGGACAATTCATCACGGTTGCCAATACAGGCTTTGGAGCATATAGGGACAATTCATCACGGTTGCCAATACAGGTTGTGATGGGACAATTCATCACGGTTTTGCCAATACAGGTTGTGATATATAGGGACAATTCATCACGCTGGGTTGTGATATATAGGGAATAATTCATCGCCGATAGGTTGTATAGGGACAACTAATCACGGTTGCCGATATAGGTTGTGATATAGGGACAATTCATCAGGGTTGCGTACAGGTTGTGATATAGGGACACCATCGCGGTTGCCGATAGGCCGACATATAGGACAACTTATCACGTTTATTCAGGTCGTGATATAGGGACAATCCATCACGATTTGCCGATACAGGTTGTGATATAGCGACAATTCATCACGGTTGCTGTCAAAAGCGTTAAAATGGACAAAATAATGACGTCAACGGTGTGATACTCTACGTGTACACGTTCCACCACGCTTCAACGCGCACAAACAGAAGGATCTTCCTGGAACACTCCACCTCCCCGGTCTCAAATTAATTAGTGCTATAAAAGAAATCTACCCACAAAGGTGAGGGTCATGTCACCACCATGACCGTCTACCCAAGACCGGAAGTTGAAGAGAAACTGGACGACATTCTCTCACCGGCGTCCGCGTCGGAATTTTTTTCGCCAGCTTTCGTGTCCATCCCAGTAACTCCAGGATCTGTCGTCCAGACATCGCCAGGCATCCTTACCAATGGCAAATACGAGCAGGCCCAGTACACCAAGCAGTACAGTTATTACGAGCGCAGCGAGGTAGATGACAAGACTATTTTTTTGTCTTGTTTATTTGTGTGTATGTGTGTGTTTGTTTGGCCGTTTGTTTGTTTGTTTCATTACAGATTTACGCCACGGTCACCATATATCGCAGCGATAGTGTTCAAAAGTGACGTATGAAATATGATGACAGCAAGGGAAACTGTGGATGGGGAAAAGTGAAAGGAAATAAGCAGTGCGTACTAGTAGCGCCCTCCAAACGCTGAAGGAAAAGAGTCTTTACATACATACATACATACATACATACATACATACATACATACATACATATTTATATATACATACACATACATACATAGATACATTCATACATACATACATACATACATACATACATACATACATACATACATACATACATATGTATGTATACATACATGCATACATACACACCATCCCTGCCATATAGATACATTCATACACACATACATACATACATATATACATACATACATACATACCTTTATATCCACCATACATACATACATACATACATACTACACACATACATACACATACATACATACATACACATGTATGTACACATGCATACATACACACATACATACATAGATACATTCATACCTTGTCGTGAAATTAAAACATAACGGACTTGATATACATACATAATTATTCATACAAACACTCTACACAATGTGGTTTTAAATTTGCATTCAGTTTATTACTATCAACCGAGCATACATACATTACAGCAGTAGCAACATATACAAAATACATACATACATACATACATAAGTATTGAAGAATTTGAGAACGAATGAACATTCTAAGATCCCAATTTTCGTCAACATGTATACTTCTTCATAGAATTATTATTCTAGGTGGGGGTGACCCTTCCAAAGGCATTGTGTCGTCCAGATAGATGAATTAAAAACTTCCCATCGGAGGTGACGAGCAATAAACCCTTGTCCAGATCAAACATTCTTATTCACGAAAGATCCCTACAGCGCACTGACTCTGCACAATAGAATGGGAACTTAAATTTGCTTTCAGTCTGGCAAACATGTAATTTATCAAAACCTCTGAGATCATCTAGTCGTGATGTACAGCAGTAGCAACAAATCAAATCAAATCAAATCAACCAACCTAAATGCTAAACAGAAGTCATTGAAGAGGTTGAGAACGGAAATCAAATCACATAATTCTTTTTTCTTGTTGTTGGCTTTTCGTCAAACATACCTACTTCAGTTCTTTTCTTCTTTATTTTTTTTGGATATGGGGGGGTGGAAGAATAATCGTCCAAGAATACATATTACGTGTACATCAAACACTTGCATCGACACCTAGTTGTTATATCAATATTATCTCAGCCACCAGGCACACTAAAACTTTAGTTGTTATTTAACATTCTTTCAACCCACAGTCACACTAAAACTTTAGTTGTTATATCAATATTATCTCAAACACAGTCACACTAAACTTTAGTTGTTATATCAATGTGTTTTCGCCCCACAGTCACACTAAAACTTTAATATCAATATCTCTCAACCCACAGTCACACTAAAACTTTAGCTTTACACGCATTAATTCCAATCAACTTTGTGCTGGCATTCATTCAAACTGCATTGCACAACTATATCCCTCTTGAACTGACGTGTTAGCAAACATCTGTTTATCAATATGGGTCTGGACAGCTTGTTTAACAAGACACTTTACACTTCATATTGGCTACGCAATTGCTACAATGACACTGCCGACATTGTTATATCAATACTTTGGGTGGAAAGGACACTGAAACTTTATTTACAAGAATGATAAAGGAATGAGCAGGTGGAGGACCAGGACCAGGAGGAGGAGAATAGTAATAGACTAATAATAATAAACATCTAATTATAATGGTTCGAAGAAGAAGAAGAAGAAGACACTTTACCACTAAGAAGAAGTCACGCACCAAGAAGAAGAAGAAGACACCAAGAAGAAGAAAGAAGAAGAAGAAGAAGAAGAAGAAGTCAAGGCCTGAAGAAAAGAAGAAGAAGAATGAAAGGAAGAAAAGAAGAAGAAGAATGAAGAGAGAAGAAGAAGAGAAGAAGGAAGGAGGAGAATACGACGACGAAGAAGAAGAAAAATAAAAAAGAATAATAATAACTTGTAGAAGAATAATAATAATAATAAGAAGAAAAAAGAAGAAGAAGAAGAAGAAGAAGGAAAAAAGAAGAAAGAAAAGAAAGTAGAAAGAAGAAGAAGACGAAGAAGAAGAAGAAGAAGAAGAAGAAGAAGAAGAAGAAGAAGAAGAAGAAGAAGAAGAAGAAGAAGAAGAAGAAGATGAAGACGAAGAAGAAGAAGGAAGAAAAAGAAGAAGAAGTAGACGAAGAAGAAGAGGAGGAAGTGAGAGGAGGAGGAAGATGAGACGTTGTACAGCAGTCAGTAGTCATATTGGTTTCCAGTGCTGTACAAATCCTGTTTCCAGTCATGACGACACTGCTATACAAATCCTGACTGCCCACGAGTTTTTGTTGGGTTTTTGTTTATAAAGTTGTAATCCTGAAAGCGTACTTCATTCTGTTTTTATTACAAGACAGGTGTAAATAAGTACTTGGCTACAGGCAGATATAAATCTTGTCAGAAATGTAGTTAATATAAAGCGCCTAATAGACAGTTGTACTGTATGCTTCCCATGGGGAATTCAAAAATAAGTTTTTTTAATGACATGGCCTGTTTTGGTGAATTTATAAAATATCATAAACAGTGCGCTTGCATTTTGGGACACGGACTATAGATCCATCTTTAATTTCATCTTCTGCCTTCCTTACCTGTGTGTCCTTCTACCACCCAGGTCACCACAGAGTACAGAG
>JAXRKP010002130.1:52500-57500 GCA_037039925.1 Doris montereyensis | reverse complement strand
TCGATTTTGGTTTATCATTAATACCTTGTAATAATAATAGTAGAAATTATTATTATCGTCTTCATCTTCATCTTCATCATCATCATCATGATCATCATCATCATCATCATCATCATCATCACCATCATCATCACCTCATCATCATCATCATCATCATGATCATCATCATCATCATCATCATCATCATCATCATCATCATCATCATCATCATCATGATCATCATCATGTTCATGCTCATCATCATCATCATCATCATCATCATCATCATCATCATCTTCATCATCATCATCATTCATCATCATCATCTTTTTTCAATCATTATCAACATCATCACCATTTTCAACATCTTTTATTAATAATCATCATCATCATCAATCATCATCAACGTCATTTTCAACATTATTCTTCATCATCATATCATCATCATCATCATCATCATCATCATCAACACCATCTTCATCATCATCATCATCTTTTCATCATCAACATAATTCATCATTATCATTATTATCATTTTCATGATGGTGATGATTATCCTATTGTCATCATCATCATCATCATCATCAATCATCATCATCTTCATCATCATCATTTTCAACATTATTATCATCATTTTCAACATGTTATTATCATCATCATCATCATCATCATCATCATCATCATCATCATCATCATCGCATCCTTTTCATCATTATTTGTATTATTACTAATGTCCTCACCTGTCTGACCTATCAGTGGACAGTTCACGTGCCGGCAATGGCGATGTGGGCGTGGACATCACTCACCACGGACATCCAGTATCCGCTCACCTGAACAAGACCCACAACCCAGGTGTCTTCAAAGTCTCCTTCACGCCGTACACCATACGCGGTCAACGTTCATTTCAACAGGGCCGAGGTCAGTGGTAAGGTTCCCACCACCTGTTTAATTTATTATTGTAATCATCATCTATCTATCTTCATCTATCTATCTATCTTCTATCATTATTTGTATCTATGTATCTATCTATACCTAAGTATCTATCTATGGATCTTCATCTATCTATCCAATATCTATCTATCTATCTATATATCTATCTATCTACACGGCCTACCTATCCGCTATATATCTATCTATCTATCCCATCTATATGTCTATATATCTATCTATCCTATCTATCTATCCATCTATCTATCTATCTACCTACCTACAACTATCTTTCTATCTATCTATCTATCTACCTACCTTCCCATCTATCTATCTATCTATCTATCTATCTATCTATCTATCTATCTATCTATCTATCTATCTATCTGTCTCTATCTATCTATCTATCTATCTATCTATCTATATATATATATATATATATATATATATATATATATATATATATATATATATATATCGGTCTATCTTTCTATCTATCTATATACATAAATGTTAGTGTCGTGGGGTTTTTTTTTAAAAAGAAGAAGAGAAGAGAAGAGAGAGAAAATATTGAGAGAATATAAGCAGTTAGAGGAGAATATAAGTTTTCGACGAGACGCCAAGTGTTAAATTGTGCGTGGGTTAAGAATATAAAAGAGAAAAAGAGTGGGAGAGAGATAGAGAAAAGATATAAGTAGTTTTCGACAACGCCATATGTTAGAATATCCTGGTTTACAAATAAAAGAGAAGAGAAGAACACAGAGAGATAGAGAAAAGATAAGTAGTTTTCGACACGTCACCCAATTATTATGTGAACTGGGGCACAAACAAATAGACAAACGAGTAGAAAGGCAAACGCAGGCAAGATTTGGATTGTGTGACTCTACTTTTAAATATATTTTTCACTTAATCTGACATTTTCATCTAAAATCAGCATTTCACAATGCATGTGAATCAATAAATAATATCTATATCTCTAAATGGTGACAAAATATGAGTTATTACATCGGTACACGTCCTAGAGGGGCGCCTATCCATGGACCCATCTCTATCTACTGGGCGGTCGTATCATGCTCTCTCCTCGATATAACCATATATCACATGCTCTGCACAACCCCTTCTAATACGTCAGAAATGCTATTCCACAACTATCTCGGTATATCAATCATCCCATGCTCTGCACAGCCCCTTCTATTACGTCAGAAGTGCCGTACAACATCAATTTCCGTTTTACAAGTTTACAACAACAAAAAGAGTCGGGGTTACGCCAGTAGGACCGTTTGGGGAGACCGTAAAGCTCCCTAGCCAAACCGTTTATTACCTGACGGGAATTTGTCACCCCCTAAAGTTTTGTCAATGTACCCAACACCAACCATCCATGCAGCCAGCAAGAAAAAGTCGAGGTTTAACCAGTAGGACCATTTGGGGAGAACCGTAAGGTTCCCTAGCCAAACCGTTAATTACCTGGCGGGAATTTGTCATCCCCTAATAATTCCTGTCTCCGCCACTACATGGGACACGGGCCTAACTGTAAACACGGATCAATAATCTTCACCTACAGCAACTCACAAATTACGACACATCAATCACCCAGGTCTCAGTAAACCATCTGTTCACTCACACGATATAACTCATCTCATTTCAATCAGGAAACTCATTGTTCCTCCACAAAGCCATAGTTGACTTATCGATCTATCTAAAATCAACACACCAACCTGTCTACTCTCAAAATCTTAACTTACCTCTCCTTACAGAGGGACGTAAATTTACTGATTATACAATATCTGACTCCTCTCCTTCGCGTTACATGCTAGAAGGTTATTTATCACAACGAATTCATAATACCATTCAAACCAATGAACTTGAATATATCAACAAGGGAGAACACTATGCCTAGTGCCAATAGAGATTTCAATGGCACAGGAAGGCAGACTCTCGGGAGAAAAACCAGCGGCCAAGCAAAACACTATAAGCTCAGGAAAACAACCAAGACTCGAAGGAAAATTAAACTTGGCTAAGCCAAGCCCGAAACAAAGAAGAACTCGACTAGACTAAGGCCGAGGTAAAGAGAAACTAGATCTAGACCAAACCCGGAGCAACTAAACTACTGGACTAAACCCGAAGGCAAAGGGAAACTACTAGATTAAACCCGAAGGCAAAGGGAAACTACTGGATTAAACTGAAGGCAAAGAAAAACCACTAAATTAAACTGAGGCAGGGGAAGACTAGACTAGACTAAGCCCGGGGCGGGGGAAACTAAATCTAAACCCCGGGATGGGGAGGGAAGACTCGACCAGACGATACCCCCTGATAAAAAGAAAACGAATAGTCGTATAGAGTAACCACTCCACTAAGGTTAACAACTTAACGTTAACAACATATTTATATGCATATCCATGTGACATTGAACATTGTTACAAATCAATGAGGTTAAATACATACGTTCCAATTAAATGGAAACCTTCAATGTGAAATATAGTAATAACAAAGGTAGAAATCCTCACCAATCATGCAATGATCGCTGCAAAAAACACTATTTACTCCAAACCCAGGGAGATAACAAATCTCCATCCATAAAATCCTCAACTACAAATCTCAAGTCCGTGATCATTTGTTCTCAGTGCAAATTTCAATAAAGATTTACAGAAAAAGTTACATGTGCTTTCACAATTTCCCATAAGACTCATAATAAAATTGTATGTAGCACAATTTATGTTATGAAACAAAACAAAAATGAAACAGCAAAAATAAATGTTCTAACTACAGTTTGTCAACTTACCCAGATCCTGGGGGCCTCCCTAGATACTGACGGACGGACAGAAGACGACGGTGTCTTGTCCGGTGTTGAAACAATAAGTGCCGTCGAGAGATCATAAACTGGGAAGTCTCTTTACTAACAACCCGCGCCCCCTGACCATGCGCAACCCACATTCTGCGCAAGTGACGTGCCAACGGCCAAAAATGACGCGCTCAAGTAGCGGCCAATTCTCACTTTCAAGGCCATGGCCACTCTAAGAACCTCATGCCATTCGATTACGCGTTTCGTGTATGCAAATGACATGCAAATGGCAAGAGGGTCATACGACGATCCAGCTAACAAAGGGAAAAATCCATGGGGTGATGCGATGTAACCTACCATCTCCGTCGGTCATGAAGAGACGGTGACTGAAACTCGCCTCTTATAGCGTTTCTTAAGACGCAACCAAGAGGGGTTGGGAAGATTTTAAATCAGCCAACGTTAAACATACTCCAGGGGTCAGTGGAGAGATTTTAAATCAGCCAACGTTAAACATACTCCAGGGGTCAGTGGGGGATATTTTTATCAGCTAACACATATATATATATATATATATATATATCCATCTATCCACCTATATACCAACTAATGTATCTACCTATCTACTTATCTATCTCTCCACCTAGACATCTACGTTATGTATGTATGTATGTATGTATATATATTTATCCGGTCTATCTATCTACTAAATGTATATATGCACTAATCGATCGATCTGCCTGTGTTGACGTTGCCGGTGTACTGTTTTCCCCACAGAGGCGGACTTCCACAGCCATGACCTGGAAGAACGACAAGGAGAGCCGTGTTCAACACGGAAGTGGATCCTAAGGACGGATACGTGGAGATCAAGAGTACTTGTGAGTAGTAGTCTAAATACCCGTGAATACTATTCAAGTATCAAACAATAGGATTCGTAATGCAAAAGATGAGAAGGGTGGTAATGATGTCATTAATGATAGCGATGAAGAGAATATCGTACTGTCGTAGAAGTACCGAAGTATGATAGATCAGTAATGATGATGATCATCATCATCATCGCAATAATACTAATAGTACTGATGAAGGTAATGATACTAATAATTATAAATATGATAGAGGTAAGGATGGCTGTGTAATCACCATAAACTGTTAATCCTGTCATCCATGAATTCTATCAACTATTTGTCCAAGTACTGAAACGCTTTGTGAAATTATCTGATCTACATGAATAATTTCGTGGATTGGACTTGAACATAGGAATTAACTTCAGAGCAGGCTCCGCCATCATCATTATCATCATCTTCATCATCATCATCAT
>JAXRKP010002130.1:40000-47500 GCA_037039925.1 Doris montereyensis | reverse complement strand
ACACCTGCATTGTCTCTACCTTATTTACACCAGCACTGTCTCCTACCTTCTTTACACCTGCATTGTCTCCTACCTTCTTTACACCTGCATTGTCTCCTACCTTCTTTACACCTGCATTGTCTCCTACCTTCTTTACACCTGCATTGTCTCTCACCTTATTTACACCAGCACTGTCTCTCACTTCTTTACACCTGCATTGTCTCTCACCTTATTTACACCAGCACTGTCTCTCACTCCTTTACACCTGCATTGTCTCTCACCTTATTTACACCAGCACTGTCTCTCACTCCTTTACACCTGCATTGTCTCTCACCTCCTTTACACCTGTAATGTCACTCTCCTTGTTGACACCTGCATTGTCTCTCACCTCCTTTACACCTGCATTTGTCTCTCACCTTCTTTACACCTGCAATGTCTCTCACCTTCTTTACACCTGCTTTGTCTCTCACACCTTCTTTACACCTGCATTGTCTCTTACTTTCTTCCACCTGCACTGTCTCTCACCTTCTTTACACCTGCACTGTCTCTCACCTTCTTTACACCTGCACTGTCTATCACCTTCTTGACACCTGCATTGTCTCTCACCTCCTTTACACCTGCATTGTCTTGACACCTGCACTGTCTGTCTCTCACCTTCTTTACAGCTGCACTGTCTCTTACTCTTTACACCTGCACTGTCTCTCACCTTCTTTACAGCTGCACTGTCTCTCACCTTCTTTACACCTGCATTGTCTCTTACTTTCTTTACACCTGCACTGTCTCTCACCTTCTTTACACCTGCATTGTCTCTTACTCTTCTTTACACCTGCATTGTCTCTTACTCTTCTTTACACCTGCATTGTCTCTTACTTTCTTTCACCTGCACTGTCTCTCACCTTCTTTACACCTGCATTGTCTCTCACCTTCTTTACACCTGCATTGTCTCTCACCTTCTTTACACCTGCACTGTCTATCACCTTCTTTACAGCTGCATGTCTCTTTACCTTCTTTACAGCTGCACTGTCTCTTACTTCTTTACAGCTGCACTGTCTATCTTCTTCTTTACACCTTTACACCTGCACTGTCTCTCACCTTCTTTACACTTGCACTGTCTGTCACCTTCTTTACAGCTGCATGTCTATCACCTTCTTTACAGCTGCACTGTCTCTCACCTTCTTTACAGCTGCATTGTCTCTCACCTTCTTTACAGCTGCACTGTCTGTCACCTTCTTTACACTTGCACTGTCTGTCACCTTCTTTACAGCTGCACTGTATCACACCTCTTTACAGCTGCACTGTCTATCACCTTCTTTACAGCTGCACTGTCTCTCACCTTCTTTACACCTGACTGTCTGTCACCTTCTTTACACTGGTCTCTCACCTTCTTTACAGCTGCACTGTCTATCACCTTCTTTACACCTTCTTTACGGGCACTGTCTGTCACCTTCTTTTACACTTGCACTGTCTCTCACCTATCTGAGGAGACAAGATTGTACTGTCTGTTCTTTACAGCTGCATCCCCTTCTTTACACCTGCATTGTCTCTCACCTCCTTTACACCTGCATTATCTCTCACCTTCTTTACACCTGCATTATCCCTCACCTTCTTTTACCTGCATTGTCTGCTCACTGTCTGTAGGGAGTCCGTACGCCATTGACATCAAAGCAACTCAAATCAAAGGTAATGTCAAGGTATGGGGACCAGGCATCGAAGATGGCATCATTCCACGCTTCCAGAGCACGTTCTGGGTAGGAGACCACGGGCGCTGGGGCCGGTGATCTACGTGTGCGCATCATGGGACCCAAAGGTGAGGAGACAAGATTGTGCGGGTGGGGAAAGGAAGGGAGGGGCAGGTAACCTATGTGTGCACATTATGGGAGCCAAAGGTGAGGACACAAGATTGTGTGGATAGGGAAAGGGACCTAAAGGAGGAGACAAGATTGGGGATGGGGAAAGGGAAGGGAGGAGGGGGTCAGCTTGAGGATGACAAAAAGACGATGACAAATTGGAGATATTCAGCTTTCTTTTTTTTCATTCTTTTTTTTTAAAGCAATTATATTTTTTACAAGTATGTTATAATCCAGGTGTAATAAACAAATGGATGGACAGATGACTAGAACTGGATTTATGCGTTACTGGATTGATGGGGACCATGACGATGATGTTGATGATGATAAAGGCCAAGTTGTTATAGAAGATGATATAATATAACAATGAAGTGATGATTGCAGTATATATTGTATTTAGTATTTTAACGCTTTTCACACAATACCTTCTTCTCCCATTGCTCTGATAAGATATAATGGCGCAGGTAGTTCAGTCGGCAGAGCGTCCGTATAGTACGCAGGTGGCCCGAGTGCAATTCCCAGTCGGGGCACAATTTTTGGCCCTCGTGTCGATCCAGCAACGAAACGGGTGGCTAGGTCTATTCATACTAGGCGGCGAAAGTAAAGGCGGCTTTGAAAGCAATGGCAAACTACCACACCATGCCATATGACTGCCTAGAATAATTGCAAACAATGGCAAATTACCACACCATGCCATATGACTGCCTAGAATAAACAATACAAATTACCACACCATAGACTGCCTATAATTGCAAGCAATGCCAAACTACCACACCATGCCGTATGATTGTCTAGAATAATTAGGACTCTACTCCTGGTTCACCTACGCTCAACTCTGATTATGGGACTTCCTTTTCACCTACGCTCAAGTCAGATTATGGGACTTCCTTTATACTCCTGGTTCACCTACGCTCAACTCTGATTATGGGACTTCCTTTATACTCCTGGTTCACCTACGCTCAACTCTGGCTATTGACTTCCTTTATACTCCTGGTTCATCTACGCTCAACTCTGGGTATTGGACTTCCTTTAATGAGAAGTCTGCTCGTCATGTGTGGCGTCAATGGCTGAGTGTTTAGATTGCTGGACTGGGGATCTTGAGGTCCTGGGTTCGAGTGGTGGCAAAGCCAGGCCTGACGATGTGTTACTTAACACGCATTTCCCCCACTCGACCTAGGTGCAAAAGTAATGGGTACAAGCATTAGCTTGGGAGTTTTTAAAAAACCTCCGTCGGATCAGCATCCTGTCTAGAGATGATTATTCGTCACATTCGTTCCGCTTCACGCTATAGAAACCGGGCGATAAGATCCGGCTCTATGGGCCGTAATAGTCTTAAAGGAACTTTTGACCTTTTTGTACTATGCCTGTTATGTTATGCAATTCACCTTTCTGTACTATGCCTGTTATGTTATGCAATTCACCTTTCTGTACTATGCTCGTTATGTTATGCAATTCACCTTTCTGTACTATGCTCGTTATGTTATGCAATTCACCTTTCTGTACTATGCTCGTTATGTTATGCAATTCAAAGTATTGTACTTACTTATAATAAATAACCGTTGGGTCACTCCCTCCCTGGGTCCTGTCTCTCTTCCAGGTGCCTTCAACGTGAAGATGCGTAAAGCCAGCCAGAAGGACAAGATATACCAGTGCTTCTACGACCCCGTGGAGCCAGGTGTGTACACTGTGCACGTGCAGTGGTCAGGTGTCCACGTGGACGGCAGTCCCTTCACAGTCTTGCTGGGCACGAGCTCTGACGAGTTGGACCGGATGCGACGAGAGCTGGAGGTTGACGAGTCAGTCAGCGACGTTCTCAAGAACAGGAGGCAAAGCTCTCTGCTCTACTAACTGAGACCATCAGTCTTCTTTTCTTGTTGTTGTTGTTGTTGTTCTTGTTGTTGTTGCTGTTGCTGCTGGTGCTGTTGTTTTCGTTGTGGGTGTTGTTGTTGTTTTGTAGCTATTATGATATGTGTATATACATCTGAGAATTTCGGTTGTTACTAATTGTCAGCAGGTGCTGACAGAAGGAACTATGGCAGGGGGAGAGGGGGTGGCGAGGAGGGGTAAGTGCTATGTAATGGTTTAGTTGTTGTTGGGGTTGGGGGTTTTTTCGGACGGAGTTGGCGGGGGGACGGGGTGGGGAATGGGGGATTGGGGCATTGGGGGGGGGTATAAGTTTCATTAAAATGTATCCAGTTGTCTATATGCGGTGATCTCAGGGTGAATTAAGAGGAAAGAGCAAGGTGAAAGAAAACCTAAGAGTGAAAGGAAAGAATTAGGACACACCAGCATCCCCAGTCAACCGCCCACTGTGGTAGGGTGTAGGTGGAGGTTGAGGTTGGTTGATTCTTTGTTGTTGTTGTTGTTTTGGGTTGTTGGATTGTTTGCTTGTTGGGGGGAGGCTGGGGGTGTGCTTATTCATTTCCCATTTTTCATTTTGTGGCAGTAAATAAAAGGTGTTTCAAGGTGTCAGTCTCGGACAAGCAAAAAGTTGAGCATTCAAATATAAATTATATTAATATAATATGATGATTTTTATTTGATTTTTATTGTCACAAGAAATACATTAGATAGGCCAATCTATTTATGAGGGGAGCGGCATTTAAACGAAATGTAATTAAATCAAAGCAAGGAAAGACGGACGATTAATTTAGGGACAAAATAAAATCAAGAATACATCGTACATGAGATTGTATGTATTGCCTCCAATTAATCAAGCTGTCAACACTCCTCATTTGTCCTTCACTCAGAGCCGAGTTTGGGATTTACTTTTCTATCCATATTTTATATTTTATCTAAATCAATCATCGTCTGATTTAAGACGGATTCGTGAAGTGACTTTAGAAAAGTTATTATAATGGCTGTGCTGGATGTTTTAACGTTTTGAAATTTAGATTATTTTGTTATTACTTGTACCATAGCATTGGCTTTGCGTCTGAATCTTCACTAGTTTGCCTTCAGGCTTCTGTTCCTGCTGCTGTGAGAATGTAGAGATCTACTTTGATTTTCCTTTGTTTTACGCTTCTTTTCAAACACATTTATTACACATTAATGTAATTGAATTATTGAACACACCATTTTAAAATTCATACTCTCTTTTATGTTACTTCAAACATTTACATTAAGCATAGTACCCCACGCTTACACTGTGCTATACTTTTAATATCATGTTTTAGATAGATAGATGTGTATCGATACTGTGATATTGTATTATGAACAATACATAATATCTAGGTTTATGGAATACCTAATTAGTCTTATCCTAACTAGCATCGATGCTACTGCGATACGATAGACGAATATTCAGTTAGAGTAGATAGTAGCCCCTAGGTCATTTAACACGTTTTCAATGTCTTTCTTTTTATTATCGTAATGTATAGATAACGGTGTTCAAGTCATGAATCATCTAATTTGACTTCCTGTGTGGTATTCCAGTTAAATCACTTCTAAGTTACTAATTGTCCTAGTTTGCATCTGTTTTAATGGCTTTGTTATGGTTTGGCCTTGCATCTCTTACCTTCAAACTTAGCTGTATTGCTACTCAACATAAACACACACACACACACACATGCACACACACACACAAAACCCACACAAAAAAACGAAACAAATCAAACCCACATAACATATTACTAGACATTTAATGTAACTCTATAGCAGTATATTTGATCGTACTTTTCTGTTATTTTGATTTATAATTATTGTGCTATTAGCAATTAATTATGGTCACAATAGTTTGTCAAAGTATTGTATGAAATTATTGTAATTCATCCGTTTATTTACATGTATCCTATAGACGGATCCTCACTGTCTTACTGAAGCTAGAATATTCCCTTTAAATAAGTTATATTATACTTAATATTATGTTCTATACTATATATTGCTATTAGCTGGTCTGTGCTACAGCTATGTCAGCAGTAGAATTATCAAATCATAATAATATATTGACTATTATCACCAATGTGTTGTTATTTGTATCATTCTCTTCTTCTTTTTATTGTTTCTGAAAGCCACCAAGAGTATAAATACGTCTAAAAACACCCACCTTACGCACATCTTAAGAGAGCCTGTGCGGTCATCGATATTATGTAACAGCTTGTTATTGATGTGTCGTCTTGTGTGTACATTGTTTGTTCTATTGTAGGGATACTTCATGGTCATAATCTCTACTTTTGTCAATGGATTCACCGTATTGGTGATAATCTCTACCTTGACAATGGATTCACCGTATTGGTGATAATCTCTACCTTTATCAATGGATTCACCAATGGATTGTGATAATCTCTACCTTTGTCAATGGATTCACCGTATTGGTGATAATCTCTACCTTTATCAATGGATTCACCGTATTGGTGATAATCTCTACCTTTATCAATGGATTCACCGTATTGGTGATAATCTCTACCTTTGTCATTCACCGTATTCGTGATGAATGCTCATGTCTGCCTATTATAATATGAAAAGTGATAACAATGCCATCGATGTCATTCCAATGTCATACAGCCCCGATGCTAACAACGAGAGAAGACGGAGTGTCTTAATATGGTATTTAAACATTCCATAATTGATAACATTTAACATAACGCGTACTATTAAAGCCTTGTGCGTGTGCATATGTGTTTTTGAATCATCATCCTTCCATATTATAGCTTTTGCCCGTACCGACCAGGAGAATTCGCGAGGTCGGACAGAAGGGAAAGCATGGACCCCCGAAAGAAGGGGATGAGGAGTTTAGGTGAATGGAAACCTTGTATGCACTTTATAGGTGGCTAATGAACGCAAATAAAGGTCAATGCACTGCTAGACATCTAGTTATTGAACGCCTTTAGAGGTCCATGCTGAACATATCTCGAAGTTTATGTTCTCAAAGTTACCTAGCTAATGAATGCCTCTGGATGTCCAAGCACTGACAGGCATCTAGCTAATGAACGCTTTTTTGAAGTCCAGTCACTGACAGGCATCTAGCTAATAAACACCTTTCGAGGCCCATGCATTGACAGGTCCATTCGCTAACAGGGTATCTGAACTAATGAACGCTTGCCGAGGTTCATTCGCTGATATTCGTCTAGTTAATGAACGCCTCTGTAGGTCCATGCACTGACAGACACCTAGCTAATGAACGCTTCTTGAGGTCCATACAATGCCAGTGTTCATTACATGATAATACCACAGTCTATGCAATAATGAAAATGTCCGTACAACATATTTCAGACATCTTTTAAAACCTACGGCTTTCTTTTCTTCGCATGTAGTGTTGAGATTTCACTTATTGGATTGTATTAAGAAATTTACGCCTGTCTTTACTATAAATTGGTGCTAAAATTGTATAATTCCGATTAAAGAATGTTAGCAGTAGGTCTTGTTGTCTCACTATCGTATCCTGTTTCTTCCATATCAGTTCTATTATTTCTGGTCGCTATTCTTTATTCATAAATAAAGCACATTTACTATTAATATCATGATGAGTTTAGTTGATTTTTGGTTTAATAGCAAACGTTCAGAAAACTTGGACAAAGCAAATTCATGTTTAGATATGTGTGTGTGTGTGTGTGTGTGTGTGTGACTTTGTGAGTGTGTGTGTGTGTGTGTGTGTGACTTTGTGAGTGTGTGTGTGTTTGTGTGTGTGTGTTTGGGGGTGCTGCGTTTTTGGTTGTGTTGTTTTGTTTTGTTTTTA
>JAXRKP010002130.1:22500-30000 GCA_037039925.1 Doris montereyensis | reverse complement strand
TCATAGAAAAATCTAGTCATTACAACATTACATTTGTAAAAAAATATTGAAATCCGGGACAAATTTTGAAAGGTGTGGCAGCCATCGATGATAATCTAATTGGCTTTCATTGACGCATGTCAAATTAGTTCAATGTGGACACGCATTTTATATCTTTGGTTGATGGGAGAATGGGGCGAATGTGTGACAGTGTGTGTGCGCGTGTGTGTGTGTGTGTGTGTGTGTTGGAGGATGTAGGATGTAGGTACTTATCATTTCTCTTTTCCTGTTCCGTTCCTTCTGTCATTCTTTTATAGCTTTGTCTTTTCTTCTTTCTTTCTTCTTTCTTTCTTTCTTTCTTCTTTCTTTTCTCTTTTTTCTTTTTTTCTTTCTTTCCTGTCTTTCTTTCTTTTTTCTTTCTTTCTTCTTCCTTTCTTTCTCTCCTTCATAAAATACCGCTTGATAAAACATAATAGACACATTGTATTCTCATGTAATCGCGTTATCCTCATCTTTGGCAGGGTCAGTATCGATACGTGGAGATTGTGTAACATAATGCATAGACGTAAGGTAGCAATGAAAGTTAAAACATCAACACAGCTCATCTTGCCGAACATAATAACCAGCCTGAAGAGCGAGTCAGCATTTAGTCAACAGAGTAGATACTACAAGGTGATCAGTCTAAAACGTAAAGCATGGTAAATGGAAAAATAGGGAAAACGCAATACATCTATCTTTGATTCTATAGAGTAGTTCGATCAACTTGGAAAAACCGGATATCTATTTTTAGCTGCATTTGTGGCGATTGAATAACAATACCGATGGTCTACTTTCTTGATTAAACGAATGTAATTTTATCATCGAGCTTTCTTGGTCAGCTTTCTTGGTCTAATAATCATCAAATAAACGGATAATATGACATCTCGAGTTTTGACCTTAGATTTACATCTTGATTTCTTTCTATCGGTCTAAATATATAGATCTGAAATATATATAATATTCTAGAGCTAAATGTATTTCGATCGTGATTTAAATCTAGAGCTAAAACTAGATTTAGATCTGGTTTTGTTAGATGGGTAGTTTTACGGTTTAGCCCCGTAAAAGAAAATGAGTCAAATGTGTACTGTTGTCGATATCGGCTTAGATCTACATGTGGAGGTGAGACAGAAGAAATCCATCCACAATTCCTTTCCGCGTATGCCCCCTCCAGCTCCCACCCCACCCGCCCGTCCGTAGTGTAGAGTAAGGGATTGTGGATGGATTTCTTCCGCCTCACTTCTCAATGTAGATCTAAGCCGATATCGGCAACGAGTACACATTTAACCCACTTTCTTTTACGCCGCTAAATCGTAAAATTATCGTTAGATCTACATCTAAATTGTAGATCTAGATTCTAGTTCTACAAGTTAAGATAGATTACTTAGACAGATTGCTACATATCGCGATGCCCGTCTAGCCTCTATACGCCAGATGACAACATTCATTTCTTTGATGAAAGCTGGACAAGAAAATTCGATGACACAATTATCTTGATTTAATCAAGAAGGTAAACCGTCATCGTTGCTATGGAATGTACCCCCCTACCCATCCACACACTAACGCACACACATACACACATACACACACACACACATGCGTTTGACCGGTTTTTCCGACCCTATCGAACTACTCGTTTATAGAATCTTACTCTTACAGCAAATGTTGGAAATGCCCACCAATTTGTTGTTGGCAAAAGTTGCACTCTTTCGACCATATTTGCAAAAAACTCTCTTTAAAGTGTCGATTGAAAATTGTATGCGTTCAATAGATTATAGGCTACGTTTTAGATTGATCACACTGTATAAAGAATTGGGATAATAAGGATAAAAGTATATTATTATGTCAAAATACTGGCAATTTGGGTAGTGGCATAATCAAGGTAAGGAGAGCAACACACACCAACAAAAATAATATAAAAAACAGCCAGAGCTGTGTTAACATGAAGAGCAGAGAAAGGTTATGGCTTGACTTTTAACCTCGAAATGCCGCCTCACGTACCGCCAGACTCCTCTCCTTGGCCATTGCGGTCAGGTCCGCGTGTCTGTCCAAGGCGTCTGCCGCTTGGTCGGCGGCCAGGCCCTTCACGTCGATGGTCGGCGCTTTCTCCGTAGGTGATGGGGTGGGGGACTGCGCGGAGCTGGGGCGAATGGCGACGGTATCGGGGGGCTCCACGGACCAGGGGTGAATGCTGACTGTTTCGGGAGGTTGCGTGGACCAAGGGCGAAAGCCAGCGGTGTTGGGAGAATATCTGGACCAGGTGCGAAAGCTGGCTGTTTCGGGAGGTTGCGTGGACCAAGGGCGAATGCTGGCGGTGTTGGGGGAATACCGGACCAAGGGCAAATGCTTGCGGACCAGGTGCGAATGGTGGCGGCTTCATCATTTTCGACTTCACTGGTTTTTGTGGTGGCTTCATGTTGTTGATCCTATCTTGTTTCTGGTCCATCAGATCACTCTTCCTATCCAGGGCCAGCGCTTTGGCCTCGGCCTGAGACATTTTCTCCACTGGAATCTTCTCGGCTGTCGCTGTGTTGTGACGAGACTCTGGACGTGTTGGAGACGCCACTCGCCGCCCTGGCGGTATTCCGTGGGACATGAAAGGTGCGTCAAGAGCCTTGCCTACCGCCTTTGACGGGCTGTTATGGGATTGCGGGACGATAGGAGAGTCACCGAACAGGGCGTGGGAGGCTGGCGGTGGGGAGGGGCGGGGTGGAGTCCGCCGCGGGAAGGACAGGTGGTGGTGGCGGCGGTGGAGCGAGACCCCCCATAGGAGACATGTTGATGGAGTTCCCAAATGCACCTGGCGGGGGTGGGGGAGGTGGTGGTGGTGGCGGTTCGTTGGCAGCGATGAATGGATCAAACGGATCGATGTAGTTATGTACTCTTGGCCCTGACTTCTTGTGAAACGAAAAGGGATCGAAGGGATCAGGAGCTCCCAACCCGTTAGCAAAGCTATCAGGGGATCCCAAGGCCATAGGGTCAATACCACCACCACCACCACGGCCTTTAGTTGCAGTTTTTCCTCCGAACTCCCCGTGTCCGGAGCGTGATCGGCGGCGTTTGATTTCTTGTTGGCGACAATTTCTCCTGGTGGAATGGGTTCTGGGGTGTCCGGTGGTGGTGGTGGTGGTGGCTCTGTTGCTGGGCTTTTTTGCTGTTCTTGCTGTTGTTGTTGTTGCTGTTGCTCTTCTTGCTGTTGTTGTTGTTGCTGTGCAGGTGGATCATTGGACGGGAGATCTGGTCCCCCGTTGTGCCGTTTCCGTCGCCGTCTTCTTTGTTTGAATGGTCCGGTCCCGGTTGAGCAGGGTCTGGATCTGGGGCCGGAGCGGGGGCGGGGTCTGGTGCGGGAGCGGGGTCTGGCGGGGTGGCGCGATCTGGAGCGGGAGCGGGGTCTGGGGCAGGAGGTGGAGCCGGATCTGGAGCCGGTGCAGGATCAGGGCTCATTTTGTCAATCTGAAAAAGATTGAAGAGGATTAAGATATTTGATACACGACGTGAGTCATAAATATACATTTTCATCGACTACAATATCTTCCCTCCAAACACGGTTGTTTCAGATAAAGAAAAAAAAATATGACACATATCATTTACATTTTAACCTACGTTTCCATGTGGACACAATGGGTAGTGTATGATGTGTATACAACAATTGCATTGAAATCTAACAAAAGTGTTTGTATGGGTGCCTGATGCGTTAAGCTTGATGATTGATACGTATTCGAATGATCAAGACATCGTTCGAAAATGCACCACGCATCTATACGGTCATCGGAAACAGGGAATTCCCTGGGGGTTTCCCATGAAGCACGTCATGTTTGCTCAGTCATATTTTCGACTGGTACTCGCTAAATGCATCAAAATTTAATCTCGGATCATTTTCTTGACAAATTGATTGATTTCGTTAAAGCGAAATCTTGCTATTTTTCAACTATTGACGAATGACTGCAATGGTGCTCCTTAGGTAGCAATACAAAAGTCAGATAGTTGTGATGTCTTCAACCTCATCTTCCTGTTTCCACGTATCTACACCAGCCATAGTGTAGTCGGTTGTGATGTCTTCAACCTCATCTTCCTGTTTCCACGTATCTACACCAGCCATAGTGTGGTCGGTTGTGATGTCTTCAACCTCATCTTCCTGTTTCCACGTATCTACACCAGCCATAGTGTGGTCGGTTGTGATGTCTTCAACCTCATCTTCCTGTTTCCACGTATCTACACCAGCCATAGTGTGGTCGGTTGTGATGTCTTCAACCTCATCCTGTTTCCACGTATCTACACCAGCCATTGTCCTTCAACCTCATCTTACTGTTTCCGCGTATCCACCTAGGAGCCATAGTTTGGTCAGTGGAGTGCAGATGGCTCTACTTACAGCACTAAGAGAACGCATTGACGGATCACTCACAATGTAAACGCTTGCATCCACGGTCAAAGTACCAAACTGTGTCAGTCTAAAATTAGTAACACCTTTCTGTTTTTGCTTTTTTTAATAATAAGGAAGCCCCTGTACAAGTCTAGTTAGGATTCCGTGGCACAAGAACCAATAGAAACTCGTATAATAACCATATTGTGAGCAATCTGTGTATCCCTATTGGGTCTAAGTTTGGACACTTGCAAACCGTCTTAGTCTGTGAACTTCGATAGAAGAAAAGCGCAGCATCGTTTTCTTTGATTTTCTCATAAACAGCCAAAATTGGCTCACACAGTTTGCGACTTTCACCGTCGACATGGCAACAGGCAATATCCACCGAGCATCACGCATAACGCACATTTGAAAACGTAGCCCTATCTTGAAAAAGAAATCAGAAAACGTCTGCCAGGCAGCCTGAGATATACGTGCAGGAGAGGAAGAAAGACGACAAGAAATAAAAATTAAAGGCTTAGGAGCAAGAAGATAGGACAAAGCAGAGACATGTTCGGGCTGTGAGCGTCCGTCACCAGCCACATTGTTAGGACACTTTGTCTTTGATTTGATTTGATTTGATTGATTTGATTTGATTTGATTTGCTTTGATTTGCTTTGATTTGATTTGCTTTGATTTGCTTTGATTTGATTTGATTTGATTTGATTTGATTTGATTTGCTTTGCTTTGATTTGATTTGATTTGATTTGATTTGAATTTACCCACATCCACAACTAAAGTGATGTGGAGTTTTTTGGTACGATTTCTTTAATTCTCCCCAGACTGTTCTGTACACAGTCAAGGGATTCGTAGCGCGCACAGAGGGTTGCAATAGGCACAGGAAATCTCGATTCTCCTGTTTATCTTCTGTCTCCGATGGGACTAGGTGTCGATCCATCTACCTGACCAGGAGGGAGGGGGAGAGGGGGTGGGCGGGGTAGATTTTACTCGAGAGAAAGAAAATCGAGAAATATTCTCAACCCTCGCTGCTTGAACCCACAACCTTTGACCTGAGAGGCCGACATTTTGCCTCTGGACTGCCGACCCCCAAAGGACAACGTCACCATAGAAAGGTGAGCACCCCGAAAAGTTATCTGTCATGTACTGCCGTTTTTTCCCCGGATCTGTGATTTTTATCTTTGTATCCTCTTCATTTACTACAGGTCTACTGCAATAGAGTTCCTCATCACGAGATTTGTTTTTCTCTCTCAATGCCATTTCTGCCCATTGAGTCAGAGTGTATCCCGGTTTATATCGCGCCAAGCGGACAAGGTGATGATAGTCACCTCCAGAACAAGACGTTCGATGCGAATTGATATTTTATTTATCGTTTATAAAGATAAAGATAAAGTTGGATTTATAGTCAGTATCCCAGCACAAACGCGAGGTTACTCATTATGCTTCCGTTATCCCCCCCCCCCCTACATGCACCACTCCGCACCCCCCTCAGCGGGCCATTTCATCCAATGCCGTTCTCAACTCCCAGGGTAGCATACAGTACAACAGCCTGTTAGCTGCTTAGTACTTAATATTCTGACATGATCTGTCTTTACCGTCCTATAGCTGGGTTCTCATTCATATCTGAGTCAAGTGAGGAAAGCAGAGTGAAGTACCTTTTCAAGAGAGTACAACGTCGTGAAAAAAAAAACACCTCGGCCGGCCATGGGTTGTCGTTATTACAATCTCACAACACAAAAAAAACACCTCGGCCGGCCATGGGTTGTCGTTATTACAATCTCACAACACAAAAACACACATCGGCCGGCCATGGGTTGTCGTTATTACAATCTCACAACACAAAAGTTTTGCTAAAAGCATATATCCCCAATTATGATTTCTAGAAATAAAGATGACACGAGACTGCTAGGAAAGGATTCAACTTTTGTTAAGAAGCTAATATGAGAGACGTTGTAGCTAACTCATAGTGTTATGAGTTCGAAATAACTTGACAAGGGTTCAAACACAAAAGTGTTTTTCACAATGTTGTACTATTAGGGAAAGGTACTTCACTCTGCTTTCCCTATTCGATCAAAGTTTCTAGAAAGGTAAAGATGCTTTCCCTATTCGCCTAAGGTCAGTATGGGTAGCCAGCTAAGGATTCAACTTTCCCTATTCGATCAAAGTCAGTATGGGTAGCCAGCTATGAAGACGTTTTACTCTGCTTTCCCTATTCGCTAACTCAGTATGGGTAGTGTTACTGCTTTCCCTATTCGCCTAAATCAGTATGGGTAGCCAGCTAAATGTACTTTACTCTGCTTTCCCTATTTGACTAAGGTCAGTATGGGTAGTCATCTAAAGGTACTTTACTCTGCTTTCCCTATTTGACTAAGGTCAGTATGGGTAGCCAGCTAAAGGTACTTCACTCTGTTTTCCCTATTCGCCTAAGGTCAGTATGAGTAGCCAGCTAAACTTCCTCTGGTACTTCAAAGTCTCTGCTTTCCCTATTCGATCAAAGTCAGTATGGGTAGCCAGCTAAAGGTACTTTACTCTGCTTTCCTATTCGACTAAGTCAGTATGGGTAGCCAGCTAAAGGTACTTTACTCTGCTTTCCCTATTTGACGAAAGGTCAGTATGGGTAGCCAGCTAAAGGTACTTTACTCTGCTTTCCTATTCGACTAAGGTCAGTATGGGTAGCCAGCTAAAGGTACTTCCTCTGCTATTCGACTAAGGTCTATGGGTAGCCAGCTAAAGGTACTTTACTCTGTCAGACTAAGGTCAGGGTAGCCAGCTAAAGGTACTACTCTGAACTAAGGTCAGTATGGGTAGCCAGCTAAAGGTACTTTCTCTGCTTTCCTATTCGACTAAGGTCAGTATGGGGTACTTTACTCTGCTTTCCTATTCGCTAAAGTATGGGTAGCCAGCTAAAGGTACTTCACTCTGCTTTCTCTAAGGTCAGTTTCCAGCTAAAGGTTTGCTTTCCCTACTAAGGTCAGTATGGGTAGCCAGCTAAAGGTACTTCACTCTGCTTTCCCTATTTGCCTAAGGTCAGTATGAGTAGCCAGCTAAAGGTACTTTACTCTTTCCTATTCGATCTAAGGTCAGTATGGGTAGGTACTTAGCTTTCCTATTCGATTAAGGTCAGTATG
>JAXRKP010002130.1:5000-12500 GCA_037039925.1 Doris montereyensis | reverse complement strand
ATAGACAACAGAGCAAATGACCTTTGTTAAATCGTCTATTGAAATGCCATAGACAACAAAGCAAAGACCTTTGTTAAATCATCTATTGAAATGCCATAGACAAAAGAGCAAATGACCTTTGTTAAATCATCTATTGACATACCATAGACAACAGAGCAAAGACCTTTGTTAAATCATCTATTGACATGCCATAGACAACAAAGAGCAAAGACCTTTGTTAAATCATCTATTGACATGCCATAGACAACAGAGCAAAGACCTTTGTTAAATCATCTATTGACATGCCATAGACAACAGAGCAAAGACCTTTTGTTAAATCATTTATTGGACATGCCATAGACAACAGAGCAAAGACCTTTGTTAAATCGTCTATTGACATGCCATAGACAACAGAGCAAAGACCTTTGTTAAATCATCTATTGACATGCCATAGACAACAGAGCAAAAGACCTTTGTTAAATCGTCTATTGACATGCCATAGACAACAGAGCAAAGACTCTTGTTAAATCGTCTATTGACATGCCATAGACAACAGAGCAAAGACCTTTGTTAAATCGTGTTCTATTGACATGCCATATAGACAACAGAGCAAGAGACTGTTAAATCATCTATTGATATACCATAGACAACAGAGCAAAGACCTGCTAAATCATCTATTGACACCATATAATAGAGGCAGACCTTAGTGAAACATCATTGATATACCATAGACAAGAGAGCAAAGACCTTTGTTAAATCATCTATTGATATGCCATAGACAACAGAGCAAAGACCTTTGTTAAATCATCTATTGACATGCCATAGACAACAGAGCTAAAGACCTTTGTTAAATCAATGTCTATTGAAATGCCATAAACAATATATGACTTTGTTAAATCATCTATTGACATGCCATAGACAACAGAGCAAAAGACATTTGTTAAATCATCTATTGACATGCCATAGACAGCAGAGCAAAAGATTTTGTTAAATCATCTATTGACATGCCATAGACAACATAGAGCATCTAAAGACCTTTGTTAAATCGTCTATTGAATGCCATAAACAACAGAGTAAAGACTTTGTTAAATCATCTATTAGACATGCCATAGACAACAGAGCAAAAGACATTTGTTAAATCATCTATTGAAATGCCATAGACAAACAACAGAGTAAAGACAACAGAGCAAAAGACATTTGTTAAATCATCTATTGAAATGCCATAAACAACAGAGTAGAGTAAATCGTCTATTGACCTTTTGTTAAATCATCTATTGACATGCCATAGACAACAGAGCAAAGACATTTGTTAAATCATCTATTGACATGCCATATTACCAGAGCAAAGACATTTGTTAAATCATCTATTGAAATGCCGTAAAACAGAGCAAAGACATTTGTTAAATCATCTATTGAAATGCCATATTGCAAAGACATTTGTTAAATCATCTATTGAAATGCCATAGACAACAGAGCAAATGACCCTTTGTTAAATCATCTATTGATATGCCATAGACAACAGAGCAAAGACATTTGTTAAATCATCTATTGAAATGCCATAGACAACAGAGCAAGACCTTGTTAAATCATCTATTATTGAAACCAAAGACATTTGTTAAATCATCTATTGACATGCCATAGACAACAGAGCAAAGACCTTGTTAAATTTTTATCCGACAACAGAGCAAAGACATTGTTAAATCATCTATTGACATGCCACAACAGAGCAAAGACATTTGTTAAATCATCTATTGAAATGCCATAGACAAGAGAGCAAAAAACATTGACATCTATTGACATGCCATAGACAACAGAGCAAAGACCTTTGTTAAATCATCTATTGACATGCCATAGACAACAGAGCAAAACATTTGTTAAATCATCATTATTCCATAGGACAACAGAGCAAAGACATTTGTTAAATCATCTATTGAAATGCCATAGACAACAGAGCAAAAACATTTGTTAAATCATCTATTGATATGCCATAGACAACAGAGCAAAGACATTTGTTAAATCATCTATTGAAATGCCATATAACAGAGCAAAGATGACATTTGTTAAATCATCTATTGACATGCCATAGACAACAGAGCAAAGACATTTGTTAAATCATTCATTGAAATGCCATAGACAATGTGAGCAAGACATTTGTTAAATCATCTATTGACATGCCATAGACAAGGAGCAAAGACATTTGTTAAATCATCTATTGACATGCCATAGACAACAGAGCAAAGACATTTTTAAATCATCTATTGACAGGCCAGACTACAGAGCAAACACCTTTGTCATCCATCTATTGAACCCTGCCTTTGACAACAGAGCAAAGACATTTGTTAAATCATCTATTGAAATGCCATAGACAACAGAGCAAATGACCTTTGTTAAATCATCTATTGATATGCCATAGAACAAACTTATTTAATATCTGATGACATGTGCAGAGACAACAGAGCAAAGATTTGTCCGAATCATCTATTGAAATTCCATAGACAACAGAGTAAAGACCTTTGTTAAATTATCTATTGAACATGCCATAAACAACAGAGCAAAGACATTTGTTAAATCATCTATTGACATGCCCTAGACAACAGAGCAAAGACCTTTGTTAAATCATTTATTGAAATGCCATAGACAACAGAGCAAAGACTTTGTTAAATCATCTATTGACATGTCCATAGACAACTTTTGAAAGACATTAGTTAAATCCAGAGGTATTGAAATGCCATAGGACAACAGAGCAAAACATTTGTTAAATCATCTATTGACATGCCATAGACAACAGAGCAAAAAATTTGTTAAATCATTTTTTTTAGGAAAATCTACAACCCCCCTCCGCCATTCCTGTTCCAAATCATCTATTGTCCCATCGCAACAGAGCAAAGAAATGAGGTCCCTATTGAAATGCCATAGACAAACAGAGGAAATGACCTTGTTAAATCATCTATTGATATTATGACAACAGAGCAAGACCTTGTTAAATCATCTATTGAAATGCCATTAGGACAACAGAGCAAAGATTTGTTAAATCATCTTAACGGTTTATATGCCATAGACAACAGAGCAAAGACATTTGTTAATTTGAACTTATTGAAATGCCATAGACAACAGAGCAAAGACATTTGTTAAATCATCTATTGACATGCCATAGACAACAGAGCAAAGACATTTGTTAAATCATCTATTGACAGCAGCAACAGAGCAAAGACATTTTTTACATGCAGCAGCAGCAGCAGCCACAGCAGCAGTGACCCTTGTTTTCCTGCAGCGAATTTAAGGATCATTGCTAAAGAGAAAATCTCAAACAGTCGATGACCTCAACGTTAGAACAAATGATTTTAATATCTGATGACATGTGCAGAGATGTATGTGCAGATGTCCGAAAGAGATGCCAGAGATGTCAACAGAGCAAAGACAGCAAAACCTGCAGCATTGCATGCCACTTTGCAGACAAAAGAGCTTAAAGAACCTGTTTATTGGTTTTTGGTACATGAGATGATAGATAACAGAGCAAATTGCATTTGTTGGGTCTTGTGTTCATGTTTAAGACTTAGTAGTCCAGAGGTAAGGTGTCGGCCTACAACCAAAGGTAGTAGGTTCAGCCTCGATTCAAAACCCTTGTGACCTTTTTTAGGAAAAATCTACCCCCCCCCCCTCCGCCTTAATTTAAGGATCATAGTCCCATCGCAAGACGATAAAAATGAGGTCCCGTGTGTATAAACACTCTGTGACCTCTAACGATCTTGGTGTTCACAGGGTAGAACAAATGATTTTAATAAACCCTGATGACATGTGTGGATGTCCGCACTTTTAACGGAGATGTCCGAACATGTGCAAACATGCAGAGATGTCCGAACACTTCAAAACCTGGTTCAGCCTTGATTCCCGTAAACATGGTGGCCACTTTGAGCAGCCCAGCAAAAATAACTTAAAGAACCTGTTCATTGGTTTTGTACTTGTAGAAGAGATGATAGATATCTTTCGATCAAATTGCTTTTGTTGGGTCTTTGTGTTCACTTTTGAAGACTCAGTAGTCCAGAGGTAAGGTGTCGGCCTCTCAACAAAAGTGATAGTAGGTTCGAGCCCCGCCAAAAGTCAAAAATATTCTCG
This sequence comes from Doris montereyensis, assembly GCA_037039925.1. Classification (NCBI taxonomy): domain Eukaryota; kingdom Metazoa; phylum Mollusca; class Gastropoda; order Nudibranchia; family Dorididae; genus Doris; species Doris montereyensis. Next base: position 8,408 of record JAXRKP010002130.1, on the reverse strand, counting down.
AGTATTTTGGAGGAAAATCTACCCTCCCCTCCGCCTTCCTGGTCCAGGTAGTGGATCACACCTATAGTCCCATCAGACGGACGGACGATAAAAATGTGCAGTAGTCCCGTGTAGTAGTCAGTTGTAGTAGTAGTTTGTAAGTGTTCACTTTTAACGTTTAACCGTTGAGTAATTTGAAATTGGCTGTTCAGTAGTCAGCAGCAGTAGTAGTAGCAGCAGGTGGTGGTAACAGAAGGAATAGTCCAATCAGCAGCCAGCAGTGCAGCATCAGCAGCAGCAGCAGTTGCAGCAGCAGTGCAGCAGCAGCAGCAGCACTTTTAGCAGCAGCAGCAGCAGTTGAGCAGCAGCAGCAGCAACAGCAGCAGCAGCAGCAGCAGCAGCACAGCAGCAGCAGCAGTAGCAAGCAGCAGCAGTAGCAATAGTAGCAGCAGTAGCAGCAGCAGCAGCAGCAGCAGCAGCAGCAGCAGCAGTATTAGTAGTAATGGTTGCAGCAGCAGTGGCAGCAGTAGCAGCAGCAGCAGTAGCAGCAGCAGCAGCAGTAGCAGCAGCAGCAGCAGCAGTAGCAGCAGTAGTAGTAGTAGTAGTAGCAGTAGTAGTAGTAGTAGTAGTAGTAGTAGTAGTAGCAGTAGTAGTAGTAGCAGTAGTAGTAGTGGTAGTAATGGTAATAGTAGTAGTAGTAGTGCAGTAGCAGCCAATATAAGCAGTAGTAGTAGTAGTAGTAGTAGTAGTAGTAGCAGTAGTAGTAGTAGTAACAGCAGCAGCAGTTGCAGCAGCAGCAGCAGTAGTAGTAGTTTTTAGCAGTTGCAGTTGTTGGTTTTATAGCAATAGTAGCAGCAAAAGTAGTAGTAGCAGCAGCAGCAGCAGCAGTAGTAGTTAGCAGCAGCAGCAGAGCAGCAGTAGTAGCAGCAGCAAGCAATTAGTAGCAGCAGCAGCAGTGGCAGTAGCAGTGTAATGATAGTAAGACCAGCAGCATTAGTTTTTACAACGTTGTCGTTGTTGGTTTTATATTAAGAGAAGAAGCAAGTAGTAGCAAGTAGCTAGTAGTAGTAGTAGTTGTTCTTAGTGTAGCAGAGCGAGTGGAAGTATGTAAAGTAGTCGTTGAAGAAGTAGTAATGGAGAAGAAGAAGAAGAATGGAAGAAGAAGAAGGTAAAGAACTGGGAGAGAAAAAAAAAGAAGAAGAAGAAGAAGAAGAAGAAGAAGAAGAAGAAGAAGAAGAAGAAGAAGAAGAAGAAGAAGAAGAAGAAGAAGAAGAAGAAGAAGAAGAAGAAGAAGAAGAAGAAGAAGAAGAAGAAGAAGAAGAAGAAGAAGAAGAAGAAGAAGAAGAAGAAGAAGAAGAAGAAGAAGAAGAAGAAGAAGAAGAAGAAGAAGAAGAAGAAGAAGAAGAAGAAGAAGAAGAAGAAGAAGAAGAAGAAGAAGAAGAAGAAGAAGAAGAAGAAGAAGAAGAAGAAGAAGAAGAAGAAGAGAAGAAGAAGAAGAAAAGAAGAAGAAAAGAAAAAGAAGAAGAAGAAGAAGAAGAAGAAGAAGAAGAAGAAGAAGAAGAAGAAGAAGAAGAAGAAGAAGAAGAAGAAGAAGAAGAAGAAGAAGAAGAAGAAGAAGAAGAAGAAGAAGAAGAAGAAGAAGAAGAAGAAGAAGAAGAAGAAGAAGAAGAAGAAGAAAAAGAAGAAGAAGAAGAAGAAGAAGAAGAAGAAGAAGAAGAAGAAGAAGAAGAAGAAGAAGAAGAAGAAGAAGAAGAAGAAGAAAGAAAGAATGGAAGGAATGAAAGAAGAAAGAAAAAGAAAGGTAAACAGAAAGGAAGGAAGGAAGAAAGAAATAAGGAACAAAAGAAAGAAAGGAAAGTAGGATGGAAGAAAGAAGAAAGAAAGAAAGAAAGAAAGAAAAGGAGAAAGAAAAGGAAGAAAGACAAAAAGCAGACAGACAAAAGAAAAGAAGGGAGACAGAGGGAAGAAATGAAGGAATGAAGGAAGGACGAAGGAAAGAAGAGCAAATTTGAAAGTTATATTATTTAAAGCAAAATAATAGTTTAAAAAATTAAATGGAAGATAATTATAGCATTGATCGATCGATCGATGGATCGAGTAATTGTTATCAATCGATTAATTAGAAGACCAAATTATTCAAGAAATAACTCAACTACCCATTAAACAAATTATCCGTTAAATAAATGTATAAATACATATATAAAAGATCATTTTATTGATAAGGAGGAAACATTATAGATATCTGATAATTATGATTTAGATGCAATGCTGTTAAATATATTGATCATTTCTTTAGCAAGAAAGAAGTACATTTATCATATTATAAAATCCTATGTAGATTGCCTTTTCCATCCTCATCTAGGACATACTGCGGAAAAGAGGGTTTGTCGAGTGGTTAAAGCAAAACTGGGGATTTTGAGATCCCTACTGGTAGAATCCGAGCAAAGCCAGGTCCGACGTTGTATTCATTGGGAAAGACACTTACCACGCATATACCCCACTCTACCCAGGTGCAAATGGGTACAAGCACTAATTTAGAAGTAAATGCCTGCGTCAGTCTAGCGTCCAGGAGGTGATTATTGTCACCTGTTCCGCTTCATGCTATAGAAACCCGGATAAGCTCCGGCTCTAAGGGTCTTAAGGGTCTTGAAGGAATGTTACCTGTATAGGGCGTGCGAACATAATATTAAACGCGGGGCATAAAAAAAAGGTTGGAAAACCCTGACCTAGTTAACAAGCAAATCTATAATAAATCTCCAAAAGCCATTTTCATGACGTACTTCTATATTATTTAAATTACACACCATACCAATAAACCGGTGTGTGTTGAAAACCAGGGAAGCACTTCCAGAAGCAGACACTGCCAACGTTGTTTTCTTTTTGTTGTTCTTGTTATTGTTGTTGTTGTGATGGCCCAAATCAATACAAACGAAAGAGGATGAAATAAGACCAACAACCTATATTACTATTACTATTATAGCAACCACAACTGTAACGACCTACGTCCTGGGCTAGCCACCAGCCAACTAATACATTGTCCCGATGATCTCAGGTGAGTTTGGGGACACAGCCTGGTGTGGCCGCACCGGTAGACTACAACAACTACACATGATATACTCTCAAACCGGCCATCCAGCGTACGGGCTTGGAATCTCATTACAGCTTACAGGCACTCTTCTGTTTTGTTATTGGCGGGAAAAATGTGGACACTACGAGACAACTGACAGATACATCAACCAACACACTCACACTCTCTCTCACACACACACACACATAATAAAGGTGCATACACTCTTAATTATACGTATGTTATCATACACTCATACAGAAACAAAAACACATACATATCATGTACAAAGACATGCACAAAATACAAACTACAGGAATACACACACACACACACACACACACACACATACATATTCATGT
>JAXRKP010000213.1:430000-436548 GCA_037039925.1 Doris montereyensis | reverse complement strand
AACGTGTTCATTGCCTTGTAACAACGTGTTCATTGCCTTGTAACAACGTGTGTTCATTGCCTTGTAACAACGTGTGTTCATTGCCTTGTAACAACAACGTGTGTTCATTGCCTTGTAACAACATGTGTTCATTGCCTTGTAACAACGTGTGTTCATTGCCTTGTAACAACGTGAGTTCATTGCCTTGTAACAACGTGTGTTCATTGCCTTGTAACAACAACGTGTTCATTGCCTTGTAACAACGTGTGTTCATTGCCTTGTAACAACGTGTGTTCATTGCCTTGTAACAACGTGTGTTCATTGCCTTGTAACAACATGTGTTCATTGCCTTGTAACAACATGTGTTCATTGCCTTGTAACAACATGTGTTCATTGCCTTGTAACAACGTGTGTTCATTGCCTTGTAACAACATGTGTTCATTGCCTTGTAACAACATGTGTTCATTGCCTTGTAACAACATGTGTTCATTGCCTTGTAACAACGTGTGTTCATTGCCTTGTAACAACGTGTGTTCATTGCCTTGTAACAACATGTGTTCATTGCCTTGTACATTGTGTAACAACGTGTTCATTGCCTTGTAACAACGTGTGTTCATTGCCTTGTAACAACGTGTTTCATTGCCTTGTAACAACGTGTGTTCATTGCCTTGTAACAACATGTGTTCATTGCAACGTGTGTTCATTGCCTTGTAACAACATGTGTTCATTGCCTTGTAACAACATTTGTTCATTGCCTTGTAACAACGTGTGTTCATTGCCTTATAACAACGTGTGTTCATTGCCTTATAACAACGTGTGTTCATTGCCTTGTAACAACATGTGTTCATTGCCTTGTCTCTGCAGGCGGCAGACAACCAGCATCTGCTCTCACAGTCACACGACTCCGCCCAAGTGCAGGCACCCTCGTCAAGTCTCCATGAAACAAGTCTGCTGCAGCAGCAACAGCAACAACAACAGAACCAACAGCAACAGCGACAACAACAGCAGCAGGAGATACAACAGCAGCAGCAACAACAGGAGCAGATTGATGGGAATGATGGGCGCCCAAGGTAAACCTAGATCTGACAGGTGTTTTAGCTGTTGTTGATATTGTTTTTGTTGTTGTTGTTGTTTTTGTTGGTAGTAGTCGTGCTCTCACCTGTTGGAGTGTAGATGTTGTGATGTTGTTTCTTCCCCCTATCTACCATCGTACTGTTTCCCTGTGTGTGTGTGTGTGTGGGGGGGTTGGCAGGGCTGCTGGTAGGTCCTACTTTCCTTTCCCTTAATCTCGTATCTTTCATCTTGCTTGTTTCCTCTTAAATCATCCTGAGATCATCGCATACGGTGGACAAGCAAATTTCAATGAAACAAACAAATAAATTCCTGTAATCATCACATACGGGTACTGCTGGCACAACTGTTGTGGCATCGGTTGCCGAGCGATTAGGCTGCCGGACCGGGGATCATAAGGTCCCGGGTTCGAATCCTAACAAAGTTAGGCCCGCCGTTGTGTTCCTTTGGCAAAGCCATTAAACATGCACCCCCCCCATTCTACCCAGGTGCAAATGGGTACGAGCACTAGCTTGAGAGTAAGAACCTGCATCAAACTAGCGTCCTGGCCAGGAGGTGGTTGTTACCACCCTGTATCGCTTCACGCTATTGAAAGCGGGATATAAACTCCGGTTCTATGATGGGCCGTGACGGCATTAAAAGAGCGTTTCCTGTTCCTCCAGATAGCACAATACAACGAGAAGAAGAATGTGACGCATCGCTAGAATATGTTGAAGTCGTGTCGGCTATGGTTTCAACACCAGTCTATAGTACGGTTGTGCGCACTATGGCCTTTCCACTCTCAGTGTGCAGATCGATGCAACGATAATGCAACGATAATGAATGCAATGGACAGTGAAGAGAACAATGAAGTGATAAGACGTACGTAAGGGACGGCTATGACGTAAACTCTTTGTCACTGCCAACTTACTTTCGTGTCATCATCATCATCATATTTAGATCCCGTCCAATGGATGCTGAGAGACACGAGGCTTTGTGAACGGTGATATTATCCAAGCTATGACAGAGAGGCGATCACAATATGCCCGACTTTTTTAAAAATATTTATTACCTATCCGTTACAATGGAACTGATAGATGATAATCTAAGCCTACTTTGTGAATACACCTACAAGATAGGACAGAAATCCCTATCTGAAATAAAAATACGTGACCTGAATTATACTGAATAGGTTTTTTTTTTTCATTTATTCAATTTAAAGAGTGTAAAGTAAAGTTCCTTCAAGGGCCTTAAGGCCTATAGAGTCGGAGCTTATCCCGGTTTCTGTAGCGTGAAGCGGAACAGGTGACAATAATCACTTCCCTAGCCAGGACGCTGGTCTGACGCAGGTTTTTACTCCCAAGCTAGTGCTTGTACCCATTTGCACCTGGGTAGAATGGGGAAAATGCGTGTTACGTGTCTTTCCCCAAGGAACACACCGTCGGACCTGGCTTTGCTAGATTCGAACTCGGGACCTCATGATCCCCAGTTCGGCAGCCTAACCGCTCGGCCACATTAAGTACCGACCAAGTTTCTCTCTAGAGACATCGTTACGCAAGCGGCAGTGTTGTGAGTTTGTATCGGGGAAGTATGGGTGAAGCGCCGAACAGGCGGCGGTACCGTGTATTCCCCATGTAGTTGAGGACTGTGAATGAATCGGCCCGCTGACGGATAACTATGATGTAAAGTCGGTGAGCCTGTACTTCTGTGGAGGAAAATTGCCCATAAGGTAGGCCATCTTTATCGTGGTATTAATATTGAATTTTGAATCACCAGCTTCTCGATTCGATGCTGTCTGATGTCACCAGGTGACACGTTGATATCGGTACAGTAGTATTTACTAGATTTGGACCATGAACGGCCGATCCTCTATCTGAGAAGGCTAACAATAGCACTGACATGTCAATCCAGATTTGTCACGACGACGACATTCTTCGTGTTAAGGAGTAGGAAGCAGAGATCAAAGTCTGGACCTGTAAATGCATGCATTCTGATGCGTGTTTACACCTTCAACGCACGCAAGCACACTCGTCCATTCACACAAACACGCGCGCGCACACACACACGCGCACAAACTCAAACCCACGTACATGCATACGTACACGAACCTCTAGGTGGGGAGGTGATGGTCGAACTGGCTGTTGCTGGTTCTCGTCTTGATTTCCCCATGATGAAGTCGGTGACCATTTGCGTTGATGTGTGGGCGGTTGGCGCGAGCTACTGGTAGCTCCTATTTCTTTCCGCTCCGTCTTGCATTCTATCACGTATCTTTCTTTTTGCTACTTCCTCTTAATTCACCATGAGATCAGCGCATATGGTGGGTGAGGTGAATTTTAATGAAACAAATCCACATTTCTTTCATCTTGCTGTTTTCTGTGAATTCACCATGAGGTCAGCACATATGGTGGGCTAGGTGAATTTTAATGAAACAAATCCACATTTCTTTCATCTTGCTGTTTTCTGTGAATTCACCATGAGGTCAGCACATATGGTGGGCTAGGTGAATTTCAATGAAACAAATCCAAATTTCTTTCATCTTGCTGTTTTCTGTGAATTCACCATGAGGTCAGCACATATGGTGGGCTAGGTGAATTTTAATGAAACAAATCCACATTTCTTTCATCTTGCTGTTTTCTGTGAATTCACCATGAGATCAACGTATATGGTGGGCGAGGTGAATTTCAATGAAACAAATCCATGTTTTTTTCCCCATCTTGCTGTTTCCTGCCCCCCCTTCCCCTCGAAATCAGTGCATATGGTGGGCGAGGTGAATTTCAACAACACAAACAAAATTGCGTGGACGATGCGAGGTATTCATCCGTGTTAAAAAAAAAAAAAAATACACTAAAAAATAACATGACAACAAAAATATTTCAATGCGTCTCATTCTCATGCTTATGCCTTGGTACTTAGACCACTAAGTATGTAATCACACGCACACACACTCATAAAACACATACACATAACAACGTACACATAGAACACATACGCACATAGAACACACACACATAACAACGTACTCATTGAACACACACACACACACACATAACAACGTACTCATTGAACACATACACATAACAACGTACACATAGAACACACACACACACATAACAACGTACACATAGAACACACACACACACACACAACATAATAACGTACACATAGAACACACACACACAACAACGTACACATAGAACACACACACACACACACATAACAACGTACTCATTGAACACATACACATAACAACGTACTCATTGAACACATACACATAACAACGTACTCATTGAACACACACACATAACAACGTACTCATTGAACACACACACATAACAACGTACTCATTGAACACATACACATAACAACGTACACATAGAACACACACACACACACATAACAACGTACACATAGAACACACACACACATAACAACGTACACATAGAACACACACACACATAACAACGTACACATAGAACACACACACACACACACATAACAACGTACACATAGAACACACACACACACATAACAACGTACACATAGAACACACACACATAACAACAACGTACTCATTGAACACACACACATAACAACGTACTCATTGAACACATACACATAACAACGTACACATAGAACACACACACACACATAACAACGTACACATAGAACACACACACACACATAACAACGTACACATAGAACACACACACACACATAAAACGTACACATAGAACACACACACACATAACAACGTACACATAGAACACACACATATAACAACGTACACATAGAACACACACACACATAAAACGTACACATAGAACACACACACACACATAACAACGTACACATAGAACACACACATATAACAACGTACATATAGAACACACACACACATAACGTACACATAGAACACACACATATAACAACGTACACATAGAACACACACACACATAACAACGTACACATAGAACACACAGACACATAACAACGTACACATAGAACACACACACATAACAACGTACACATAGAACACACACACACATAACAACACACATAGAACACACACACATAACAACGTACACATAGAACACACACACATAACAACGTACACATAGAACACACACACATAACAACGTACACATAGAACACACACACACATAACAACGTACACATAAAACACACACACACATAACAACGTACACATAAAACACACACACATAACAACGTACACATAGAACACATTCACATAACGTACACATAGAACACACACACACATAAACAACGTACACATAGAACACACACACATAATAACGTACACATAGAACACACACACATAATAACGTACACATAGAACACACACACACAAACGTACTCATAGAACACACACACATAACAACGTACACATAGAACACACACACAACTAACAAACAACTACACAGAACACACACACTCATAAACACACATACACATAGAACACACACACACATAACGTACACATAGAACACACACACATAACGTACACATAGAACACATACACACAACGTACACATAGAACACACATATAACAACGTACACATAGAACACATATAACAACATACACACACATACACAACTATAACATAGAACACACATATAACAACGTACACATAGAAAACACATACAACAACGTACACATAGACATATACAACTAGTAACACACATAGAACACACATACACACACACATATAACAACATACATATACAACGTACACATAGAACACACATATAACAACGTACACATAGAACACACATATAACAATAGTACACACACACAACTATAACAACACACACATAGAACACACATAACAACGTACACATAACACACATATAACAACGTACACATAGAACAACATATAACAACGTACACATAGAACACACATATAACAACGTAAAACACACACATATAACAACGTACACATAGAACACACATATAACAACGTACACATAGAACACACATAACAACGTACACATAGAACACACACACACATAACAACGTACACATAGAACATATACACACATAATAGAACACATACACACATAGAACACGCGCACATAACAGTACACATAGAACACATACACACAAGAACACACGTACACACACGTCGTACACACCCGTGGTGGCTGAGGATACCAGCAAACAAATCTGATCTTAATGCATCCACGCTTACACAAATTAGCACAAGCGCGCTCACACACACACACACACACACACACAAATATATGTACACACACAAACACTTCGTAGATGGAGATGGGCAAACAAGCCAATAGACTGATGTACATGTTTAAAGCCCAATGCACTCAATACACAGATAACGGTCTGACCGGATTTCGTTACGATTTTCATTTGTTTTGTTTTTTTTTTTTTTTTCCCCCTTTTTGTGTGTGTGAGGGGTGGGGGGCGGGGGACATGTCATGACGATCCTGATTACAGCGCGAGCCTTTTTCGCGTCTCTTTCGTGTTACTAGATCTAAGT
>JAXRKP010000213.1:320000-427500 GCA_037039925.1 Doris montereyensis | reverse complement strand
ATGCGGCTGTTAGCATGGCAAGGACAAGGAGCTCACTACATAGTCAAGATAGCGCTCTCTTTTCACACAGTGTGCTAGATGAAACACCAGCCACCGATAACTCAACTAAAGACATTGTTGAAAAAGAATTTGTTAAATCAAGATGTGTGCAAGAAGACAAAGAAAGTCAACACATCACAAGGGACCAACAACATTCCAACACAATCAAATGCGGCGACATTGAAAAAAAAACATTGAACCAAAGCCCAGGACTAACACACATAAACAAGCCCAGACCGCAAAGCTATCAAATAGCCTAGACTTAATAGAGAATCACAACAACACAACAGAACAAGAAGGTACAGGAAGCGACAATGACACAACCGACACTGAGGAGACACACAGCGAGAACCACAGCACACATCAGACAGCGAAAAGCCTTGAGGAAAACACAAGCTCACGAGATGTTACTGTTACTCACTCCATCGAAGATCAGCAACACACAAGTTATCACGCAGGCCATAGTGACAAGATTGACCAATTTGACAGCAGCAAAATTCACATCTGAACCCATACACCGAAAGGTAGAATGGGAACTGATAAAGAAAGAAAGAAAGAAAGAAAAATTCACATCCTGATATCCAAAATCAAGAAAGACACAGGACATCACGTCACACAGCCCAAACGCAACAACAGCTACACGAAACTTGTATTAGATATCTACGAAAGATCACACTCCATTCTTGCAGAAACAGAGGATTTTATAATTGAATATTGTGTGAAAAACAGAATGATACGGATTTTCATCATAAAGAACAATGAAGATAACAGCTCCTATGCAAACATGCGACGACGACACCTGCGAACTTGGGGAGATGAGAAACATTTTTATTTAAATGGAGTATTGTGATGACATACAGAATATCCTGATATTTCTGTCCCACCTTAAACGCCTGATTATCCAGTTATTGCATCTCGTTTGAAAATAACCCCAGACTTACAAGAGAAAAATGCTGTCACTTTTTAAATGTCAAGTTCTGGATCCCATGACTTGTCTATGTTAAATTGCCTTCTTACTTTGTATAATAATGTCATTAATGTCATATTGCATGAGAAAACTGAGATCTTTTCATGTCGATACACACCTATTACAAATGTTCTATTCGTCAGTTATATGTTCGGTGTTGACCTTTGGGCTTCCTAGTTGTGGTGGGAACATAACTAAATTTGATAGGAGGAGACTTGACAGGGTGATAAGAAAGGTGGGCAGGCTGATTGGGAACACACAGGACTCATTTGACACAGTTTATGAACGACGTATAACCAAAAAACTGACTGACATCACTGATGACGAAACTCATCCACTTCGTGCAGACATTGACTGTCTAAAAATAATTAGAAGTTGTAGGTTCAGAGTCCCAAAGGCCAAGACAAACAGATACCTGAATTCATTCATTCCGTCAGCAGTCAAGATTTTTAAACAGAACAAATGGACGTGGGGGGGTTGGACATGGATGAATGAGCTTTGACCGAGGGCGTGTATGGGGGTTGGTTGGGATAGTATGTATGTGTGTGTGTGCATTTCTGTGTGTATTTATTAAAAAACAAATGGAGTGGGGGTTGGGCATGGATGAATGAGCTTTGACCGAAGACGTGTGTATGGGGGTCGGTTGAGATGTATTGAATGAGTGTTGTGTATCCTGAAATGAGGTCTGTGATCCTATTTATCAAAATCAAAACAAATTGGAGGTTGGGGGGGAGTTGGAAATGGATGAATGAGCTTTGCCCGAAGGCCTGCGTGTGCGTAGGGGTTGGTTGGGAATTGTTGTGTGACAAGTAGGGGGTGGGGGATCGAATATGGTTGTATATCCTACATATTTCTGTGATGTATTTATCAAAACAAATGGACGTGGGGGAGGGTGAGCATGGATGATTGAGCTTTGACTGAGGGCATATGTGAGGGGGTCGGTTGTGTGTGTGGGGGGGGGGGGGTGGCTGCTGTGGGAGAGCTCGAATGAGGTTGTATATCTTACGCATTTCTGTGATGTATTTGTCATACTAATACTCTTATTATATCACTGCATTAATGTTTAGCAACTTTAATAATGAATATGTATTATGATTTTTTAACTTATTTATGAGGAACGGAATGTAATTTCCTTCTTTGGATGAATAAAGTATTATTATTATTAAGATTATGTATCTATAAGATATCTTATCGATTATTGTCCATGCATCCTTTCAAAACATCCACATAACTGTTAGAGAACTCTCAAAATACACGAACCTCTATTTGTTTATAATCGTAAGTAAACTGTTCTGAATTTAATATAGACGAAATACAATAATGAAAAATAAAAATAATAAAAATTTAATAAATTCCCATCAATCAACCAACCAACCAAAACATCAACCCATCAATCAAAAAACCAAACAATCAATCTACCAATCAACCTAATAATAAACCAGCAGACTTATAAATGAACCAATCAATCAATATACCCTATCAACCAAACAACCAACAAAACCAACCAACCAACCAACCAACCAACCAACCAACCAACCAACCAACCAACGTAATCAAAGCCTTAACAAATGTGAGTACATGTCATTCAACGTTTCTCTTCTACAGCAACCCGTCCATCCAGTCCTCTCAGTCAGACGCGTCCCTTTTAGAAAATGTGCCCACCGTCGAAGACGCCAGAATCCTGCCCTTCCCTGCCCATGGGCACAGGGGGATGGCGGTGGATCCCAGGTCTGCTGTGGCCGCGGAAGGTTCTGACAGTGGCGAGGGCACGCCGACGCACAGCCAGTTACCCTCAGAGGGACAGGGGAGGAGGACTTTCCGACCTTGACAAGTGGTCTGTGCAGTACTTGGCCGAACAAGAAAAGCAGAAAATTGAGCAAGGTAAACTGAAAATAACGTTTTCTTGCTTTCTTAGAGAATAGCTGCCAACCAGTACTTAATAAAACGTATTTAGTGTCAGTTTTCTTTTTGGCTTTGAGTCTGTAAGTCTGTATTTATTTCCTTGAAAAGTATGTATTTGAGTTTGAGGGTTAATTCTTTGTTTTAAAAGAAACCCTAAGTTAATGGCAGAAGAGTCAGACAGAAGTTTGTGTGAAAGTTTGAAGACACCACTTTGCGTTCACACAGAACATTGTCGCATTTCACGAGAAAGGACAGCAAAAATGTTCTTACTCACTTTAAAGGTTAAATCATCCCTCTTTTCTGGAATATTACGGAGCATCTTGCAAGTTATAATTAGTTTGCGCTGCCCACGTCCGTTATTCTATTTGAAAATGTCGGCAGCTATTTAATATCTTTAAAGCAAATGAAGAGCTGTAGCATTTTACTGACCTGATGACGCTGAGACTTGTGTGCATATGAGCTGGCTGTCATTTGAACAAAATGATTACTGTGTTTCACACTAGGATGATGGATATTCCGTGAGCCCCATCAGTGATTTTCCTCAAAGTAAAACCAAATATCAAGTGTGGTCGGTCTGGTGGTGGGTGATGCTGATAGGTCCCACTTCTTTTCTTTCCGTTCACTCTGTCACAATGTCTTTCAATCAATCTTGCTGTGTGTGGCCACTTGCTGGGTGCTCTTGGTAGGTCTTACTTCTTTCCTTTCGCTCTTCTTTACCACTTTCATCTCGCCGTTTCCTCTTCGTTATTCACCCTAAGAATATGTTGGACAGGGTAAGTTTCAATAAAAGAGAATCATCTTGCTGTGTCCTCTTCTTAATTCACCATGAGATCATCTCATATGGTGGAGATGGTAAAACTTCACCGAAACAATCAAGAATCCATTGTCCTTTGTTGTTATCATCTTGTAAATAGCATGTCTGTGGTATTATTTCTTTTTGGGGACTCGACAGTCCATCCAGAGGTAAGGTGTCAAAACTAAAGAGTAGTGGATTTGACGGGTTGAAATTTTTTTCGACTTCTTTCGAGTAAAATCTACCCCTGCTCCAGGTAGGTGTATCAACACCTGGTTCCATTGAAGACGGACAATAAAGAGGAGGTCCCGTGTGCAGATCATAACACTCTGTGCACGCTAACGATCCCTTGGCTGTTTACAGGGCAGTCTCGGCAAGATTCAAAATGAGATCAGCTTAGTCATGTGTGTAAAAAATCAAATCCTTAGATCACCTCCTAGAAATGGAACAAGTGGCCAAACCTGGGGTTGTGGTGGACCAAAAGAAATCAAATCGCCTTGTCAATAGGCCTCTGGTATTATTTCTTTCTCTCCTAGAAATGGAACAAGTGGCCAAACCTGGGGTTGTGGTGGACCAAAAGAAACTGCGGCTCAACTTTGTTTTTGTATCGTCTTGTCAATAGCATGCCTCTGGTATTATTTCTTTCTTCTAGAAATGGAACAAGTGGCCAAACCTGGGGTTGTGGTGGACCAAAAGAAACTGCGGCTCAACTTGTTTTTATCACCTTGTCAATAGCATGCCTCTGATATATTTTATCTTTCTTCTAGAAATAGAACAAGTGGCCAAACCTGGGGTTGTGGTGGACCAAAAGAAACTGCGGCTGAACTTTGCGCCTTCCAGCTGTGGTGCCAAGATGATGGCCAGCAACCCGGAGGCGGACAACATCAACTACCTGCTGAATGGCAACCCTGACGAATACATGATTAGTCCCTGCAAGGCCAAGAAATGGTCAGTGCTTTCATAGCCCATTATTGACATGATGTAATGTATACATGGTGAAAGCCGTAAAACCGTTTAAGTCTATAAAAATTGGTAACACCTTTTCTCTCTCTCTCTCTCGCTTTTTCAACATCGGGAAGCCTCCATGCTTCGTCTAGTTAAGATTCTGTGGCAAAAGAACCAATGGGAACCCATAATATAATAACAACCATATGAGCAATCCGTGTATCCCTTTTGGGGTTTGGTTTTTGACACTTGCAAACCGTGTATGCCTGTACAAATAGGTTAAAAAGCGCAGCATCTTATTCTTTGATTGTCTCAATATATTCAAAATTGGACTTGCATGGTCTGCGACTTTCATCGCCATATAGTACATGAATGTATTGATGGGTAAGTGGAAAGAGACAGTTCAGGTAGTTGGTGTATTCTACATTGATAGGTAGGTGGACATTGATAGTTCAGATATTGGTTTGAAGGTATAGGATTGGTAGATTAAATTTGAAAGGATGAAGGGAGACAGATTAGTTAATAAAGAGGTAGTTATGGGCACATGAACTCTTTGAGCAAAACTAATTTTGTGCAGCAACTTTTAATGGTCATAGGTTTGTGATGTATTGAACTTTATTTGTCCTAAAAGATAATTTGCTGTCTCTCATTAAAAGGTATCCAATTGTCATGCTAGAAGTCTTGACTGTAAGGTACACTTCATTATACTTACAAAATACATGGATATATGGGTATACTGTTCAATTTCAAATTTATAAACCAATAAAGACTGAGAACAATTGTAGAAAACCGTTTTCCAAGCTTTGTCTCCAAGCTTTGATCAAGGCATTGTCCAAAGTGTGGGCAGGAAGAAAAGAAATGTTGATTTTTCTTTTGTTCCTTTGTTTTTATTATCACTTGTCTTCTTTGTAACAGGTTTGTGGTAGAGTTGTGAACCGCTGCGGATTCACAAGGTGGAAATCGGAACTATGGAGCTGTTCTCCTCCCTGCCTAAGAGTGTGCGGGTTTTTTCTAGCCAGAGGTGAGAGCAAACAAGCTTTGCATACATCTGTTGTGATGATGATAACTACTTTCTTACTTTTTACATTTAGCAGACCATTTGGCTTTCCGACAAAAGTAAAAAAGCGGCCTCTTAGCCAGATTGAGTGGTCTCCGGGTGATTGGCAACAGCTGGTGCGTGGTCAAGCTCTTTTATCTAAAGCTCACTTTGAGGTTACTGCATAATATGTTTAGCACAGTGCCTTTTTAACATGCATTTGTTTGATAAGACAGTCTAGACTTAGTGCGGGTTGCTTTTTGGTTCTGGTGCTTCTTTTTGATGTTGAGGTAAAGATTTGAAGTTCCTTCAAGGCCACTGTGGTCTATAAAGCCGAACCTATTTGCATGAAGCAAAACAAGTAATGATATGATACGACATGGCCTCCTGGACAGGATGCTGGTCCGTCGCATGTCTTAATGCTGGTACCAATTTAGAGCTGGATCCAGTGGGGGAATTTATGTGTTAAATGTCTTTAGTAAGGAACTCAACATTGACGTAGCATTGCATCTAAGATTCAAACCCTAAACCTCACAATCCAATGTCTGTAAGCCTAGGCCCAACCACTACGCTAGCTATGACGCTTTTTGAAATATACTGTAAGCATTATCCTATTCTTATGAAGAGGTAACTGCGTAAGCATGTTTGGTAGTTTAAAAATGTCATCTGTTTGGTAGTAAAATGTTATCTGTTTGGTAGTTTGAAATGTCATCTGTTTGGTAGTTTAAAATGTTATCTGTTTGGTAGTTTAAAATGTCATCTGTTTGGTAGTTTAAAATGTCATCTGTTTGGTAGTTTAAAATGTTATCTGTTTGGTAGTTCAAAATGTCATCTGTGTCATCTGTTTGGTAGTTTAAAATGTCATCTGTTTGGTAGTTTGAAATGTCATCTGTTTGGTTTAAAATGTAGTTTGAAATGTCGTCCAATGTCGTCACCCCCTCTTTCCAGATACCCAGCCAAAGAGTGGGTGCACCTGGGAAGTTTTGAGATGAAAGCCGAGCGGACAGTGCAGTCCTTCCCGACCCGCATCCTGGAGGAGTAACTTCAAGTTATCGTGAGAGTGGAGCTGGTGGAGCACCATGGCAACGAGCACTATTGTCCAATCACTTTCTTCCGTATACTGGGTTTGGACATGGCGTCTGATGAGGAGGATGCAGACCATGAGGGATTGGACTCTCAGGAACAGGTTGGAAAGCGCGATAAATTACGTCTATCATGATGGAACTTTTTATCAAAGAAGCCTATCGCAAAAAGTCTGGAAAGGTGCCTGTTAAAATCTTTTTTCTATTCTAATCCTTTGTCTCATTGACTGCTTGACAGCGGGTTCCCCGAAGCTCACAAATTCAATTAATTTTTCATCTTAGCAGCACCTTACCTAGTTATGAAAAATAAAATGTTTGCATGCTAAAGAAAACAACAGATTCCATTGAATGTGACAAGTTTACTTTAGCAACTCCACTGTATCAATTTTCACAGCTCATGCTATTTTTTTCTCAACTTGAGTGATTATAGTCGTCAGATTTGTGAACTCCATGGGTACCACTCCACCATGAACGTAGCAGTCCCCAGTCTGCAGAAATGAACGGAAAATTTTCTTTTTTTTTTTCTCCCCTAAAGGCGGAAGGAGAAAAAAGACGACAGGTCAGTGAGCCTGTTTGAAAAAAAAACCAAGGACACGGTGGTGAAACTGGTGGAAAAAATCTTGCAATGGTGCCGAGTTGGACAAGAAAGAACCATCAGCTGGGCAACCCGTAAGTGCTTTCTTTCTATTCTATCCTTTTGAGACCCAAATCGATGAAGAACAAAGGCAATAGATTCTTTGATCCTGTGACTCCAAGCACAACATACACAGTGGGTGGCTTACGCTCCTTTAGTAAAACAAGTAAAGTGCTTTCAAGGCTATTACAGCCCATAGAGCCAGAACTTATCCGGGTTTCTATAGCGTGAAGCAGAAGAGGCAATTGTAGTCACCTCCTGGACAGGACACTAGTTTGATGCAGGATTTTTACTCCGAAGCTAGTGTTTGTACCCATTTGCACTTAGGTAAAGTGGGGAAAATGGGTGTTAAGTGTCTTTCCCAAGGAACACAACGTCGGACCTAGTTTTGCTAGGGATTGGAACCCGGGACCTCATGATCCCAACTCCGGCAGCCTGACCACTCATTACACTGGCGTCACGTACACTTCTTTTATACCAACACAACTTACACGGGATAGAAATAACTGAAATGGGGTTACAGATAATCAACCAATCAGGGGTTTTTTTTTACCGCTAGTAAAATATGACCTAGTGTCAATCTATTCTTAGTATCGAAATTGTTGACTTCTTGTGTGAAGCCTTTTTGACGACATTTATCATGATGATGAAACAATGGATTCATGAACCGATAGATTTATGAACCTCCCATTTCACCCAAGCCAGTGGTAAGCGACCACTCCCAGGTATGTTTACAACTCTCTCTAAATTTGGGCGTGGATCATTTGAGCTCTCAGAGAGCCCTTCAAACAGCAATTATCATGGCTTCCACTCCCAATTGGCTCGAGACCAGTCACTCCAAATGTTCCCCTCCGCCCAGCCATCAACAGCAAACCTGTCCTCATGAGGGGGCTAATCGAGCTTTGGCGTTGAAAGGAGGACTTATTGATTCTCTTTTTAAGGGGGATTCTGTAGTCCAGAGGCAAGGTGTCGGCCTCTCAAGCCAAAAATAGTGGGTTCGAGCCCCACCGACAGTTGAACAATTTTCTAGAGTTTTTTTTCGAGCAAAATCTATCCCCCTGGTCCAGGTAGGTGGACCGACACCTAGTCCCATCGGAGACGGACAATGTAAAGGAGGTCCTGTGTGCAGATTTCAACACTCTGTGCACGTTAAAGATCCCTTGGCTGATTACAGGGCAGTCCAGTCAAAATTAAAAATCCTACCAAATCCCCTGAGATCACCTTAGTTGTGGATGTGGATAAATCAAATTAATAAAAAAATCTCAAGTTTTTTGAAGATGAAGATGAGTTGTAATTTCATCGGAATTACCCTGATAGTAACTTTGAGAGTACTTTTGGTAAAGATCAAGCGGGCACTGAGATATTTCAAGGTGCATGCAATATTGATGTAGATCTAGCGGAGGCTGAACTGGCTTTTTGATTTGATCTACCCACTTTCACAACTAAGGTGATCTTTGGGGCTTTTGGGTAGGATTTTTACAGCACCGGACTGCCCTGTAAACAGCCACGGTATTTTTAATGTGCACAGAGTTTTGTGATCTGCACACGGGACCTCCTGTTTATCGTCCATCTCTGATAGGACTAGGTGTTGATCTACCAACTTGGACCGGGAGGGGGGGGAGAGATTTTACTCAAAAACTTGAGAGATGTTTTCAACCATCGGCAGGGCTTGAACCCACGACCTTTGGGTTGAGAGGCCGACGTCTTGCCTCTTGACTACCGAGTCTCCCACTCAGGTGGCAGGGAAAGTTAAGACTCAGGAGATCCATGTTCAAAGGGCCCAGGGTTAAAAGAGTTCTCAATGGCTAAATGTTAATAATCTCATTAGATCACCTTAAACTTAATAGGAGGACATGATGATTCAAAGATAAGGTGTCAGCTTCTCAACCAAACGGTCGTGGGTTTGTGCCCTGACAGCTTGTAATGTGATCGCAATCATAAGAATAACTGTCATGATACATGAAATAGTGACAGAGAGAGCACAACAAAACAAAAATCACCAATCAGGCAGATGTATAATAAGAGGGGAGTGTGAGAATGTAAATCGGATCTATTTGTTCCTAATTGAACTCTACGTCTTTCTCCCAACCAGGCTGACAACACCACGGTTGAAGCTTCAGAAAGCAGATCTAACAAGGAAACGGAAGGTACTGCGCCTCTCCTCCTCATACCGAGAAACCGTCCGCGGAGATCGGATCCGACAGTCCGTCGATCCAGACGCCAGACGCAGGTCATATTCCCCGACCCCATGCCCTCAGTCGCGAAAGAGATCCCAATAGTCACGGTTGGCTGACACTGAGCAGCTCCCGCCGGAGGACAAGGAACCCCTCTGGTGACAAAGCTGGAGACGCCAGGAAGCCAGCGGAGGGGACGGAGGCATGGGTGTGAGTCCGTGGTCGTCCAGTGCAAAGGGTGATTCAGGACGATGCCCCCCAGAAGTGCCTCTTCCCATTAGGCCAAGGAGTTAAAGGTCAGTGAGTCCGTGGTCGTCCAGTGAAAAATTTGATGTTTGTTTGATAAATTCAGGACTGATGATGCCCCACCAGACGTGTGCCGCCTCTTCCTGTGTGGAGTTAACGAGTTAAAGGTCAGTGAGTCCTGAGAGATTCATGTTTTTCAGTTGTGTCGAAATTTTTATAGTGCTTGGTGGGGGGGGGGGATCCCTGAATTTTTTTGCTTTTGAGTTGAACAGGAATTTAAAAAGGTGTTTGGTTTGATAAATTCAATAATTTGGGGGGTCTCTTCTTTTTAAAAAGAGTGAAAATTATTGTTTTGTTTACAAAGGGAATAAGGTTGCGATAACAAAAACGCACATCATCAAGAGACTCCGTGCAAGGAGCCGCTGGTCACCTCGGGGTGGGTTTTGTGTTTCCATTTTCTAGTGTAATTACATGTTAACTTGTGAACAGTCAGGAAAGAAATAATTTTACATGTTTATTGTTTGAATGAAATCAAACGATCTTTCTTTGAGAACTAATTCATGTTTTCGAGTTTTTTTGGATACGTACGTTTTTTTGTAGATCATAGTTAAAGATCCCGTGGGCTTACAGGGCAGTCCTGGCAAAATTAAAAATCCTACAAAATCTAGAGATCACCTCAGCTGTGGATGTAGGTAAATCAAACCAAATTAAAAAAAAACCTTAGCTCCAATTGTGTCATTAGCTACTTATCTCATTTTTTTGTCTGCCTCTCAACTAGAAGGTCTCTTAATAAACTCCCAACTGTGTCATTTCACTCTAATTGTGTCATTTCACTTTGTGCTGTTTCACTTTGTGTCATTTAGCATGCAATTGTGTCAATAGCAGATCATAGTTGTTGTTTTTTTTTTTTTAAAGAATTCTACTCCTCTCCTCCTTCTCAAAACTGTTTGTATTTAGCCTGAATGTTTTTTGAGTGAAGTCTTCTTCTTCTTTTTTGTATAGATTCCAGATTTATCTTCCATCAAGACTTCATCACAAGTGCCAATAACATCAACGACAGTGTCTGACCAAATGACTACGACATCGACCTCTGATGACATCAACACCCAGACGGTTGATCCCATCGTTGGCCCGCCAGATTCAGACAAAAGTACCGCAAGCACAGCCTCAGTAGTGAATGAATGCAAGAGCGCTGCCCATTTAGACGTGCCAGGGTCGGACGACGTTGCCTCAGAGGAGCAAACCAGGGCGGAGGACGGAACAGCAAGGCCACGGTCAGCTGCTGGCTCGGCCAGTGACACCGTCTCAAGCCAAGGTCAGCAGGAGGAAAGTCAGATAGAGTCGTCTCAGTCCACGGTCTTCACGTCCGGTGTGTCGGCCCCAACCGCCCAGACTCTGGAGCCGAGCTCGCTGACCAGACAGGCAGACAAGAAGGACAGCCCGGCGTCTGTCATCACCCCAGGGCTCCACGTGGCCAAGTCACGGGCGTCAACGAAGCAGGGGGCCAGCGATTTGACCCACACCATGTTTCTAAAGGTGAGTACGGCAAGTGCAGCCTGCTTTTTTGGGCTCTCCTGTCATTTTGAGAGCTTTGCAACTTTAGAGCCACTTTGTGCGTCTTCTTTTTGTTTCCTTTTTTTTCTTCCTACCCCTTTTTGTTTATGGTATGCATTGCTGCATCTTCTTCATCCTCGTCTAGAATCTACAACGACATGAAAATCACAATTTCAAGGGAGGAAAGAAGACGTCCTTCTCGCCGTTTGACCAGGAAATGTATTCTGACCACTTGTTCAATGAAATACAAATTAGCAGACCACAACACACTCACTTAGTCTCGACGAAAAACATGAAACACAAGCAGACACGAACTTAGCACAGCCAATCAGCAATAACATCACAGTGATGAAGAAAAGATCACAACAAAACAAAAACTTTTAATGCCCAATGATAAGGTACCAAGTCAATCAAGTATGTGACAACTAAATGTGTGACACACGTATTGATGCGTGCTGAAAGAAGCCCTTCAATAAAGATCATATATTAATTGTTGCATCCAATCTCTCCTCTCCTTGTGGACCCAGCTGCTTTTATCAGTACATCAGCTGAGTTTCAATTTATGAACCCTCCTCTCTCCTCACAAAGTTCTATCCGTTTTTCACCTGACAGGTGTCTCCGTCTCCAACATCAAGCGTGAATGAAATGCCTGAAAACACGCTAGCCCCAGAAACGGCCACGACAAAATTACCCCAGGACGTCCCTCCTGCCAAAGACGTGGCTCCTGGCGTGGACGTTGATCAACCCAACCAGCAACCGCCCTCTGGCCAATCCGATGAAATGCAGCCATTGGGCCCCGGGTCACAAGTTGGAAAACACGACTGCGAAACCGCCAGTCGATCGAAGCATGGACCTAGTGAAGGTCC
Source organism: Doris montereyensis (assembly GCA_037039925.1). Classification (NCBI taxonomy): domain Eukaryota; kingdom Metazoa; phylum Mollusca; class Gastropoda; order Nudibranchia; family Dorididae; genus Doris; species Doris montereyensis. Next base: position 415,262 of record JAXRKP010000213.1, on the reverse strand, counting down.
CTGTCATGCTCAACTCCAAGCGCCGATCGTCCATTATGAAGCTGAACAACCGCATCTTGGCTCTGAGCTCAACGTCTCCATGACAAAAGTAAGGCCATAGCACTAGACTGTCACTCCTATGTTCTCCCTTCAGCTTTCATTTCATGCTTGCTCCCATCTCATGCTTGCTGTTCTTTTCTCCCTTTGGCCTTTTTGTTCACCTTACATTCATCTCACATTCCTCTCTTTCCTACTTCTCCTTGTTTTTCCTTCTTGTTCCTTCTTCTGCTCCCCCATTTTCTTCCTTTCTTCTTGTTCTTGTTGTTATTCCTTTTCTTTTGATGTTCTGCCTACTGATGGTGGATGCTACTGATAGATCCTACTTCTTTCCTTTCACCCTTTTCATGACTTTCATCTTCTTCTTCTTCTTCTTCTTCTTCTTCTTCTTCTTCTTCTTCTTCTTCTTCTTCTTCTTCTTCTTCTTCTTGTTCTTCTTCTTCTTCTTCTTCTTCTTCTTCTTCTTCTTCTTCTTCTTCTTCTTCTTGTTCTTCTTCTTCTTCTTCTTCTTCTTCTTCTTCTTCTTTTTCTTCTTCTTCTTCTTCTTCTTCTTCTTCTTCTTCTTCTTCCCTTTATGTGGTTGGTTGCGGGCACTGCTGGTAAATCTTATTTTTTCCCTTTCCTTCTTTCACTTGTCTTCATCTTGCTGTTTCCTCTTAATTCACCCTGAGCACACTGCAATGGTTTACAGGGTAACTTTCAAAGAAACAAATTTTCTTCTTCTTCTTTGTCTTCTTTTTCTTCTTTTTTTGTTTGTTCTCCTCCTTTCTTTTCCTTCTTTTGTTTCTGCTCCTCATTTTTTCATCTTTTTCCTCTACTTTTTATTTCTATTTCATTTTTTCTTTTGTTGTTATTTTCTTTTTTTTTAAGTTTGTTATTGAAGTGTCCAAGCTTGGCTTACTAAGGTAACAGATTCTTGCCCTTAGAAGGGGAAAGGCAGATTCACGTGACTGCATTTCTGAAAGAAGACAAACCAAAATTGACCGGACCTGTCACTCTTAGGTTTTGGCTTCCAGGTTGCCTATCAATCTCAGCTTTTCTCAAACTTTTGACAATGTTGTTCTAGTACATTCCATGTAAACTGTGTTTTTAAAACTATTTTTCAGGTATCTGGAAGAACTGAGCCGAGCCTTCAAGCAGCAGAATGAAGACATGATGAGTTTGGTCAACAAAACAGTCCACAGACTCAATTTGAATATCGCCGCTTCAGAAGAAAGGGTAAGGGTATTGTTCAGCCTCGCCATTGCTGCTTTGGTGGCTTTCGTTATGCACCTCCACAATCCTTCTTTTTACGCTAAACTTTGGTAAATCTTTCTTTACGTGTCGATAGGTCCTCGTTGAACACTGAGGTGATGCTTAGAACCTGGATTATTCTGCCCCATTTAAGGCCAAAGCAGAAAAAACAGTAACTATTTGAGACATCTTCACTGATAAACTCAAAAGTGCAAATATTAGTTTCGCTTTGTTTTTCATCGCTTTGTTTTTCATAGTGTGATGTGAATGTTTTATTTTCCCACTCTTAAAACCGTTGATTACGACATAAATGTTTCTGATTGTTAAAAGCAGTGTACATATTTTGTATCGTCTCATTCAAATATTTCAGTCCGTTACTCTACTGTCATTAATGTTTTTTTCCCTTTGCTTTTCTCTTCTACCTTCCCTTCTCATCCCATGGGTTTTCCGTCTCTGGGACCTTCACCAGCAAACCCAGATCGACGTCCTGTCCCAGCGACTCATCAACTTGACAGCTGTGGTGACCAGCATGCAAGTGTTGGTGGATGAGATGGGAAAAGAGGTGAGTAATGTGTGAAAGAAAAGAATTCAAACCACTTCATGCAGCTGGCGTCGGTGGCCGGGTGTCTAAGCTGTCGGACTTGGGATCATGACTTCCAGGGTGAGAATCCTAGGAAGGCTAGGCCCAAAGTTGTGTTCCTTGGGAAAGACACTTAACACACATTTTCCCTACTCGACCCAGGGGCTAACGGATGCAAGCATTAGTCTGATTAATGTCCTGTCGAGGAGATGATTATTAACTTCTTTCCTTTAAGGCCGTTTCAGCCCATGGTGCCAGAGCTTGTCCCAGTTTCTATAATGTTAAGTGGAACAAATGATAGAATATGGCCTCCTCCTGAACAGGACGCTAGTTTTGTCACAGATTTTACTCCCCCAGTTGATACTTGCACCTGGGTGGAGTGGGGTGTTAAGCACCTTCCCCTAAGAACAGAACGTCTTTGGGCGTAGCATTGTCAGTATTCCAATCCAGGACCTGCCAATCCTACGTCCAAGAGCCTGTCCACTCCACCACTGATGTCACCGATGATGAGGGCTGTGAGAAAGGCAAAAACATGTTTTCAACTGGAATCAGTGAGGTGTTGAGGGGCAATCTGTAGTGCTGTGAATCGTAATCACAATTAGCTTGGTTTGATTGGCTGGCTGGCTCAAAACAATAACAAAGAGTTCATGAAAGGCTTTAAGGTGTTTCCAGGTATCAGGTTTTTTAGTTTGAAAATAAAAAGGTGGGGGGATGGGGTGGGGGGGGTGCCACACACTTTCAAAAGGGATGGTCATAAAAAAAGGGCGTATTGCATAATATTGGGGATGGAGTGTAAATTTCAAGGAAACAAACTCATTTTGTTGTTGTTATCATTGGCAGCTCCACCAGAGACAGCTGATCATGGGGATGCTGCAAGCCATGCTGTTTGTGTGGCTGATGGTCTCACCCTGCGTGGCCGATGCAAGCCCCAGCAGTCCATTGCTGACCACCAGTTTCTGCTGGACACCATGCCCAAGCAACCGCAGGTCAGGGAGCGAGGAACTCCGACATTGGTGTGAAAGAGAGAAGTCATGAACTCCCTGACGACAGTTGGTGTATTGAAAAATGTGAAGATTGGCCCTCTTTCTGGCTATCCCAAGATCTATGATTTATTGGTGTGAAAAAGTGAAGTCATGGCGGGTGAGAAATGTTGGGGTTGTTTGTTTTTCTCATAGATTGCCCTTTCTGGCTATTTTACATTCTAAATGCTTCTCGCGTTCGTCCGTTTCCTTCATGTTATTGCCGATGATTTGAATTTGGTTTAGGTTTTGTCAGAGTCGTTTCCTTCAGAGTTACGAGCTGTTGTGCAAGTAAGTTAGAATTTGGTTTTAGCGGTCAGAGTCCGTTTTCGATTTGAAACAATTGGCAGCTATGCAACTAGAAAGCAAAACTCTTGACAGCCACCACCACAGCCAAGTTTTATTCATTGGTTATAATGTCTATCTTCAATGGGCTTTTCAAAGGTGTTAAGTTTGTTTTTCTTTTTACTCTTCCCATCCCCACCCATCCCACTCAGCTCGATCATCAAAGTTGCCAGAGGGTGCAGAAAATAACGACACACATCTTGGTTCTAGCATGGTTCAGGTAATGTGTGCATTGTTCTCTGTTTTTTAGTGTCTGTGAGTGTGTTTTAGGAAGGGGAGATGGATTTTTGTTAAGTTTCTATCTTTTTAGGTATCTGTATGTGTGTGTGTGTGTGTGGGGGGGGATGTGTTTGTGGCTGGATTAGTTTTACATTTACATTCTTTTTGGAGGCAGGTGTCTGTCTGCCTGTCTGTGTACACTTTTTCTCATGTTTGACATAAAAGATTGTATCACATCGTTGGCTCAGAATTACATTGTCCCACGATACAGTGAGGCAACAATCTTATAATCGTTATCAGATTCAGTCATCAATAACTGTTGTCCTGTCTCACAAAAAATTAAATTGCAACCCAACTCTGTCTAAGCTTGTGGTAAATTTCACCTGCATTTTGTCTAACTACTGGTTTGAGTGATTAGCCGGTTGCTACTGGTAGGTCCTACTTCTTTTCATTTACTCTTTTATTTCTGTTTCATCTTGCTGTTTCCTCTTAATTCACCCTGAAGTAAGATTTGTCAACACCTCGCACCAACTGTCCACTAAGCTTTAGTGGGGAATTTGTGCAAGATGCTGGTGTAAATCTTACCTCCTCTTTTTTTGTTTCATGTACATCTGTCTCTCGTGTGGGCGGTTGGCGGGTGCTACTGGTAGGTCTTACGTCTTTGCTTTTCACTCTTATACATATATTTCTTTCATCTTTGTGTTTCTCTTGATTCACCCTGAGACTACTGTATATGGTGAATGGGATGAATTGCGATTGCAATGAAGCTCTCTCGTGTTGCTGTTTTCTCTCAATTTTACTTACCCTGACATTGTCACAAGAGCTAAATGGATTAATGTTTAAAATCTTGTTCTAAAAAAACCCACACCATATACTTTTTAAGAATAATCTGTGGCATTCTTTTCTTCTTTTTCTCTATGTTTGTAAATGTGCGCATACTGATATTAATTTTGTTTTCCTGATGTTTCTCTCAATCAGACGTCCAAGAAGAAAAGCGCAAGAAATTGAAAATTGAGTGGCAGGAAAAGAATACATAGAAACGAAATCGTTGTCATTCCTGGAATCTCCCAAGATGGCGGCAAGTTTTCTCGCAACGTCAACAAGTTCTCATCCGCCCCCTCCCCGTCCACCACATCAGCTTTTGTCCTCAACACATTCAATCCAATGCCTTCACAAAAGCCGAGCCCCAAACCCTTCACAACGCTACATCAGCAGCCATCCCTACTTTCCCATCAAACACTCTCCATGCTCTCATCAACACAGGCGGTCAAAGAGAATATTCCTTTGGTTCCCCGGGATCGTTTGGGACAAGCCTCAATGGCTCTTACATCAGCCCGGCCAGGTCGCCTGTCTTTGCTGCAAGGGGCGGCGTTCAGACCATCCCTGCCACATCACCGTATCATCGTAGCCCCACTCATCATCCATCTTCGTCCCGACTCGATCAAAGAGTTTAACTCCCCCTCTAGGCTCATTAGAAAATGTCCAAATCACTCATCACCCACACCCTAGCATCATGACTCATTCTCCCAGTCCCAGGCGGTTCAGCTTGGACAGCAAAGAGTCTGTAAGTAGCAGTCCTGAATTCAAGCTGCCCTCCTACCACCGCAGCAAGCTGCGCCGAATGGGTAACTCCTTGGACACCGCCTCGTCTGGCATCATTAACCTGAAAAAAGGGGGTGTGCTTAAACATGGCTTGTCGTCCTCAACCTTTTCGCCAAAGAAAGCGCCGCGTGTTGCGGCCCGACAGCTACCTTTTCTGACTTCTTCAACGAGGAAGCTCTTCTGTCTGAGAATCGCTTTCTCCTTCCAGGGAACGAAACCAGGGATTTGTCACCGGCGCCTGTTTCATCGACCGGCGGCTGCTGTTGAACCGGGGAGTGGACATCAGTACAGAACGACAGTTGTGTACGGTAACCCCAGGCCATGTTCCAAACAAATCAGCCAGCGGCAATGAAGCCCTCTATCTCCCCCGTCCACACACCGTCACTTGTTGATCAGCTGAAACCTGAAGTTTTCCTCCTCGTGTCTCTCCATCTTTCATCCCGTTTGGACACGCCTATCCCCAACTAACGGTTTCCTCCTCCTCCTCACCCCGCCACCGCCACACACCCCCAATGTCAACGTACCCTAGCCCGGCACCATTGTCTTTCACCCACTCAATGTCATTCCCTCCACCCTACAATTTGGTTCATCAAGACAAAGGCAGGCACCAGGAAGCCCAGCTGCCTGCGGCGTACCCTGCCCCCGCCTTGCCTCCGGTGTCTCGACCCAAAGACCACGGAGGTCAACTCAGGCCGGGCAAACGGCGGAAACACGTTGCGAAAAAACAGTCACCCAGGTCTCACCGACGGCAGGGCTCCTTCCCCATAGAGCACAATGGTGCAGCACCTGTGTCGGAGGCGGAACTGAAAAAACATCACAACTCTGTGGACATGTTCAATAAGTTGCCGCCCAAACAGCCGGCTCCCACGGCAAAATGAGAAAGAGTGGCTCCCTGTCTGGCGTTTCGTGGACCAAAGATCAGGCCGTCAAACCCAGTGGCGACATTGACGTAGAACGCAGAAAAGGAGCCAAGTGTTGAGACGCTTTTTCGTTTTATGATCCATAGCTGCCAACCAGTACGTAAAAAGGGTATTTAGTAAGGGGTTTTTTGGGGCTCTGAGAGTCAATAAGTCTGTATTTACCGTGAAAAGTCTAAGTTGAAGGGTTAACTGTTGGGTTTTTTAAGAAACCCTTAACTAACGGCAGAGACTATGGGACATTGGTGTCAAAATTCTGAAAATGTTTGTTATTTCCTTAACCCTTGTAAGGCTAACCTGCCGGCTGACCTCAATATCGATCGATACTCTCGTTTCGCTGTGTACGAGGCTTCCGCGCATGGCACCAAAGTTTTTCGCCCCGCTAACGAGGCTGCCTTGCTTGACCACGACATACCTGTGATTAGTGTGATTGTTTTTGATCTTCGTTTAGTTAGGTGACATAGCGGGCAATTCATTTTGTTATTGTTATTGTCATCGTGTTTATATTGCATTGTTTACTAACAATAACATCTATTACAGCCTACTTTTATTAAACAGGAAAAGGAATAATACTGCAGTTGGCCTATTACTAATGAAGAGGAATATGAAAGGTATAATACTAATAGATAGAAAAACGGGTCAGGACTGAGAAATCTTCAGTGTGCCCAACCTTCATAAGCAACAAGGAGACATAGAAACAAATAAATACTAAACAATGCTGGACGAAACTAATAGAGCCACTGGTGCAACGACCCATCGCAATTTCCATCAACAGAGCAAAGCTCATAACAACAATAAATAAAAAGAAAAGACAAAAAGAAAGAAGAAAATGAAATACAACTGCTATAAGAGAGATGGAGAGAGAGGAGGGAGGGATAGAAAGGGAGAGAGAAAGAGGAAAGGAAACAAAAAGAGACATAACATAAAGAAAATGAGGAAGATAAAGAAAGACAAATGGGAGAGAAAGAGACAGACAGAGAGATGAGGTAACATATAGAGAGGGAGGGAAGGGGGGGGTCACGTGGCTGCATGGTCAGGCTTTACTCCAGTCATTCAATAATATGGCTGTCTGTGTCAATCAAATTTTATGTAGTAAAGTTTCAATGAACAGCATTTGTCTTTAACTTCTAAAGGAATCATTTTCATTTTCACATCTATAATAAAATGATGAAACTATAATACTAATACTAATACTAGAGGAAATGTCCAACCACCTTTCGCTAATCCCATGACCGAGTCCAGTGTGCATAGATAACACATTCCCATGATGAAAGAAACAGGCCCTCCGGTTTAATGCTTTCACAAGTGTGCATCGCCCCAGCTGCGACAACGCGCTCTATCCCAGACCTAACACCTCTCCTCAGCTACATGCTTCCCATGCTTTTGAAAACTCCTCCCTACCCTATGTCTATCACTAGTATCACCCTCTCTTCTCCTTTATAATAACATGAAAGACCATCATTTTGTATTCTTGGCTGTTGCCTTCCTACAGTTCAATAGTAATCCACCTCCTCCCAAGCAGCCCCCACCCCTTAGGCAATCCAGGGCTTTTTCACTTCATCCCCCACTTTTGGATGTCAGCTTCCTCCTTAGTCCTTTCTTTACGGCAGGAAGATAGACTCTTGTAGTTTCTAATAGCTATACACTTCCAATAGCCCTCCTTCCTCTTGTCCAGATACCACATGTCATCATGACCATGTGAAAGGATCTGTTTGAGAGATTAAAGTCCCTTTGTTGCTGGTCGCTGTTTCAGATGAAAGCTTCAATTTTCCCTTGTACTTTCAACACTTTAACCTCTTCATTCTTATGTGAAAAAGAGGTGGGGATGTATTTTCACGTATGTGACGTTTGACATTATAACTATCAACACAATGCTCCCCCTGATTGGTCAACCCTGAACATAGTTTCTTTCTTAAATTTTATTGACTGAAGGCCACGCCCTCCATTCAGGCTGACCATAGGTGTGTTTTTATTTATATTAATCACTATTTCTTGCTTGTGGTTGGAGCTTTTTACCAAAGTAATTGACATCGGTCCTACGAAGACAAGAGTCTTTGGTTTTGTCCACTTTGCAGAGGGTACACAGCCTGCATTTGAGATAGAGTTCCTGTGTGTTGTTGTATGTCTTTATAAGAAATATATCGAGTGTGTTTTAGGCACGGAAATGAACTGTCACTTTCACCCCTTTAGAATAATAGATTTTCTCTAACGCTTGTCTCAGTGGAAGGCCGGGAGTGAAAAAATGTACGGCACCCGTCGTTAGCGTAGGTGTGCTTAGAGTGACTTATTTCACTTATAATATATAAATTATGTCTTTCTGTCCGACCTTCTATCCTGGTGTGACGCAGTCTTGATGGACATTCTGGTGGTTCCTACTTCTTCCTCCTATTGTTCTTTTACATCTCTCTGTCCTACTCACCATGAGCTCATTGCATGTGGTGGATAGGCTAGACTGGTCTGAAATATGCAGGTTTTTTGCTTGCTTCGTTGTTACGTTTCCTTATGCGAGAGCGTCTCATACCTCCAGGCTTGAATAGTAAATTAGAACCGACTTTCTCGCAGGACAGGTAACTGAGCATTAAGAGTAAGAGCCATCACTGTAGTTATTCCGTATTGTGTCAGGGATTTTCTCTCTCGGAGTTTATGTTGTTCTTTTTTGTCTGTTTTGTCTTTTGTTTGACTGTGGCTCTACGCTGCATTAATTTGCCTACCATCCTCCCCCCCACCTATTTCCATGCCCAGATCCCAAACCAAAGATAATTTCCTTGCCATACATGATGTTTCTGGCCTTGGCATTACCTCTATCCAAATCAGGTCATGCTGTTTCACACATGTTGTTGTTGTTGTTGCTCTTTTGATTTCCAATGCTAATTTTTAAGCAAAAGACACACGTCTTGATAAAGATAGTCAGTGATACGTTCTGTGTCCAGCGTTGCTTTTCTGTGCAATTCGGTGGCGTTTACTTCACGGGACGTTTTTTCCCGTTCCTCGCACAACCCCCTTGCTCCCATCCTCCCAAGAAATGTCTTTTACCGTTCTACTTAGTTATCACTTCCTCTTTAATCCCTCACAATTTTTATGGTTTTTTCTTTTTTCTTCTTAAAGAGTAACTTTATCTTGTCTTTTTTTAAACATATATATACAGAACAGCAAACAAACGGAAAATTTCAGATGTAAATTTTCAATGATTGTTGTTATTGAAGTTCTCTAAATTCTCAGTCAAAGATGTTTTTTTAATTCGACGGTGTGTTTGATTTTCGAAGTTTATACAGTTTTAAAAAATAATTTCATTTATGTTGGTTAATTGAAAAGGGATTATTACGTGAAATGCTTCCTAAAAAATTCCAAAATTTCACTCCTTAACTTCCATGAACTTGTATAAAACATACAAATATATCATAAGAATATATATAAATATATAAATATATATTTATCTTGACTGTTATATTATATTTTGGAGACAAGGGTGCAAGAAAACTCGAGAATTTTATTTTATTTATCTTGAATAAACAATGAAACAAGGTTGTTGGGTGTTTGCTTTTGCATGAAACTTAACTCTCGTAATATCTGATTGCATCAATATGTAATGAAAATCGCTTATTACATTTACACATCTTTGACATCAAATGTTTGCATTTATTTGTCACATACATCAGACTTTTGCATTGATATGTCACATATTTAAAATATTGCATTTTTGTGTCACGTCAAATATTGCATTTTTGTGTCACATACATCAAATATTGCATTGACGTGTCACATACATCAAATATTGCATTGATGTGTCACATACATCAAATATTGCATTGATGTGTCACATACATCAAATATTGGATTGATGTGTCACATACATCCAATATAGCATTGATGTGTCACATCCATCAAATATTGCATTGACGTGTCACATACATCAAATATTGCATTGATGTGTCACATACATCCAATATAGCATTGATGTGTCACATACATCAAATATTGCATTGATGTGTCACATACATCCAATATTGCATTGATGTGTCACATACATCAAATATTGCATTGATGTGTCACATACATCAAATATTGCATTGATGTGTCACATACATCAAATATTGCATTGATGTGTCACATACATCAAATATTGCATTGATGTGTCACATCCATCAAATATTGCATTGATGTGTCACATCCATCAAATATTGGATTGATGTGTCAATATTTGATTGATGTGCCACTTACATCCAATATTGCATTGATGTGTCACATACATCAAATATAGCATCATATTATCAATACATCAAATATTGCATTGATGTGTCACATACATCAAATATTGCATTGATGTGTCACATACATCAATATTGCATCGATGTGTCACATACATCCAATATAGCTTTGATGTGTCATATACATCAAATATTGCATTGATGTGTCACATACATCCAATATAGCATTGATATGTCACATATATCAAATATTGAATCGATGTGTCACATACATCAAATATTGCATTGATGTGTCACATACATCCAATATAGCAATTAAATAGCATCATATTATCAATACAGCATTAAATAACACAAATCCTACATAAAATCCAGAATTATTTTTAGATTAAGATGTTGAGCAGTATAACTATATTTATGCTCATGCGTTGGTTTTCCACAAGCCTCTAGCAATAAAGTGAGTCAAACACAATTTGTTGTTGTTGCTGTTGTTGCAATAACTCGATTCTCATCATCAAATGCAAATGTTTATTGTGGTCATCAAAAGGTCATATCAAAACAGGAGTGGGGTATGTCATTTGAGTCTTGTTATTGGTCATGTTGAAACTGAAAGCCACATTGTTCTAACCGAAGGCAGATCTTTTCTCCTTCCTTTATTTATCTTCTGTCTGGCATTGCTTTTTGTTGGTCTGAAGATGGAAGTGATTGCTTTGTGAGTCACATGGTCTTGGGTTTAAATCTTGCACCCCTTGTGCATGGAAAGAGCAAACGTTTACCTGGATTTATTTCAGTTGAATTTAACGTCTAGTCTTATCGGAGATATGAAAACATGGTGACTCCCCAGGCCTTTGTCCAACAGAAGTGACTTAAAAGTGTGTACCATGTGTGTCAGGTCAAAGTTTTAGAGTGTGTGGGAAACACAGCGGTCCATGCCTATTAATATTATAAAGGATTGTGACATGTGAACAAGTAGGCTTAATCAAAACATGTCCTATCCAAATTTGTTGTCTTCTTGTTTCTTCATGTTGCAATGCTTCAGCATTTCCATGGATTAAATTGCATGACATGATCATAAGATATTTTGTATATATTCTGATGGTACAGAATTTTCTAAAGAAGGCCTGTGCATGTTTATGGGTGTGAAAATTATTATATTGCCCAGCTGATGTACTTGAAAGCAGGAGACATATTTTTAGTATCTGATGCTGGCGTTTTGTAAAGTGAAGGCAAACAGCGAGAGAAGGGGCAGTGTTGAAAGTAATAGAAAAAGACCTGACTTAACAAAATTTCCCTCTGGGATGAAATAAAGTAAATGAATTGAATTGAATTGAATTGGATTAAATAGACCTGACTTGTCTAACATTCATTCTCATGCACACAGTGCACACAATTGGAATGTTCTTGTCAAAATTTGCACAACACCAAAAAATGTACGCACACAGACTAAAAAAGCATAGGAGGAACACTGATCAAGAGAAATTACATGTACCCTAAATGATTAGAATATTGTTGGTGATAGGGGAACATTGATCAATAGCAATTACATGTACTCTAAATGATTAGAAAATTGTTGGTGATAGGGGGAACATTGATCAAGAGCAATTACATGTACTCTAAATGATTAGAATATTGTTGGTGATAGGGGGAACATTGATCAAGAGCAATTACATGTACTCTAAATGATTAGAAAATTGTTGGTGATAGGGGGAACATTGATCAAGAGCAATTACATGTACTCTAAATGATTAGAATATTGTTGGTGATAGGGGGAACATTGATCAAGAGCAATTACATGTACTCTAAATGATTAGAATATTGTTGGTGCCGTGTAAATAAATTTTTAAAAATGGGAAAGGTTGATTCTTTCTTTATTTGACTTCTCTTTGATCGTACATGTACTTTGATTACAATGGATACAAATCTAATTAGAGCAAGATTTTATATACCTTTACTATGATTTACTGCAAATAGATTTGTTTCATTGTGATAAAGGTATGATCAAAGAGAAAAATCATCCTTCCCCTTTTATTTTTTTCGCAGATAGCGATTTGCATCAACGATATACAGGAATGAACTTGTCCGGTTTATCTTATTTTCATCTGGTTGGCTCACTTTATTTTTCTTTTCTTTTTTATCCCACAAATATCACAGTGCTTAGTGTAGAAAATCAAAAATCATGAAACAAACTTATCTTGTGTTTTTGTTTGTGTGTTTTCAATAATATCACATAAATTTGATTTATGATTGAAATCAAACACGTCAGAATGAAAAGCTTTTTTTTTATTTTAAATTGCTTCAAAGAATATCTGTTTAGCTTAAATTTTACTTAATTCAAAAACAAATATTTTGCTTCCCAGCTTTTGGTGACACCCATTTGCACTCACAATGTAGGACCTGGTGGAAAAAGGTCCGAACTCAATCCTTAGCTCATGGTCTCAGGTTGCAACTGCCCTAGGACCAGACCTCTGATGCCACTGATATGAAAACGTCCCCAAAAATTCCTTTGCCGATTATTTTTTGATTCATCGATTTTTTATACACTATCATCATTTGATGCAAAGGCGCGCAATAACTTGACAATATTTCCCATTCCCCAATGTTGATATGTTGTTACATTAACAAATATAATTTATAACTTTGTTGACACATTACATTCAAAACATGAATTTCACATTGAATATTCAATATTCGTTCATATTCTTGTTATATTGATGCTATTTATTCATCATTTCTCGATGATTGTATTTATTGTGTAGTTGCAGTATTAACTTTCTACATGTCCTTTGACTCTTTATGTCTGAATGATAGGCAACTGTAGACTGCTTTACCGAAAATTCAAAATGATTATTAACTTATTGATTTCTCTTCTCTGGAGAGATTTTTTTCTATTTGCATTTTCTCTAACCCAGTCAAAATGGAAGAAAGCAGTTCTTGAAATTATGTATGGATCAAAAAGTTGAGGAAATAAAAGATTGGAATTGCTGATTGAACGTTGATGATTTTTCTTGTGTTTTTTGTCTTCTGCTAAACACAATTCTCCCTGAATGCAATGTGGTTGGTTACTGTGAGCAAGTTGCATTTTCTGGGGCGCTAATGTCCAATGCAAACGTTGACCTAGATTCTTTTTTTTTTTTTGTCTCTTTTCTCTTTTGTTTCTTTTTCCTTTCTTTTTTTTTTTCTTTCTTTTTTTGTTTGTAAAATTGACTTACAGCATTATTCATATTGATTTTGTCTAATTGATGAAATTTTCGGTGCGTTGATTTAATAGGGCTGCCAAGAAATATTTGTACATATGAGGTTGTGTACATTGACCGTAGGGTGAATCCTGTCATTTACGCATTTCATTAAAAATCCTTCTTATTATTATGATTATTATTATTATTATTATTATTATTATTATTATTATTATTATTATTATTATTATTATTATTATTATTGATTATTATTATTATTGATATATATATATATATATGGATATTTTGTAATAATATTTGTTGAGGGTAAAATAATTTCCTTATTAGGTATATCTTATGTGTACTTTCATATGTTGTGTAGCCTGCCATTGTGAGAAGGAAAACACATAATTATCATGCATTGAATCTTGTTCAAAAGACACAGTTTTTACGTTTTATTCATTTATTGCTGTTACTGTTGTAGTTTTTCTCGTTGTTCGTGGTTTGTCAGATTTGTTAAAGAGAGATTGTACGAAAGCAGTGACCAATGTTCCCTCTAAGCTGAAGGCATGTGCATGCGCACTCCAGGGAGAAAAGGTGTGCGTGGTCAAGAAAGAAAAACAACTTTTCATGTCTAAAGTTTATTCTTATGTATCACAAAATTGGGATTTATTTGTCCAACTTTGCACAAAACCAAGAAAATGTTCACACAATTGGGATTTATTTGTCCAACTTTGCACAAAACCAAGAAAATGTTCACACAATTGGGATTTATGTTCACACAATTGGGATTTATTTGTCCAACTTTGCACAAAACCAAGAAAATGTTCACACAATTAGGATTTATGTGTCCAACTTTGCACAAAATCAAACAATGTGTATACACAGACTGCAAACAATTAGAGGGAATACTGACTGAGACTGATATAAAAATTTATTTTATAAAATCCTTTAGGGCCCTTATGGCCCATAGAGCTAAACCTTATCTCGGTCTCTGTAGCATAAAGTGGAAAGGTGATAATTATCACCTGCTGAATCAGATGCTAGTCTGTTGCAGGTGTTTTACTCCTGAACCGGATGCTAGTCTGTTGCGAGTTTTTACTCCTGAAACAGATGCTAGTCTGTTGCAGGTTTTTTACTCCTGAACCGGATGCAGTCTGTTGCAGGTTTTTTACTCCTGAAACGGATGCTAGTCTGTTGCAGGTTTTTTACTCCTGAACTGGATGCTAGTCTGTTGCAAGTTTTTTACTCCTGAAACGGATGCTAGTCTGTTGCAGGTTTTTTACTCCTGAAACGGATGCTAGTCTGTTGCAGGTTTTTTACTCCTGAACCGAATGCTAGTCTGTTGCAAGTTTTTTACTCCTGAACCGGATGCTAGTCTGTTGCAAGTTTTTACTCCTGAAACGGATGCTAGTCTGTTGCAGGTTTTTTACTCCTGAAACAGGATGCAGTCTGTTGCAGGTTTTTTACACCTGAACCCGATGCAGTCTGTTGCAGGTTTTTACTTCTGAACCCGGTTGCCTATTGATTTTTTTTACCCCGGATGCTAATCTGTTGCAGGTTTTTACTCCTGAACCAGATGCTAGTCTGTTGCAGGTGTTTTACTCCTGAACCGGATGCTAGTCTGTTGCAGGTTTTTTACTCCTGAACCAGATGCTAGTCTGTTGCAGGTTTTACACCTTAACCGGATGCTAGTCTGTTACTTTTTTTAAAATGCTGAACAAGATGCTAGTCTGTTGCAGGTTTATTACTCCTGAACCGGACGCTACTCTGTTGCATTTTTTTAACTCGTGAACCAGATGCTAGTCTGTTGCAGGTGTTTTACTCCTGAACCAGATGCTAGTCTGTTGCAGGTTTTTTTACTCCTAAACCGGATGCTAGTCTGTTGCATTTTTAACTCCTGAACCAGATGCTAGTCTGTTGCATTTTTTTACTCCTGAACCAGATGCTAGTCTGTTGCAGGTTTTTTACTCCTGAACCGGATGCTAGTCTGTTGAATTTTTTACTCCTGAACTGGATGCTCGTCTGTTGCAGGTGTTTTACTCCTGAACCAGATGCTAGTCTGTTGCAGGTTTTTTACTCCTGAACTGGATGCTAGTCTGTTGCAGGTGTTTTACTCCTGAACCGGATGCTAGTCTGTTGCAGGTTTTTTATTCCTGAACCAGATGCTAGTCTGTTGCAGGTTTTTTTTACTCCTGAACCAGATGCTAGTCTGTTGCAGGTTTTTTACTCCTGAACCAGATGCTAGTCTGTTGCAGGTGTTTTACTCCTGAACTAGATGCTAGTCTGTTGCAGGTTTTTTACTCCTGAACCAGATGCTAGTCTGTTGCAGGTCTTTTACTCCTGAACCAGATGCTAGTCTGTTGCAGGTTTTATACTCCTGAACCAGATGCTAGTCTGTTACAGGTTTTTACTCCTGAACCAGATGCTAGTCTGTTGCAGGTTTTTTACTCCTGAACCAGATGCTAGTCTGTTACAGGTTTTACCCTGAACCAGATGCTAGTCTGTTGCAGGTTTTTACTCCTGAGCCAGATGCTAGTCTGTTGCAGGTTTTTTACTACCACGCTGCGGTTGGTACTCATTAACACCTGGGTTGAGCGGGAAAATATGTATTAAGTGTCTTTCCTACGGAACACAACGTCAGACCTAGCACTGCTATCATTCGAACCCAGGACTTCAATTATCCCAAGTCCAGCAGCTTAGCCACTAGACCATCGATGTCCCGTGACTGTAATTTGTTTTGATAGATGGTGAAGTATCAGCATTGGTTTGCTTGATCGACTGTCCACTGCCTTTGTGGGCGGTCGTTTTCAGTTCGGAGAGAACCCTTCGAAAAAGTATGGTTATGAGACTAAACACTAAACACAACTCCCAACTCCCTTTCCATTCAACTTTATTTGTTGAGAGGAGAGAGACGATTGCACAGTATTATCTATTTTGCCTGAGGTTTTTTTTATTCGATTTGATATGATTTACCCACATCCACAGCTAAGGTAATCTCTGGGGTTTTTGGTAGGATTTTTTTATTTTGCCCGGACTGCTCTGTAAACAGCCAAGGGATCATTAACGTGCACAGAGTGTTGTGATCTGCAAACGGGACCTCCTCTTTTATCATCCGCCTCCAAGGGGACTAGGTGTCGATCCACCTACATGGACTAGGGGGGGGGGGGTAGGTTTTACTACTTGAGAAAGATTTGCAACTGTTGGGGCTTGAACTCACGACCTTTTAGTTGAGAGGTCAACCTTTTAGTTGAGAGGTCAACCGTTTTGTTGAGAGGCCGACACCTTGCCTCAGGTAGTACCCCCCCTCCCCTCTTTCAACTTCCGTGTCGCTCACTGCTGCTTCTGGTGTGACTTCCACTCTGCCCAAGGTCAGTCCCACAAAAAAAAAAGGATTTTACTGTTGCACTGAAATAATTTCTCCCACTTTTGCAAGTGGCAAAACTGTAGTGATTCATTTTTAGTAAAATGGCAGCCTTACACTAAACGAAGCCTTACACTAAATGAAGCCTTACACTAAATGAAGCCTTACATTAAACGAAGCCTTACACTAAATGAAGCCTTACATTAAACGAAGCCTTACACTAAACGAAGCCTAAATGAAGCCTTACATTAAACGAAGCCTTACACTAAACGAAGCCTTACATTAAACGAAGCCTTGAAGCCTTACATTAAAACGAAGCCTTACACTTACACACTAAACGAAGCCTTACACTAAACGAAGCATTAAACAAAGCACATTAAACGAAGCCTTACACTACACTAAACGAAGCCTTACACTAAACGAAGCCTTACACTAAACGAAGCCTTACACTAAACGAAGCATTAAGCCTTACATTAAACGAAGCCTTACACTAAACGAAACCTTACACTAAACGAAGCCTTACACTTACACTAAACGAAGCCTTACACTTACACTAAACGAAGCCTTACACTAAACGAAGCCTACACTTAAACAAGCCTTACACTAAACGAAGCCTTACACTTACACTAAACGAAGCCTTACACTTACACTAAACGAAGCCTTACACTAAACGAAGCCTTACACTAAACGAAGCCATACTCTTAACGAAACCTTACACTTAACGAATTAACGATACACTTAACGAAGCCTTACTCTAAACAAAGCAACTAAAAGAAGCCTGAAGCCATACACTTAACGAAGCCCTACACTTAACGAAGCCATACACTTAACCCTTACTCTAAACGAAACCTTACACTTAACGATGCCATACACTTAACGAAGCCATACACTTAACGAAGCCTTACTCTAAACGAAGCCTTACACTAAAGAAGCCTTACACTTAACGAAGCCTTACACTTAACGAAGCCATACACTTAACGAAGCCTTACACTAAACGAAGCCTTACACTAAACGAAGCCTTACTCTAAACGAAGCCTTACACTAAACGAAGTCTTACACTAAACGAAGCATTACTCTAAACGAAGCATTACACTAAATGAAGCCTTACACTAAACGAAGTCTTACTCTAAACGAAGCCTTACACTAAACGAAGCCTTACACTTAACGAAGCCTTTTTTTACTCCCTTACACTAAACGAAGTCATACACTAAACACTAACACACAAAACGAAGTCTTACACTAAACAAGCCTTACTGTAAACGAAGCTCTTTACACTTAATGAAGCCTTACACTTAACGAAGCCTTACTCTAAAACGAAGTCGGTTTACACTAAACGGCATTACACTAAACGGCCTTACACTGTCTTACTAAACGAAGCCTTACACTAAACAAAGCCTTACACTTAACGAAGCCTTTCACTTAAACGAAGCCTTACACTTTTATAAACGAAGCCTTACACTAAAAACGAAGCCTTTTTTTCACTAAACGAAGCATTACACTTAACGAAGCCTTACACTTACACTTTGAATGATTTCATCCCCAAGGTGGTGCTATGCTCTCCTATTTAATTCTGTCTTTTCTTTTCTTTTCTTTTCTTTTCTTTTTGTAAAATAATGTGAACTCAAGAATTCACTGGACTGTATTCTCTACTTGTACTTGTACTTGTACTAGTTTGTACGTTTTTTCCCCTTCCAAAACAACAACACGAATCTCACTGTGTGGGGCGGTTGGCTGGTGCTGCTGATAGGTCCTACTTCTTTCCTTTCACTTATTTTTTATCTTGCAATAGTTTTTTTTTCATAAATCTAAATAGAATGCTGGATACACTATCTCTCATGTACCTGGAGAGAGAGAGAGAGAGAGAGAGAGAGAGAGAGAGAGAGAGAGAGAGAGAGAGAGAGAGAGAGAGAGAGAGAGAGAGAGAGAGAGAGAGAGAGAGAGAGAGAGATAGTCAGAGACAGAAAGAAACAGAGAGACATAGGAGGTGGGGGGGGGGTATGAATCGTGTTTTAATAGTTTTCTCTTGACATTGTGTCTTATTAAGTAAACAAATTTCGCCCCTTAGCTTTTCAAATGGTACCTGTTCCTCATGTTATATCACACTATCATATGAAATATTTATTAAGATGAATAGAAAACAACTTCAATTCTGTCTCTTCTTCCTTAATTTGTATTGATTCAACATAAAACATATTGATTCAACATAAAACACAATTAATAACGAAGAAATCGTCTGAAATGTCAAACGTAATGTGTGTTTAGATGAGGGGCGGATTTACCATACGGACATACAGGACAGTGTCCTCCCTGACAGATCAACAAGTTAATCACCAACGTTAAATGCATCTTCATACAACTCTAGAATGAAAATAATACAAATTTATTGAAGGCCCTCACCTTCAGTGCTCGTTCACGTAGATAGATATAGCAGTACAGTAGTAGTAGTTAGACAAAGCCTGTGAAATATATCAGGTGATGCGACGACGGAAGACTATGGGACACGCCAAGCGAGCGGTGAGAGTGAGTATTTTTAGATGGGGGCGTTTGTGCAAAGACCGTATGACACTACTATTACTAAGACACGACACTCGCTGCGTAACGTGTAATTAGGCCAACCCTGGAGATTTCCTAGGGCCAACCCCTTGCCAACACCTTTGTGCGCGTTAAGGGGCGGCACCTGGACTGGCGAGTTTGGGACCAAAAGGTTGATTTTCTGTTCTTTGCATAATCGGGTAGAACGATCATTTATCTACAAGTTTATGGCAGAAAAATGTCCATGTGACGTACAATTTGTTTTTACAAAATATTTTGTAGGCGAGGGTAGGTAAAAACAATCAAAATTTTGATGTAAATTACCCTAACACTGACTGAGAAAATGGCAGTAAAAACCCGTATATTGGCGGTTAATCGCTAAATGTGGCAACACACGATTTGATCTCATTTTGCCGACACCAATCTACGTATCTCCCATCGTGTGATATAAAAAGGCGTTGCGCGTCAGTGTGTATGTAAACATGCGCACAAGCATATGTTATAGAGGAAAAAACCATAAAACTGGTCATTTTGACGTCTGTTTTCACAACAGTGCACATCTAAACAGAATCCAAAAGGCATCTAGGAAAGGCATTTGTAGGTAAACAAGAATTGTCAACAAAAACCACAATGGCAGTATATAACACAGTTTATCGTCCTTTTCTCCTCGGTGGCAGTGAAACCTGGACCTTAGACAGTAGGGAATATAGTAGAGTACAGGCAGCTGAAATAAAATATCTAAGAAGAGTAGTAGGGGAAACTAAAAGAGACAGAATCAGAAACACAACAATAAGAGATCAAACCAAAGCAGATAGCATAAAAACTAAGATAGAAATGAATCAACTGAGATAGTTTGGACATGTTAACAGAATGAATGACAATAGAATATCAAAATCAGTATACAGTGCTAAAACTTAAGGTAAAAGACCAAAAGGCAGACCTCGGAGAAAGTGGGAAGAAGATTTTAAAAAAGAGGTATTAACGCAAGGAAATTTAACTTTCACGGAAGGAAACAGAAAATGCCAGGACAGGGCAGCCTGGAGAGGGATCATTTCGGGCATCTAAAACCCATACACCAAAGATAGAATGTGAGCTGATAAAGAAGGAAAGAAAGCACATCTAAACCTAGATTTATAATCCTAATTACATAAGTAACAATGCCAGAGACTGTCGAAAGAGTAAAGGGGCTGCTACAACAAGGGAAACCCGTCTGAAGCGGGTTTTTTGTGTTATTTACTATTGATTTTTTTACTTGCATTTTTCTCGAAATGTAGTTTTTCAGTACTAAAATTTTATCTTCTCCGCCATTTTCCAAACGATTTGTGTTATATTTGGCACACAAGTTCCTTTTGTCAAAGTTAATAGAATGACGTCGGTTTTTTTTTAGTATATTGTAAACTTTTTGAGAATGTTTCTTTTTATAATAAAAACGCCGTTTTTGTACTTTCACGATTTTCAAAAATTCATTAAAAAAACTATCCAAAATATCGAAAAAACTCGATGTCACTCTTTAGATATTGAATCGAAAAGACGATCTGCAAGGTTTTGAGTGATTTTACTCATAACTAAGGGAGGAGATAGATATTGAAAATTGAGTCAAAATTCAAGATGGCGGCCGTTTCTATTGCAACCAAGGACGCTACCAACTTTTCAATGATAGAGGATAACTGTATTTTGACAGTTACTCATGTACATACTTAAAACAAAAATCTTAACTCAAAAGCAAAAAGATTCACTTCAGGTGCCCCCCCAACCCCCCCCCCCAAAAAAAAAAAAAACCCAAAACCCAAAACAAAACAAAAACAATCAATCAAAATGGCGCCGCTGGTTAAACGCGCTTCAACGTCTCAATGGTGTTCCGCAATAAATTGCAGCAATTCTCGTCAAACAAGACCAGATCTTGGGTCCTATACATTTCCTATGTAGCATGAAAGGTAAGTACAAGTCAAAGTTTATATCATTCACCATAATGCATGCTAGTTTTGTTGATGAAGAATGATTGAAAGGGATTTGTGTTTGTTTCATTGAAATGTACCCCGCCCACAAGTGCGGTGATTTCAGGGTAATTTCAGAGGAAACAGCAAGATGAAAGATGAATGAAAGAAGGAAAGGAAAGAGGTAGGACCTACCAACTGCTGACGATTGAAAGAGATAAGATTAGATTAAGTATAATGGATGGACATCTTATTACAACATATCACTATCAGTGTAGGCCTACCACTGGTGCCAGCTACACAGAGGAAGAAGGCTCCAGGTACGGCCGTCTAAGGTGTGGAATGTGTAGGTAACGTAACCAGATAAGGGAATGAGAAATAGATGCAATAGCAGTTGATGCATGAAACATAGTTTGTTACATTTTTGGACGACGTTAACAATACTTGTCCCCTAGAGCTGCTATGGACGCCAATTGGCGTTGGACTTTTGCCAAACGTGTCCTGCGAGCGACGCCTCTGTTATCGGCATTTCTCTACCAATTTATCACAAGTACGATCAAGTATTGTCGATTAAAGTCAATGTTGTATATCTACCAATATACTTTGTTTTAACCCTACTTTGGGTATTACTTTAACCAAATAAAATAATAAAATACATGTGAATAATTAACAAAGGTGCACAAAATTAACTCAAACTTCAGTCCAGTCAATTCAAGATGGGCGTGGCTGGCTGTGTCGAACACGTTGTAGTAGTAGTTCCAATGACTGACATTTATTTGTGTTGGTTAAGTTGATCGTTTCATCATCACATCTAATTAGAAAAATCGGCCGACGTAAATAGTCAATGAGAATGTCCAATAGCCTCTCACTAATCCTGTGACCACAGGTCAAGATGAAAGAAACAGGCCTCCCTGTTTTATTGCTTTCACAACTTCTTACCCCCCCAGTTGCGGCCGCGTTGTCAATGCCAGACCTTACAACACCCTCCTTGGCAAATGCTTTTCACTCTTTTCAACACTCCCTCCCCTACCCTTTGACTGCCGCCCTTCCGTCTCTTTTAAAAATCAGACGTGTCCAATGTGTGGCCATCATTTTAATTTGTGTAGTTCCTTCCTACAATTCAAATCAACAGTCCTCCTCTTTCTCCCAAACAGCCCCAACTCCGTATGTAGTGCAATGGTTTTCACATCATCTTCCCATCTCTCAATGTCAGCCTCTCATCAAAGTCCATCTATAGAGTAGTAAGACAGAGTGTTGCAGTCTATACACTTGAAACACTGACTTTTTCTTTGGTCACAAACCACATGTCATCATGGATACGTGAAATGATTTGTTTGAGAGATCAAAGCCCCTTTGTAGCTCGTCGTGTACAGTTCATTATTGACTTTACTCAGGATATCATACGAATTGAAATAGATGTGTTAAACATGTGGTACACCTCACGATTAGAAGATAAAGGAAACAGTTGCTCATAAAATTTAGGAAATTTATAGTATATTATGTAGCTATTATGATGATATTGATACTTGTACTGTAAGGAAACAAGACGATTTCATCAAGCTAACAGTTCATGTTCAACTTTATGAATTTGTTGGTTTATTTTCTTTTCTCATTCAAATCATCAACGAATCTCGTCAATGGGTCCAAAAACAGTCGACGTGAGGATCTCATTCAAACCATCAACAGATCTCGTCAATGGGTCCAAAAACAGTCGACGTGAGGATCTCATTCAAACAATCAACAGATCTCTACATCTCAACCGACCCCCATACACACGCATCCGAACAAAGCTCATTCATCCATGCCTGGGAGTACTGAGATTTCCTAGATCCATGCCCAACCCCCACCTCGATTTGTGTTGATAAATACACACACACATACTAGATCCCAAACCAACCCCCACATACACGCCCTCGGTCAAAGCTCATTCATCTATGTCCAACCCCGCACGTCCATTTGTTTTGTTGAAATATGTAGGTCTAGATCTAATTACAAACAGATCAAGGCAGTGAGATGGTATTTGTTACTGTAGAGTCTTATCGTGGATAAATTTACAATAATTTATTGATCTGTGCTCATAATGATTAATGTAATTACTGTGTTGATTAATTTAATGGTGAAATAGGTCGATTTTCTTAAAAATAACTCCAAAAAATTTGAAGTATGAGGATAAGCTACAAATAAAACATTTAGGACCGCATCAACTGAAAGACATTGCGTTTTCGACTTTCGAAACCTGTCTACGTATGGTACTGTCAAATAGTTGACTATTAGCGTAGAAAAAAGGGCTTGTTTTGCTTCTAGTGTTTATTATTTGCAGGCGATAACATTTGATCACAAAGCAGTGCCGCGGACTTGAAATATTTGAAACACAAGGTTAAGATTAATAAGAAGTATCAATGTAGTTCAACCCATATGGTCGATGATGTCAAATATCTCACAAACTAATGACAACATATATCTGAAACACTACGGGACATGATCGACTAAATGCATTAATTGTTTTAAATGTCAGTTCACAAGAGTTTAATAAGGAGTATGAATATTTTAAACCAAAGAGACATCGATCGATTTGCATAATAGAAGACCAAACGGGCTCAATTTCTCTACACATGAAGGAAAAGAAAATACTTGTGATGTCATATTCGTTGATTTGTTATTTCTTCTTATTACCGTTCATTAAAACGTCCCTCTAGTTGTTTAGGATTAAATCCGCCTCTGGTTTTAGATTGCGGGTGAAAGAAGAGTGAGACCGACAACAAAACGGCAAGTGAGTAAAAAATTAACGCTATACATGAAAACTAGTGTAATGCGATGCATCTATTCGCATCTGGGCCTTGGCCTACTGAGGCGATAGCACTGATGAAGCTTTGTATCTAATGGCGGCACTCCTGATTGTGTCACGCGGCCACTTCGCTGGACAATCTAGTGTACTATATCTATGGTCATTACTCATCACTTTCGATATGTTTATGCCCCTTGCCTCACTGTGTCTTTTCATTAGCCTAGGAACCACTTCATTGATCTTTGATCTTTCTTGCGCGATTACATGTATTCACTTCATAGAATCGTATTGGTGTCCAAGCGAAAAAACCCAAAACAAATAGAACAAGAACGTAAAGTAATAAATGTAGGCTTTCTACATTGTTTCTATTTTATATTGAGTGGCAATTTATATCATTATATAAAAATTAATAGCAAAGCAATAAATCTAAACCATTGATTTAATTCTCAACATTAAAGATCAAACCATATGACCTCCGGGATCGCTTTCAGATCTGTCTGTATGTCTGAGTGTCTGTCGGCCTGTCTGTCTCCCTCTGTCTCTCTCGGTATATCTTTCATGTCTCTCTCACTGTCTATGTCTGTCTGCATATATATATATATATATATATATATATATATATATATATATATATATATATATATATATATATATATATATATGCTTCTTCGCTATCTGCCTCTATTCGTCTGTATCTGCACACACTCTCTCTCTGTCTTTCTCTCTCTCTCTCTCTCTCTCTCTCTCTCTCTCTCTCTCTCTCTCTCTCTCTCTCTCTCTCTATCTCTCTATCTCTCCCTCCCTCTCTCACTCCCTGTCCGTTTGTGTCTTGTGTCTCTCTGTCTGTATATCTCTGTCTGTCTGTCTGCAGATCTCTCTCTCTTTCTCTCTGCCTCTCTCTGTGCCTCTGATTCTACCTCTCTCGCTGTCTCTGATTGTCTGTTTGTCAGTCTGTCTTTTTTTCTCCCCTGTCTCTGTCTATATATCTGTCTCCCCCCCCCCCTCTCTCTCTCTCTCTCTCTCTCTGA
The DNA here is from genome assembly GCA_037039925.1 of Doris montereyensis. Lineage (NCBI taxonomy): Eukaryota > Metazoa > Mollusca > Gastropoda > Nudibranchia > Dorididae > Doris > Doris montereyensis. The sequence continues at coordinate 390,290 of JAXRKP010000213.1, read as the reverse complement.
CTGATAATAGCGATTTTGTCTATAAAATCACGATTTACTTAGTATCGATGGACGCAATGTTTGAAAAGATGGCGGCGGAGCAAACTCTAACAGCTCTTCTCAGTCGCCTATCAATAGCCGACAACAAAACTGAAGCGTTGGAAGAACTAAAGACTATAATAACAACACTCCGTCCTGCTGACTTAAGAGATGTTATCCCACACATTTCAATTACAAATGTGTTTGATTGTTTAAACACTGGTGACAAGTGAGATTAACATGACATATATTTTGTTCGATTTATTATCCAGAATTACTCATCACTTTTGACTTGAAATTTTGAGTCAAATAGAAAAAAAAAACTACCCAAACTCAAAGCAATCAAGAAATGAGTTCAAATCCAAGATAGAATCTATGTACCCCTGCTTTTCTCTCTATTTGAAACATGTTGTAGATCTACATGTCTGCCTGTCTCTCTCAAATCTCTGTTTCTGTCTAGATCTACCAGTCTGCTGTCTGTCTCTCTCTCTCTCTGTGAGTCTCTCCTCTCTCTACTCTCTCTCCTCTCCCCCACCCTTTCTCTCTCTCTCTCTCTCTCTCTCTCTCTCTCTCTCTCTCTGTCCCTCTCTCTCTCTCTCTCTCTCTCTCTCTCTCTCTCTCTCTCTCTCTCTCTCTCTCTCTCTCTCTCTCTCTCTCTCTCTCTCTCTCTCTCTCTCTCTCTCTCTCTCTCTCTCTCTCTCTCTCTCTCTCTCTCTGTGACTGTGATCGTGTTGTAAGCATAGAATCTATTCTAGCTGCTCCTTAGCCAGTGGCAGGCTAGTTGATGATGACGTTAGGCACCCAGATTAGATGATTGATTTAAAATGCTTTCAATGGAAATGGAACCCTGGCTTGCTCTGCTAAGCTTGCAGACCTGTCACCATCATTGAAGCATCTTGACCAGATCAACTGCACGGCTTTATTGTTGCAAACTGGAAGCATGTGTTCACTGATAAAGAAGGGTTTTGATAATTGACTGGATTAAAAATGAATGATCAGGCCTTATTATTTGTTGCAACGGAGACTAGAGTGTTAGGATCAGTAGAATAAGAGAAGAGGAATAAAGGCCAGGTACTGGTCATTATGACAAATAGACTTTGTCACCAGCTGTCTTTAATTTTAACACTAGTTAATGTGGCTTGCGCAGCCAGCGCAATGGCTGCCAAACGGCAGGTTTAAGAAAAATGGGACCCAATGATAACTTGAACTCTTCAATTAATCTGTCTCAAAGTCTAATTGATGAATCTTCTTAACATTTGGTGCATGTATAGCTTTGACATCGCAGATATAAAAAACATAATATTGTAAAATTTGCTTTCTTTCACCATTAACTCTGGTAAGGCTATGACTGGTAAATGCCGGTTTGTTGCATACAGCACTCCGTATCATGTGTAACAAACTGGCATTTACCTCCTTTTAGCGGAGACCACTGTTGTATCTTTAGATCTAGATCTAGACCATTTGAATTTGAGATACAAAGTTTGAAAGAACTCCCAAAGACGGGACACACTATCACCATCTCTGTTCCTTAATTCCCCACCCGCCACCACCCCATCATAAGATAGCGGGGTAGTGGGATTCAGGGATAGAGATGATGATAGTGTTTATCCGACTCTAGCAGTCCTTCCGTCATCCATCTAGATCAACGCTAAAATCTCCGAATAGCAGCCATCGTATTGTTTCTTTCTATCTTTAGATGCAGTAAATAAAAAAATTGGATCTTTGCAAGGGCTGAGTTCTATGTCACTGCTGAGCAGAACAGCTTAGATGCCAGAGGAACCTTACTAGTTGCTAGTATTACTATAGGTTGTTTTGTTATGGTGGGTTTTTTTGGTGGGGGGGGGGGGGGTATGGAGTTAAGCCCAAGGGATGGTGTTTGATATTTCACTCTAGCCTCTGCTCCCATATCTTTTTTTTGTACAAATCTGTCACTTCGATACACGTTGCACGAGCAGTGAAAACCAGTAATGTAAGGGAGGTAACGTACCAACTCACTTTATTTTTTGTTTGTTTCTTAATTTAACAGGGTGGGGGTTCATGTTTTAGTTAAAACAGTTCCATTTTTGGTTTCAGAAACAACAAATAGGCACATATACCATTACCATCATAACGGACACAGTTTTGTAGATTTACGAAAAAGTCTTAATCTATTAGATATAACTTCACTGAATTTCACGTTAAGAAATATAGTCAATGCAAGCGAAGGTCCGTCACTTTCAATTCAATGGTTGTTTTCAGCCCAATTGTCATCGACATTTGAACTGTGTGGCAAATTCCTGTAACTCGTCTTTATACACAGTCACCGAAGATGGTGCAATAGAAAGAAAGCAACCAATAATTAAGAAAAACCCTTTTTTCTCAGACTTAAAAAAGATAAATCTGTTATGCTCCTTGGATGTGCCCAAGTGTGGAAATCCTTTCCAAATATCAAGAGACTCGTTGAAGCGAAAAAAAGGGGGAAAAAGAAAGGTTTTTGGTAATTAGGATATCAATATCAAGAAAATGCTTTCAATTTTCAAGTATTTTATCCCTGATTGGTTGAATGTTATCAAGCCTGAAAAGATGACCACTTATTGCCTGTCACTTTGACTGTCAAAAGTGGTTACATCGCAGTGGAAGGCATTCGCTGGAGTACATTCATTTTGTGTGATTACATCACAGTGGAAGGCATGCTCTGGAGTACATTCATTTTGTGTGATTACATCACAGTGGAAGGCATGCTCTGAAGTACATTCATTTTGTGTGATTACATCACAGTGGAAGGCATGCTCTGGAGTACATTCATTTTGTGTAATTACATCACAGTGGAAGGCATGCTCTGGAGTACGTTCATTATGATTCATTGTAAGTGAGCCAGAAAACTTCAGTCTGAAACTGAAAAAGCGAGTTGATGTTTTTTTCAGAATCAGTCAATGGTCTCAAAATGAAAAAAAATTAAAGGAAAGAACAATAAGTGTAAAGAAATTGACCCAGAAATAAAAAAATGATTTGAATTTTACAAAATCGATGAAAACGTCTGATACTAAGGGTATTTGTTTTATGTGAATAAAACGCTGTCGTAGATTTATTTTTGTCATCATAGTATCATAGGTTTTTTTGTCTTTGACAGTATACACCGTGTTGGTGATGTGAGGCTGCTCTGCAGTGGTGAGCTAATTCTCTGTCAACTTTTGTCGTCATTATCGGTACGGTCAATAATTTTAGGTGAATGGAGAAGAAGAAAATTCTATGATTTTGATTTGTTTTTAATTCACAGACCTCAGCAACAAGCCTGTGGAGAGGTACTGGCTCGCATGTTGTCAGTCCTGAGTTCATCGGCCGTTTTAGAGAATTTCCACAGCCATCTCCTGGACTGGATTCGTTTGCCAGATGATTCCGTGAAGGCTTTGGGTTTGTCACAGGTGGGAGGACGGAATAATCTTTAATCTACGGGTTTGATTTTTTGTTCTTTTTGGTTAAAATTTTTAAAAATATATAAAAACAAGAAACACGTCAAATGAAAAAGGGTTTGGTTTCAATATTATGTAGGTACAAATTTTGTGACGTTGCTGTATGATGGGGATGCAAGAAACCGTCTGCTTCTTATGGCTTGGGTTTTCATGTCACATGTTACTGTTATTGGCTAGCGCTGTACGATGGCTTCTTGTTGCATTCTACTCTGCCTGTTCTGAACAATTTATTTTGAAAGGATTTAATTTTTTTACCCAACATTCACAACTAAGGTGGCGTCGGTGGCCGAGCGGTTGGGCTGTCGGACTGGGGATCATGAGGTCCCGAGTTTGAATCTAGCAAAGCCAGGTCTGACGTTGTGTTCCTTGGGAAAGACACTTAACACTTATTTTCCCCACTCTACTCGGGTTCAAATGCGTACAAGCACTAGCTTGGGAGTAAAAACCTGCGTCAGACTAGTGTCCTGGCAAGGAGGTGATTATTGTCACCTGTTTCGCATCACGCTATAGAAACTGGGATAAGCCCCGGCTCTGTGGGCCTTAAGGACCTTGAAGGAACTAGGACAAACTAAGGTGATCTCGGGGGTTTTGGTAGGAATTTTAAGTTTGCCTGGACTGCCCTTACTGTAAACAGCGAAGGGATCTTTAACGTGCACAAGTGTTGTGATCTTGCACGCAGGATCTCCTTTGCTACATGCTGCATTTTATCACTCACGGAAGGGCTTAGGTACCTCAAACTGCTGAGGGAAAACCAAAATCCCTAGGTCCCCGGGAAAATGGGAAAGCCGGCAAATCGACATGTGTACATGTGTACACTTGCTAGAAAAAACTTGAGAACATTTTTCAACAGTTGGCGGGGCTTGAACCAACTACCTTTTGGTTGAGAGGCTGACACCTTGCCTCTGGACTACTGAGTCCCCTCTGAACAATCAAGGATCGTACACATGTCGATTTGCCGGCTTTCCCATTTTCCCGGGGACCTAGGGATTTTGGTTTTCCCTCAGCAGTTTGAGGTACCTAAGCCTGAGTGATAAAATGCAGAATTAAACGAACAAGTAGCCAGAGGACCAGTTAATCAATACAAAGATGGCGATTATTAGAGATGTCTTTCAAACTCACACTCAGTCGATCTTCCTTGGACGGTAGATAGATAAGACACGTAATCAAGAAGGTATGGTGAATTGTTAAATCTCTTCGTATGTCCACCCTTGTGATTGGCGGGATAGGTGGGCAATAAAAGACCATTTAAAGTCTACTCTCTAAGCGCTGTCATATGTCAACAACGTACTGTATTGTTAGATAGACTGCAAGGACTGGCTTGACGCTTGCTTTCACACCTTCGTAATGAATGTCTGGTCTGTCTAGCTTAGGTCGTTGTAAACTGGCACTTGCAACATCGTGTGCATATATTATGTAATGTATAATGCGTGTAGCACTAATGCAGGTGTGATTATTAATGTTTTGCTAACACAGAAACCAAATTTGGATAAGAAGTGAGTGTTGGAATAAATCAATATGGGGGAAATGGTGATGATATTCAATGCAAGTCCGCGAAAAATTGTTCCATAGCTGGGGACCTTTCCTGTGTAGAGAGGTAAAACATACATAAAGAATCTGTTTCCTGAGATTCCTTGCCGATTGGTCGGGTTTCTCAATTGCCCGGGTTGCCCGTTAGAGAGGTTCCACTGTATGCTTTTCTTTCATTTCTCTGTTTCCTCTTAGATCCCACCCAGTTTCACCGCCTTATACAATGTTTGGTGGATGGGCTAATTGCAATGAAAGGAAACAAAAGTAGGCTTTTTATTCTCATTTGTGTGTTAGATTGTTCTTGATTTTTGCGTGTGATTCCTATCAATAGATATCCCATTTGAGTCAAGATGTGCCAAGTGAATTGTGCCAATACAGTGACTTAGTCCTTGCGGTGGTTGAACTGTTGCCTTCTGATTGCCTTGACATCGGAACGGTGTCTGCTCTGGCTTTGACACGCATGGGTAGGTTACCTAAATTTATACTTTATTACCGCTAGTGTTTACTCTCAGCCTCAGTCTACCATTTGTGGGGGTTGGGTGGTTGGTGAGTAGTGCTGGTAGGTTTTACTTCTTTCTCTTCCCTCTTTCATTTAACTTTCATTCAGCTGTTTCATCTCAATTCATTCTGAGATCACTGCATATTGGTGGACGGGGTAAAATTCACTTAACAATTTTTTTGTCTATGGCGTGGGTTGTGGGGGGAGGGGAAGGGTCTTCATCTTTCTTCTTCTTTGTTTCCTAGCATTTAAAAAAAATGTTTTTATCACAAGTTATGAAAGACCTTATAGACGGAGGGAGGTATATCTAGGCTGCTGGATTTGGGATCGGAACATCCTGGGTCCAAATCCTAGAAAAGCTAGTTCTGACAATGTGTTCCGATGAAAAGACACAAAACATACCTGTAATTGTAATACCTGTGACAGACTGGCACCCTGCACAAGAGGTGATTCCTGTTCTCTCGTCACACTATAGAAACCAACTCTATTAACAATCGTGAGGGAACTTGCTTACTTTTTGTAGAGATGAAAACGGAATCATGTATTCAACAAAGGAAACAGATAGCATTACAGCTGTACGGGGTACAGTACAAGTCATAACAAGTTAATATCAATATTTCTTGCCTAGATACAGCACAAATAGATTTTGAGAATAGATATTTTTTTTTCTTATCGTAGATGAAAAAAATCATCTTGACAGTACAAACAAAACCTTATTCTCCACACTAAAAATCAATGTATGATTGTTTACTGTCATTTGTTATTGTCACAGTTGTTGTTTGTTTACTCTCACAGGTCGAGACCCAAATGGCCTTCAGGTCTTGTTTAGCGAGGCAGTGGTGGAAAAGATAGCAAAAGCTATGCAGAGAAACGATGTGACCAGATTTAGGGTTTATCAGGTACATATTTGGAAGACAGGGTTCAACTCTAAGCATTGACAATACATTATCATTGTACAGAAAAGAAGTCACACAGTCGGTCAGTCCTTGCTAAAACATTTGTACTCATAAATATAAAAGTGAGAGTTCAGACTTTTCTTGTTTGATGGTCTTCTTTTTGTACATGTGAATGATGAGGGGACTCTGTAGTTCAGGGGCAAGGTGTCAACCATAAGGACGTGGGTTCAAGCCCAGACAGTTGAAAACTTTTCTCAAGTTTTTAAAAATAGAATCTACCCCCTGGTCCAGGTAGGTGGGTCAACACCTAGTTATTAGAGATGGAAGATCAAAAGGAGGCCTGTGTGCAGATCACAACATTCTGTGCACATTCTTAAGATCACCGTATGTGGTGGGCAGGCTAGATTTTAATGAGTAAAGCAAAAGATCCATGTACGTTACGAACATTTATATACAGTTTTATAGCATACATGATACATGTGAGGGGGTGAGATACAAAAACCGCTATATCCAAAAAAGACAACTTGAGAAAATCATTTTATGTCTTCCATAAGTTCTAAACAAAGCCTGATCAAATTTGATGTTTAGAGCCGAATTATAATACGACATAGTCAGTTTTCAACAAAAATGATTTCATCACCAGAAGACTATTTATTCAAAGTGCGAGATGGTGAAACAACTCACAATATGTAAAAATGGCGCATAGGGGGTTTGACATCTCACCCCCTCATATATATTCAATTTAAACAATGTTCTTTTTCCTTTCCATCTCATCCCCAGATGGCCATAGACCTAAGCTGTATAACTCCCGCAGCTTTGGAAGCGTGTGTACAGTCAGGTCTGCTCCAGCAGTTGATAAATGAAACCCTTCGAGAGACGATGACATTCTTGTTCAGCTCAATGCCATCGAACTTGTCTCCGACCTGGCGCGTTGTTCGCATGGACTTACCTTTCTTGACCAGCAGGCGTTGTGACCAAACTTGAGAGTCTAATATCTGGTTTCCATGACAATCCAATGGCTAACTTATTGCTACCTGGTACTTATTCCTCATGGGACATTTTTAGTTTTTCTCTCTTATTATATATATATATTATATACACCGTATATATGTAGTCCAAACCGAAATCTCAAGTGTAAGTAATGGAAAAGCAATTATTACTATCACTGGAGCTAAAATCTCAAGTGTACGCAATGGAAAAGCAATTGCTATCACTGGAACCGAAATCTCAAGTGTAAGCAATGGAAAAGCAATTGCTATCACTGGAACCGAAATCTCAAATGTAAGCAATGGAAAAGCAATTGCTATCACTGGAACCGAAATCTCAAATGTAAGCAATGGAAAAGCAATTGCTATCACTGGAACCGAAATCTCAATTGTAAGCAATGGAAAAGCAATTGCTATCACTGGAACCGAAATCTCAAATGTAAGCAATGGAAAAGCAATTGCTATCACTGGAACCGAAATCTCAAATGTAAGCAATGGAAAAGCAATTGCTATCACTGGAACTGAAATCTCAAGTGTAAGCAATGGAAAAGCAATTGCTATCACTGGAACCGAAATCTCAAATGTAAGCAATGGAAAAGTAATTACTATCACTGGAACTGAAATCTCAAGTGTAAGCAATGGAAAAGCAATTGCTATCACTGGAACTGAAATCTCAAGTGTAAGCAATGGAAAAGCAATTGCTATCACTGGTAAGAACTTTATTACCTGAGTAATTTGATACCAAATCATTTCTGTAAGACAATATGAAACTAAGTTACGAATTTTAAAATTTTCGAAAATTTGTTACATTTTCAAATTGGCCAAAACCAAATTTAACCTTCTATTTCTATATCTCGTAAAAACAATCAGTCACAAAACTCATACTTCTTAAACTTAAAGTCATGAATACATACAACAAGCCCACATTTTTTTCACAACTCTCCAAAAGCTAGAAGACAGCTTTTTATCAATATAGAAAATGAAAAAATGCAACAACGGCATAATTAGCATTTACGCACTGAATCGACGACGCACACACTGCCTGAGCCGAGCAACTGGTCAGTCCCGCTTACTAGATCTAGTTAGAAGTATTAGAAGATCATGCTGAGTTTCAGTTGAGGACGTGTTAAACAAAGCTCTATTGCGGTAATTCGCAAAGTTGAAATTTAATGACACTAGTAGTTTCTAATGCAAAATTGGAATGAGCTTCCTTTTTGGTGGGCTCGTTTTCTCTGAGATTCTTACGTATGTGGCTCTACGGAACGTTTAAAAACTTGAACCATTTCCTGCCTAAGGGCTCTTCACAATTCTAGTCTGTGTGCCTAACCCTTCACTTCTTATTCAGTCTGTGTGCCTAAACAAAGGGATGCAACTTTGATGAAAAGTAAAGCTGTCTTCGGTTAAAATTAATTTTAGACTCAAACATCTTTCAATTTCAAAGAAATTATAATAAACTAGAGAAGAAAATAAGCTTTCAGAAAATATATATTCTTACTATATAACTATTATGAGCCTTTAATTGTCAGTAACTTTTGTGAATAGGTCGGTAAATTGATTGAAAGTAATAGTGTCGCTTTGTTTACAATCGCCGTAAGTCAAAATGGAAAGCAGAAAAAAATATGTTGTTTTTTCACAAAAGAGCCGGAAATCTCGCACATCACGACATTGTCGATTTGAGTCTCACACACTGCAAGATCTTGTTATACGAGTACAAAGACGAAGAGTAAGCTAAGAATGCATTAGGGCGCTTTAGGCATCGAGGCTGATGTCGCACTAGGCTGCAAGGCTGATATCGCATTCGATCGCAGTAGGCAGGAAAGGTTTCATGGCCTCAGATGAGCTCTTAACTTTGACATCAGCGGGAGTAATGGATATCATTGTAAAGTCTATTTTTAGCACAATCTGATTCGACCAATCAGAGCTGACTATCATTCATTGAGCTATTGCGTAATGCGAAGAAAGAGAGAGGGGTGTCTGGCGAGCTGGGTTTTCACCGGCTCGTCACTGATTTTTTAAGTCTGACCACCCTTGTTTACTAGAGTGTGAGAGCACATTGTATTACACATTCCCTGTCTCAACACACATAGTTGGAAAGGGCTTGAATAGATCTGTCCAATAGTGTAAGCTATATTACGCTACTACGTTGTGTAGAGGAGAGGGGCCGAGGTGAAGAGGGACTGAAAATTATCGAAATCTGCACTCGCGTTGTGGTGAACAGAAGAACGGGGCGGTTTGGACAAGTTAATATACATATATATGTAGATGTGGTATTGGTGTCCTAGTGGTAAGGCTGCTGAACTTGGGATCGTGACGTTCTAGATTCAAATCCCAGAAATGCGCCATCTGACTTTGCTTTCCTTGGGAAAGACACTAAACACACATTTTCTCAATTGACCCGGTGTAAATTGTATCAGCACTGGGTGGGTAGTAAGAAATTGTGACAGGCTAGCGTCCGGTCTAGTAGGGGAGGGATAATGAGGTTTAAGTGTAGTAACATTACTGTCTAGATGAATGCTCCTAAAGATGATTCATTGGCTTTTTGACATTGCATAAAGTTCTTTGTTGGATTTATGACAGAATATGTTACTGTTCTATTTGGCGTTTCTGTAGCAGGAAGCATTAGGACAGCAACAAAAATTAAGATTTTCAATAGGAGTGTCAAGAGCGCCCTTCTCTAGGGATCGGTAACTTGAAACTAACAAAAGAGACGATCAATAAGCTGCAGAGTCATTCGTCTTCAACTGGCCAAGAAAGATTCTCAAGATCCACTGGCCATATGCATAAAGAAATAAAGACATCTGAAGGAAAAGAAAACAACAGCATATAGAAGAACTGGAAATCAAAAGAGGAAGTATAAGTCAGGGAATACTTTTCCATCGGTGACGAGATGCTAAGGATGAATTATGATGACTTTGACCATGACCGTTTACTGTCGAACTGTGAAGTAGTTTTTATTTTTTTCATTTCTATTTTCAGACGCCCATAAAAGTCTTTAGGCTCGTTTTAGAAACTTTATTTTCTTCTTATCAAAATCTACAGGCAATGATCTTTCAGAAAATATATAGTTATAAGGGTTTATGGCATCAATTGACATTCTCACACCTATTTATAATACATGCATAGTGTCCAGAAAAAAAGGTGTGATTTTTCACTGTGTAAAGAGTGGAAACATGCTTGAATTTTGGTTACAGAAACAGAAAGAAATCAAAAATTATGCATGAACTGACTTTTTCAAGTCATTTTTGTGTTTATGTCATTAGAAAAACTAATATGACATGAATACTAAACCTAAAAGTTGTGTTACAGGTTCAAGATCTACCTGCCTCGGTAGTTTCATCGCTGTTCCTAAATTTCACCTCGCCTTCATCACTCGAGCTACTATTGTCATCCCTGACATGGTAAATGTCATCGAAAAATACCGTCACTATCGCTCTAACCATTAGTAAAGATATCAAACAGATGATTTCTAGTGCTAAATGGCCTAGAAATATAAATAGCACCGTTTGATGGTCCTTCACCTTGACATGACATCGTAAAGTCAACCGAGAGGCGAAAATCTCAGCTGAGAAATCTAATTTTGATTCGTCTGTAAATAGCCTGAAGTGCAAGAAGTTGCAGTATGCATTATCAATTATATCTTCCGGTTTGGGCTCTGTATTTTTTGTATTCGCACTTTTAGTGGGCTTTAAGGAAACGCCTTGATAACGGCCGATGATTGGCCTTTGGCTAGTTCTAGGATTAAAATGATTTCTATATGAAAAATCAAATTTAAACGCTGTCCTTTATTATTTATGGTTGAGGTTAGTGGGTTCTACTGATAGATTCTCCTTCTTTCTTTTCATTCCTTCCCCCATCTTTCATCTTGCTAGTTCCCTTTGATTCACCATGAGATCAACGCCTACAGCGAATTTGATACTTTGCATTTGCAATGAAACGATTAAGTAAACAAATCTGACCCTAGAGTATTCATGATTGACCAACAAAGTCATGACAGTCCTTAAAATGAATTTCATGACAAAACCAGAACATGGTCAGTTGTTTCCTGTCTTGTTCTTCATTCTTTTGATTGAGGAATATGCGTTGAGGGTCATCTATAAGTTTGATTATCCTTCTATGTCGTCAGTTTAATGATTTTGAGAATCTTATTAAAACCATTCGCCATTGTATTTGTAAACATAAGGACATTTTTCTTCGGCCTCCTAGTAGAAGGTTTAAAAAAATTTGAATCTGAGAACCATACTCTTTCTATTTCTTTTCCAGTACTGGTAGGTATTTTGACCATTTTTTTGTATATGCTATACATGTACACATGTCTTGAAAGCCTAAAGTCTATTGTAATCTACAACTCATACTCGTCTTATACAAATTTTGTATGCAGTTTTTTCCATTGTTTAAATCTTAAATTTTAAAACTTGAATTTATCTTAAAATCCCACGCAGGTTTGATAAAATTCTACGGAGGCCTGGCCCACAGCCACCCGAAAGAGGTTCTCACAAAGTTTTCAAGGTTTGTTCACCTCGTGTTAAGTAGCGTCGATGGAAACGACCCTTCTCTGAAATCTTTGGCAGTGCACACAGTTGGTTTCATTGCTTCATCGCCTGAGGGAAAGTTAGCCCTCGATCGACTCGGTAAGTTGGATGCTCAGATGCTACTCAAGTAAGCTGGCCATACAAGTCATAATAATGATAATAACAGAGATGTAAATCTTTCACATTTCCTCTGATTTCAGATTACCTCTGATTTCAGATTATTTGAGGTTTTCTAGTTTTAACATATTTTTCTCTTAAGTTTCCTTTTCTTCCCTTTTACTAAAATACTTCTATGTTCGCTGTTATGAATAGGTGAGATGGTTTAGCACAACAGGATAAAATTCCCGACTCCTGGCCCATCGCCGATTTTCATGTTAATCATAAGCGGAAGCACACTGCTTTTTCACTTTCACAATGAACTACAATTTTCACACTGATCTGTGAGGCCCTACTACTCACACGAGAAGATTTCAGATTTAAAAAATCGAAATCTTCTTTACTTCCTTTGAGATTTTTCAGATTTTTAGTCTGAAAACTACTGAACGCATTTGTTGTGGAAATAGCCTTTCGCTCAAAGGATTTTGGGATAGATTTAGACAATGTTGAGATGCATTGACTTGCCTCTTGCCTCTTGCCTCTCTGCAGTCGTATAAGGTTCAGTTGTGAATGTGATCTGCGGTCAATGATTTTTCATTCTTTCATTCCAGGAAAATGGATGCTAAGTTATTTCCTATTTGCTATTTGCGTTATTTGTGATTTATGTTATAATTTGTGGGTTATTGAGATGTAATTGTCTCATCTAGATCTAGAGCTAGACAAGATTAAGATCGATCTGCTTGAGTGAAGTGACCTAGATTCTAGATCAAGATTTTTATTATGACTGTTTGACAACCCTAGGCCATAATGTAACGTTCCCATAATGTAAGCTAGCTCCAGAATGTAGATCTAGACAATTTAACAAATTGGGGATGACCTGTCAAAAATTTAGGTTTAATGATCAGGATTTGCCAGTAGATGTCTAAGTCTAAGAACAAATTCTGGCTGTCAACTTAAGATTGTGATGATGAATTCCTTTCTAGTTATATCAGGAAACGTGAGATTAAATACGGTACAGGATGTGTTCGGTGTCTGAAAGTTTCACATTTCAGAGACTTTAAGATTTTTTTTTTTTCATTTGTCATTTACATCCCTGTCATAATAATAAGCAAATTTACTGTGCACCTTTCCTCCGGAGGGCTCAAGGCACATTACAAGTACACCAACACACTATATTACACAGACATGTTACATGAAAGATGTCTAGACTTTTCTCTGAACCCACACTGGATTAATATTCAATCAAATTAAAAACTTTTACAAAAGTAGTGCGTTTTGTGACGGGATCTGAATGTATTTAAAGACTAAGCAAACTGGAGGTCCTGAGGTAAAATGTAGCAGCTAGAAAACAAGGTGGTCTTATACAGTGTGTTCACATGGTAACAGGTAGAAAACAAGGTGGTCTTATACAGTGTGTTCATATGGTAGCAGCTAGAAAACAAGGTGGTCATACAGTGTGTTCACATGATAGCAGCTAGAAAACAAGGTGGTCTTAGACAGTGTGTTCACATGGTAGCAGCTAGAAAACAAGGTGGTCTTATACAGTGTGTTCAGCAGCAGCTAGAAAACAAGGTGGTCTTATACAGTGTGTTCACATGGTAGGTAGAAAACAAGGTGGTCTTAGAAAACAAGGTGGTCTTATACAGTGTGTTCATATGGTGGCAGGTAGAAAACAAGGTGGTCTTATATGGTAGGTAGAAAACAAGTTCATATGTGTTCATATGGTAGGGTAGAAAACAAGGTGGTCTTATACAGTGTGTTCATATGGTAGGTAGAAAACAAGGTGGTCTTATACAGTGTGTTCATATGGTAGCAGGTAGAAAAAAACAAGGTGGTCTTATACAGTGTGTTCACATGGTAGGTTAGAAAACAAGGTGGTCTTATACAGTGTGTTCACATGGTAGCAGTTAGAAAACAAGGTGGTCTTATACACTGTGTTCACATGGTAGCAGTTAGAAAACAAGGTGGTCTTATACACTGTGTTCACATGGTAGCAGTTAGAAAACAAGGTGGTCTTATACAGTGTGTTCATATGGTAGCAGTTAGAAAACAAGGTGGTCTTATACAGTGTGTTCACATGATAGCAGCTAGAAAACAAGGTGGTCTTATACAGTGTGTCACATGGTAGCAGCTTAGAAAACAAGGTGGTCTTATACAGTGTGTTCACATGGTAGCAGGTAGAAAACAAGGGGGTCTTATACACTGTGTTCACATGGTAGCAGATAGACAACATGGTAAGGGGAAAACAAGGTCTTATACAGTGTGTTCACATGGTAGCAGCTAGAAAACAAGGGGTCTTATACAGTCTTATAGAAAACAGTGTGTTCACATTGTAGCAGCTAGAAAACAAGGGGGTCTTATACACTGTGTTCACATGGTAGCAGTTAGACAACAAAGGTGGTCTTATACAGTGTGTTCACATGATAGCAGCTAGAAAACAAGGTGGTCTTAGACAGTGTGTTCACATGGTAGCAGCTAGAAAACAAGGTGGTCTTATACAGTGTGTTCATATGGTGGTAGAACACAAGGGAGAACACATGGTAGCAGGTAGAAACAAGGTGGTCTTATACACTGTGTTCACATGGTAGCAGGTAGAAAAACAAGTGTGGTCTTATACAGTGTGTTCACATGGTAGCAGTTAGAAAACACGGTGGTCTTATACAGTGTGTTCACATGGTAGCAGATAGAAAACAAGGTGGTCTTATACAGTGTGTTCACATGGTAGCAGCTAGAAAACAAGGTGGTCTTATACAGTGTGTTCACATGGTAGCAGGTAGAAAACAAGGGGGTCTTATACACTGTGTTCACATGGTAGCAGTTAGAAAACAAGGGGGTCTTATACAGTGTGTTCACATGGTAGCAGTTAGAAAACAAGGTGGTCTTATACAGTGTGTTCATATGGTAGCAGTTAGAAAACAAGGTGGTCTTATACAGTGTGTTCATATGGTAGCAGTTAGAAAACAAGGGGGTCTTATACAGTGTGTTCATATGGTAGCAGTTAGAAAACAAGGTGGTCTTATACAGTGTGTTCATATGGTAGGTAGAAAACAAGGTGGTCTTATACAGTGTGCTCACATGGTAGCAGTTAGAAAACAAGGGGTCTTATACACTGTGTTCACATGGTAGTCTTGTGCCGCATGCACATGTGACATACACATCTAACACACCTAATCTGCGCTTTTAATGGAGACAAACTGGATCACTTTACACATGAGAACTACATATAGATATGGACACATTCCAAGCTATGCCAGGTCTTCTGGGGCTAAACTCTGTTTGAACAAAAGAATTACAATTTGATGTCATGTATGTATATCATCAGTGACATTTAAGTTACTGTACTGAATATTTCTGGGATGTGTTAGTTATACAAGCCTAGTTAAACAGAGACACATGTCTAAATAGCTGGAGAAACCAGTGCAGCTCTTACAGAAAAGAGTAAAAAATAAAGAGGACTACGGAAAAGGCGGGCGTAATATGCCTTTGATGACTGGAGGCTACAATGTAATTTGTGTGATCATAGCCATCCCCCTGTGTTGTAATTTGTGTGATCATAGCCATCCCCCTGTGTTGTAATTTGTGTGATCATAGCCATCCCCCTGTGTTGTAATTTGTGTGATCATAGCCATCCCCATCCCCCTGTGTGTTGTAATTTGTGTGATCATAGCCATCCCCTGTGTTGTAATTTGTGTGATCATAGCCATCCCCCTGTGTTGGAAGGTTTTCAGCCACAAATGTTTTAATGTTTATGTTCTCGGAGGACCTGTCTTTTCACTATTAAACATGTTTTAATAAAGTGCTCTGATCTGATCGATATACGAATGAAGTATTATTCCGAGGGCAGCATCTACAAACTCTTTCGGAATAATGATCTAGAAACTATTTTTGCTAGAGTACTAAATACGTATCAATTTTGAACACAATGACTAATTTTACAATATTTACAAATATTTTCGAAAGCTTCGATTTTTTAAAGTGCTTTATGTTGTGTATGGACAGTCGTCAGTAATATTAGTCAGCTACGAACCCTAGATGACCGCCATGATGGACAAGGTTAATTCAAAGGAACAAACTTGGGGGCCTCAGTAGTCCAGAGGCAAGGTGTGGACCTCTCAACCAAAAGGTATTGGGTTCAAGCCCCACCAACAGTTGAATAATTTTCATGAGTTTTTTTCTTGAGTGAAAGCTACCCCTCTGGTCCAGGTAGGGGGATCGACACCTAGACCTATCGGAGACGGACATTTGCAGATTTGAACACTCTGCAAGTTAAAGATCCCTTGGCTATTTACATACAAGGCAGTCTGGGCAAAAAAAATTAAAATTCTACACTACCAAAAACCCCTGAGGTCACCTTGGCTGTGGATGTGGGTAAATCAAATAAAACAATATTAATCCCTACATCGTTAATTGATTATATATCCCTTGTCCTCCAGGAAATCCGATGACTGAGTGTGTGAGGTCTATTGGCAGCATGATCAGGATTGGAGTGTCGGAAAACAAAATATGTGCTTTGGAAGCCATGGCCAAAATAACTTTTTTGCCGGTAAAGTTCTTTCTCTCAAACTTTGATGATAAAAAAACATATCTAAAATGTCACAATTTCTGTTCATTGTAATTTTCATTAATCTGGGGAAGAATTATGAGATACGATTTAATGTAGCCTTTTAAATTCTGCTTCATTTTAATTCGGAAATAAATTTATTTGTATTAAATTTATATTCCTTTCTTTCTTTTCTTCTTTCTATATCAGTTCCCATTCTGTCTTCTGGTGTATGGGTTTAGATGCCTAAAATGCTCTTTCTCCAGGCTATCCTGTCAATTTATGTTTCCTTATGTGAATGTTAAATTTCTTTGCTTAGTGCCTCTTTTATATCCTTTTCCCACTTTCTCTGAGGTCTACCTTTCAGTCTTTTACCTTGGGTTTTTTTAGCATTGTATATTGATTTATTTATAATTCTCTTATCATTCACTTAAAACAAATGCCCAAGATATGCTACCAATATAGAAAGGCTGTTTGGACTTCATTGAAATATGATCTTACCAGGATGTCAACGATAGTAATGAAGAAATATACGGAAAATACTACGACTTTCATATACCCAAATCACTGGAGGCATAATTGAAAGCTACATTCCATATAAGAAAAGGAAAAATGTTATCTCCTTCCCTGTCTAAACAACCGAATACGACGACCCTTACGGGGTAAAGCCAAATTATACAGGCAAGAAAAGGTCAGCAAAACCTGGACGGCCTACCAAGACTTTCAACTACCAAACAAGAGATGAGAAAAGCAGAATATGAAGTCACAAATAATATCATCCTCAAGGGACTTCAAGAAAAACACAAGACCGTTTTGGAGATACTTTAAAAATAAAAAGTGTGATGATATCGGAGTCTCCCCACTTATGCTGCCATTTTCATTTGAAAGGGCGCATAATCGAATTTAATCAAAAATCACTTTTTAACATTTTCGTATAGTTTAGACAAACGCGCTAGCTGTGCTCAAAATTCAAACTAGAGGCATTTCTTTTTTTTTAAAGGGTGTATAATCAAAACAATGCCACCTGTTTTAAAATAAAAGGTCGTATAATCGCCAGCGGGGCATATAATTGGCTTCATGAAAACGTTTTCATTTGAAAAGGTGTATGATAGTCACCGGCTGGTCATCGTAACGTATGCTTCAAAATCTATTGGTTGATACGCTTGATTGACAGCAGCTGAGAGTTGAGAGTTATCTTCCTTTGAGTGAGGGGGCGGAACATCTTGATGGTTTTTGTCTAATCAGTGCTTAGTATTTCAGAGCCAGCTATCAGCTGAAACGGGTAGTTGTGGTGAGTGAAGTCAGTTAACGTGATGCACCGACTCTGGGAAGCATTGCCAAAAACCAAGGGTGGGTCAGCAAATAGTGATTTAATATGCCCCATCAACCTCAAATCCAATATAAAGCTTTCTTTCTTTCTTTATCAGTTCCCATTTTACCTTTCGGTGTATGGGTTCAGATGCCGAGATGAATTTTCTCCAGGATGCCCTGTCCAGACATTTTCTGTTTCCTTCCAAAAAAGTTAAATTTCTATGGTTGATGCCTCTTATATCTTCTTCCCACTTTCTCTGAGGTCTGCCTTTTGGTTTTTTACCTTGGGTTTTAACATTGTATACTGATTTAGCTATTCTATTGTCATTCATTCTGTTTACTTGCCCAAACCATCTCAGTTGATTTATTTTTATCTTAGTTTTAATGCCATCTTCTTTGGTTTAATCTCTTATTGTTGTCTTTCTGATTTTGTCTCTTTTAGTTTCCCCTACTACTCTTCTTAGATATTTCATGTCAGCTGCTTGTACTTTACTGTATTCCCTACTGTCTAAGGTCCAGGTTTCACTGCCATAGAGGAGAGTAGGACAATAAATTGTATTGTATACTGTCTTTTAGGTTTTTGTTGACAATTCTTGCTTACCTACAAATGCCTTTCCTAGATGGTTATGTATTGCACTTGCTTTTTGATTCTCTGACTGATTTCTTCTCTTAGTTTTCCCTCTGAGTTAATCATTACTCCGAGGTAATTGAACCTTTGAACTTGTTCTCAATTCTCCCTGCCCAATTTAAGATTTTGTGTTTTAGCTTCCCTAGTAACTAGATTTCTTTGCATTTATTCACATTCTTCCTTTATTCAGTATTCATCATGTTGATATTCGACTGAGGGTCCCTTTCTGATTTTCCAAACAGAACTAAACCATCAGCAAATGACAGCATTGCTACATTTACTAGTTTGAGCTTCCACAAACCTACATTCTTTTTGTTCATTTTTTGATATTGTGTTTTCGTTTAATTTACCTTTATTCAAATACAGCTGTTTCATCATCAGTAGTAACTGTTACCATCATCCAATAATCATAATTAAAAAAATGTTTTGGTCATTATTATCATTGTTGCGTTTTTGGGTGTTTGGAAAACGGGCATTTAGCGAAACAGGCATCTGGACGAAAAATCAGTCTGGGTAAAAAATTGACAGACAAGGAGGAAGATTCAAAACTAGGTCGTTTGTTTAAGGAGTAGAAGAGTTCTCAGTGTTATGTAAAATATAATGTGAGAAATAGAGACACCTGAAAACCATTCAGTTCTTTCATAAAGCTTAGGTGATGAACACGCCAGTGGGTTGGCCATTGCTCGCTATGAAGCCGCGAAGGCACAGTGGAGACGGCCGCTTGAATGTCCATTTCACCTAAATGCCCGCAATTTCTGTGAAACCGATTTTTTTCTACATAAATTGCCCCTTTGAATGCCCGTTTCAAAACCAAGATATTCGCCTAAATACCCGATCTCAACGGCAACTGCATGTATCTTTTTCTCCAAAGTATCATAAAATACATCCGTAATTGATTAACCCTTAACACGCTAACCTCGCCAATAGGCTGAATGCTGAGCTTGCTAAAAGGCGATTCTGTGATAGACCTCTTTTAAAGAGGGAATACTAAAAAGTGCGTAGATTTAGAATTACGGGAGTAGCCTCCCTTGGCTTGACACACGTTACACTACTTTTCTAATTTTTTTTCACATCGAAATTTGTTAATCTATTGATCTTTTAGCTCTTTTATTGGTGTTGTTTACCAGTTTATCGTTTGTTTACATTTCTGACATGGAATCCGATGATGACAATGACATTTATCAGCATGATGCCGATTCAGGAGATCAGTATTTTCACGAAACAGATAATTCTAGATCTAGTTCAAGTTCAAGTGATACAGATTCGGATCAGAGCCATCCAAATCAAAACATCGTTGATGAAGCGGGTGACAATGGCAATAGTGCTAAAATGAAAAGAGCTTCAATTTCTAGGAGGAGACGTATTACTGGTGATGATGAGTGGAATTGGGAGATTCTAAGTGAAGATGAAGCTATTAATCCTAGAGAATGGATCATGGATTTCAATCCAAATCAGACAGGGCCCCAAAATATAACAATTGATCCAGATATGGAGACAGAAGACAAGCCCCTGGCTTTTTTCAAACTGTTTGTCCTGATATAGTAATTGATACAATCAGGGAGGAAACAAACAGATATGCAGCTCAGGTCTTAGAAGAACAAGTGCTTATGCCATTGTTATGTGACCTAATTTGCATATTCAATCATTTTGATATGTAGCTTGTCCATCCCTCTGGCCATCCTGGAAATTTCATTGCTTTATCATGTGTGGTTACAAAGTTATGATTTTTTACATATAAAACCTCAAATTTCATGAAATTTCATTTTTTTAAAACTTAGGACTGGTGATTACATAGGGAGCGAAATGGCTTAGCGGGTTAAGGGTTAAATATTCTGTTTTATCATACGTGTATTCCGATCGCTAATCTAATTGGGCATATGCCGTCAACAAGGTGCCATGCATTACAACCACCTTTCGTTACCTATCCATTGTTGGCCCTAATGTTCTAAACGTTGACTAATCTTCTTTTCATAAATCCACCCAATGTACCACATCCTTTGTCCCATTGGATCACTGTTTGGTCATCGGGCCATTAGAATTGAACAGTCTTCCAGACTCCGCCCACGTCTCTTTCTTGATGTCGTAAGTGGCATGCAATCACCTGGAGTCTTGAGACCAGGCGCTCATAGCAATCGAGGGACAAGGTGTGAACAGTTTTATTGCTGTATTGGCCGTGTCTAATGTGACTTCGGGTCTTTGTGGCGAGAGACGGTCAACCCATCCTCAGTGAGCTCACTACCTCAGTGTTAATTAAAGAGCTTAATGGTTTCAAGGTGTCCCTTTTTCTCGCATTAAATTTTTTGTACACCTGATGACTTTTCCAAAACAAACGATCTGGCTATGAATCTGTATCCTTGTCTGTCTGTTGTCTTAATTTTAACATGAGGATTATGAATCGAAGGAGTAGTAAGATTCGTGTTAATTTATTCACACATTGGTCCCATCGGATGAGGCTTTTCTTTATCCAAATTTGCATAATTACTTAAATCATAGGTCTTGTGATTAAATAAGTTACGTGATTGTAGTGTGGGCTATGCCAGTTAATGTGAAAACACTGCATGAGGTCCGTTTTCTCTTCTTAGCCTCCATAGCAACACCTTGAATTTTGCACAGCTACATACAGATCTACATCTTGAAAAAAATGAATAAACCAGGAAATGATTTACAAAAGAAGCTTCAAACCCTGGACGATATTGATAAGTCACTAGGGAAACCCAACTTTACAGAAATAGGCCTTCCCCTAAACTGTTGCCCCTGACCTTCTTTTGCCTAAATGCCCAATTTGTTTGCTTCCCAAGCACTGGGCATTTAGGCGGTCATTACTGTGCCGACATAGTTTAAGATAATTTGGAGAAGATGATTTATGCCTGAAGTTGCCGTTGACACCCGGCATTTAGGGGGAAAGTTTGATTTTGAAACTGGCGTTCAGAAAGGACATTTTGGAGAAACGGGCATTATGGCGGCAGGCATTTAGGCGCTAAGTACTGTACCAAAAGCTTTCGCTTATTCTAAACAGATAAAGTTGAAATTAATTGAATTTTTTTATGGAATGATGCCCGTTTTTTGTTGCTGCACAGCAGTTAGTTCATGCAATCCTCTGTATCTCTGTTCTCAGGTAGAAGATCAAACCACAGAACTCTTGGACCTCACGGAGCAGTGGTTTACGACGTCTAATTTAAATGCTTTTGAGATGACTCGCAACATCGCACAGCAGCCATTCTCTGACCTCAGGCGGGCTGCCTTTCACGTCCTGCAGAGTATCGCCAACTGTCCGTGGGGTCAGCGGCTGATGAATGCGGCTGCTGGGTTTAAGGAGTACATTTTGGACAGAACCACGGAACAGAGCCAAGAGGAGAAGAAAGAAAGTTTGAGTTGGTTCGAATCCTGGCCTATTCTCCGACGTCACGGGAAATCGTGGGGCGTCCGTATCACGTGAAGCTAGTGGAATATTTTAACCAAGGTCCTTTCTTTGTGTTAGTGCAGTCTGAAGTTGCCATGGAAGGAGAGTTCTGATGATGTGATATTTAAAACTAGAGTAACTATTAGTAATAGTGGGATTTGATAATCTTTTTTTTGTGAGATGAAGTGAAGAATGTCAGTTGGTATATTATTTAACTCAGACCGGAACTTTCACTTTATTCAAGTCTGCGGAATATTCATCGCTGTAGAAATTCTTGAGTTTCGAGAGGTGAATCATCCATGACAGAGCATGTTGTCCTAATCTCAATTCATATACTTAGCCTGTCTAGGCCTTCAGAACTGTGTAGCCATGGGACTTAATTTAGACACCAGAAAATCTGTCTCAGGTCAACGTCCTAAAAGAGTCTGTATGCATTACTTCCGGAGTCAATATTTTAATTGGGTATCAGAGCATTCTACTACGTATAATATATCGACAGTGATAGTTGTAAACTGTGTTAGTCCAATTTAGGATGTTATGAGAAAATCAACGAAAATGGTGAAAGTCTCAAACCGTGTGAATCCAATTTTGGCGAGAAAATCAAAGAAAATGATACTGCACTTTTTAATCTACTTTCACAGATGTGCACGATTTGCAAGTGTCAAAAACTAGACCCAATAGGGGATGCACGGATTGCTCATATGGATATAATATACAAGTTTCTATCGGTTCTTGTGCCATGGAATCCTGACTAGACGAAGCATAGGGACTTTCTATTGTTAAAAAGCGGGGAAAGGTGTTACTAATTTTAGACTTGCACGGTTTACGACTTTCACCTTGGACATGGAATTGTAAAATCTCAGTGTCAGTCTTGTTGGCACCAACTGTCGGATAGAATGCCCTGGTTGATGATTTCCATTACCCTACTGGCTTACCTGGTTGGTGATTTCCATTACCCTACTGGCGTACCTGGTTGGTGATGTCCCTTTCCCTACTGGCTTACCTGGTTGGTGATGTCCCTTTCCCTACTGGCTTACCTGGTTGGTGATTTCCATTACCCTACTGGCTTACCTGGTTGGTGATTTCCATTACCCTACTGGCTTACCTGGTTGGTGATTTCCATTACCCTACTGGCTTACCTGGTTGGTGATGTCCCTTTCCCTACTGGCTTACCTGGTTGGTGATTTCCATTGGTGATTTCCATTACCCTACTGGCTTACCTGGTTGGTGATTTCCATTACCCTACTGGCTTACCTGGTTGGTGATTTCCATTACCCTACTGGCTTACCTGGTTGGTGATTTCCATTACCCTACTGGCTTACCTGGTTGGTGATGTCCCTTTCCCTACTGGCGTACCTGGTTGGTGATGTCCCTTTTCCTACTGGCTTACCTGGTTGGTGATGTCCCTTTCCCTACTGGCTTACCTGGTTGGTGATTTCCATTACCCTACTGGCTTACCTGGTTGGTGATTTCCATTACTAATTACCCTACTGGCTTACCTGGTTGGTGATTCCATTACCCTACTGGCTTACCTGGTTGGTGATTTCCATCCCTTTTCCCCCTTTCCCTACTGGCTTACCTGGTTGGTGATGTCCCTTTTCCTACTGGCTTACCTGGTTGGTGATTTCCATTACCCTACTGGCTTACCTGGTTGCTGATGTCCATTTCCCTACTGGCTTACCTGGTTGGTGATTTCCATTACCTACTGGCTTACCTGGTTGGTGATGTCCCTTTCCTACTGGCGTACCTGGTTGGTGATGTCCCTTTTCCTACTGGCTTACCTGGTTGCTGATGTCCCTTTCCCTACTGGCTTACCTGGTTGGTGATTTCCATTACCCTACTGGCTTACCTGGTTGGTGATGTCCCTTTCCCTACTGGCTTACCTGGTTGGTGATGTCCCTTTCCCTACTGATTTACCTGAAAATGTAACCTATCGTTTGGGATTTATTTTTTCATGGCCCCCATCTCAGTTGGCTGACCTTAATTTTTCATGGCCCCCATCTCAGTTGGTTGACCTTATTTTTTTCATGGCCCCCATCTCAGTTGACTGACCTTACTTAACTCATAGACCGCCCAAGGTCCAACACAAGATTATGGCGTGGCCACCCAAAAAAGGAGGGTGGTTTAAAAAATTTGTAACTTTTTATTTGTTATGATTTTCTCTTCATTTTTTAGACACAGTGTTCATAAGAGATGAAACTTTATATTGGCACCAATAAAAGTCGGTTATGTGTCACTAGTTTATCTGAGCGGGGATGAGTAAAAGGGTGAAATTGAGAGGCTAGAAATCTTTTGGGAATGAAGACACCATTCACACAATACACTACTTATGAGGCGCTATAGCTCAACTGTGATGTTGTGAGTTGGTAATCACGACGACACTGGTTCGAGGCCCATGGCTGGCACAGGTGGGTTTTTTCACAACGTTGTACTCTTCGGACAGTTACTTCTTTCTACTTTCCTCACTTGACAGGTGTGAATGAGTACCCAGCTAAAGGTAGAGAAAGATTCTGTCTGAGTGCTAGTACGAAACGCCTAACAGACTTGTGTACTGTATGCTCCCCTGGACAGTTGAGGACTTTGAATGAAATGGCCTGCTGGGGGATAAACGATGTAGAGTCGGTGAGCCTGCATTTCTGCTGGGGTACGGACTATAAATCCATCTTTATCTTTTACTTCCATCAATAAACAGATGAAAAAAATGATTGGAAAACAATGAGCTGGTAAACTCATCGAAAATAGTGTAGTCTATGCTGTTTCTGGTTTCTGACTTGTAGATCTGCTTGTAGTACTAGTGGTAGTACTAGTAGTAGTTTGTAAACACGCCAGAAAAAATATGAATATAATGACAAAACCTCTGTGTTTGTCTTTTGAAACTGGGTTCTATAAGTTCTAGACATTGACCTCTAAAGTCGGGGGCTTGGCTGACGCTAGGTAGGTTCTACTTTTTCTTGCACTTATCTCTCATCCTGCTGTTTCCTCTTTATTCACCCTGAGATCATCACATCTGATGGACAGGGTAGATTTCAATGGAGCAAAGGTAATGAAACATATCGACGATGAACGTTGCAAACTGCGTAAATCCAATGTTGGATGTTTTGAGAAAATCAAAGTTAATAATGATGCGCTTTTTAATCTATTTTCACAGATGTGCACGGTTTGCAAGTGTCAAAAACTAGACCCATTAGGGATATGTGGATTGCTCATATGGTTATTGTACACATTTCTATTGGTTCTTTTGCCACGGAATCCTAACAAGACAAAGCATAGGGGTTTCCTAATATTAACAAAGCGGGGGGGGAAAGGTGTCACTATGTTTTGATTTACACGATTTGTGACTTATGCCACTTAGAGTCGATATGTCCAGACTGTTCTGAAGCATTCTATAATTCCCTTGTTCAAATACATAATACATATAGAATGTTGATGGCCTAGTAACCAGAGGTTAGGCTGCCAGACCTAGGATCTTCCTGAGATCCCACGATGTGTGCCGTAAGTTCCTAGTAGGGAAAGACAGGTAACATCCATTTCTCCATTCCACTCAGATGCAAATGGGTACCAGCATCAGTTAAGGAGTGAAACCTGTAAGAGATGAGTGTCCCATCCCATGAGGCATGAGTATTATCACCTGTTATACTTCACCGTATAATGTATTATTGATTACATGTACTGTAATATAACCGTGACTCTATTCTATGTATTGTAACCATCCTGAAGGCACCATAACCCTGTAGCAGTTAAACACAAAAAACGACGCGTGCAAAATTCCCGCTGAAATTTCAAATCGACACAAACCGACACTTGCCAATACAGGCACACATTGTTCAAGCCGACAGAAACCGACAAGTGACACACCTCTTGTTTTGTTAGCTCTAATTGGTCGTATAAATGATGCTATTGTTCTAAAGTTAGAACAGAATACAAGAATAAAGGTCAGGACAGCTTTACATGGCCAACTGAGGTTAATTGCTTGACAGTGCAGACTGATCCGCATTCTTTTGTGAAGATCAGATGGCAGGAAGTCAGAAAAATGTGAAAACTGAGTTGCCACAGCGGAGAGGAAGTTGAACGTACAGAGCAAGATAGCCACCGCTTAATGTAAACATGAAAGGGTTAATTAATTCCCTGTACATAGTACATGTCTATGCAGTTGGTCACAGAAAGATTTTCCTGCTGCTAATGCTTCGTGTAAATGCATTAGATACTGAGTATGTTATTTGTTAGTGGGCCTACTGTCTGCCTGGATGATATTTCCTGACTGACAGTGGACAATATAATGTCCATCTGCCAAGTCAGTGCACTGCAGTGATAAGAAATTTGAGTGTGACTGTGAGCATGTTAAGATAAGAAGCTATGCTGTTGACTATGATGAATGTGAATAAACTTTTCATCTAAATTTTACTAAATGCATTGACATTTGGTCTTCAGTGCTTAGTTACTTCTGACCCCCTACTGTGTGTTTCAATTATCAAACATTTGGTTTCATTCTCTTTCTCTCTCTCTCTCTCTCTCTCTCTCTCTCTCTCTCTCTCTCTCTCTCTCTCTCTCTCTCTCTCTCTCTCTCTCTCTCTCCTCTCTCTCTCTCTCTCTCTCTCTCTCTCTCTCTCTCTCTCTCTCTCTCTCTCTCTCTCTCTCTCTCTCTCTCTCTCATTCCCAAGCTCGCCATAATTGAAAGCGATGGCACATAATACTATATTTAGTCCTTCCACTTCCATGGTCAAAGTTTTGTTGCCTGACTTGAACATTTTTTTTGATCAGCTGCACTTTTTCCATTTTTGATACAGACACCTTAAAGTTTGGGTTATCACAGTTGAAGCTTAGACTTTGAGTTCCAGACTATGGTCATTATTTTGCACACTTAGAGTTGACTAACAGTTTTACATTTATCAGTTGCAGACTTCCATTTTTTAGATACACACACCTTAAAGTTTGACTTAACACTAACAGTATGGCTTAGACTTTAGAGTTAGACTAACATTATAGCACACTTAGAGTTTGACTAACAGTATGGTACATTTAGAGTTAGACTAGCATTATGGCACACTTAGAGTTTGACTAACACTAACAGTATGGTACATTTAGAGTTAGACTAACATTATAGCACACTTAGAGTTTGACTAACACATTTAGGATTAACAGTATGGTTACATTTATAACAGAGTTAGACTAGCATTATAGCACACTTAGACTAACATTATGGCACATTTAACACATTATGACAGTATGTTAGTAATATTATGGCACATTTAGAGTTAGACTAATATTATGCATTATAATATTATGGCACACTTTAGAGTTAGACTAACATTATGGTACATTTAGAGTTTTAGATTAACAGTATGCTACATTTGACAGTTAGACTAACATTATAACACATTTAGAGTTAGACTAACATTATGACACACTTAGAGTTAGACTAACATTATGACACACTTAGAGTTAGACTAACATTATGACACACTTAGAGTTAGATTACATTTAGAGTTAGACTAACATTATGACACACTTAGAGTTAGATTAACATAGAGTTAGACTAACATTATGACACACTTTAGAGTTAGACTAATATTATTAGACTAACATTATGCACATTTAGAGTTAGACTAATATTATGACACATTTAGAGTTAGACTAATATTATGGCACATTTAGAGTTAGACTAATTATTTATTAGACTAACATTATGACAGACTAACACATTTAGAGTTAGACTAACATTATGACACACTTACATTTAGAGTTAGACTAACATTATGACACACTAACATTATGACACATTTAGAGTTAGACATTATGACACACTAACATTATGACACACTTAGAGTTAGACTAACATTATGACACAGTTAGACTAACATTAGAGTTAGACTAACATTATGACACACTTAGAGTTAGACTAACATTATGACACACTAACATTATGACAACACTTAGAGTTAGACTAACATTATGACACACTTAGAGTTAGACTAACATTATGACACACTAACAACATATGACACACTTAGAGTTAGACTAACATTATGACACACTTAGAGTTAGACTAACATTATGACACACATTAGAACATTATGACACACTAACATAGACAGACTAACATATGACACACTTAGATTAGACTAACATTATGTTACACTAACATTATGACACACTTAGAGTTAGACTAACATTATGACACACTTAGAGTTAGACTAACATTATGACACTAACATTATGACACACTTAGAGTTAGATTAACATTATGTTACACTAACATTATGACACACTTAGAGTTAGACTAACATTATGACATTATGACACTTATGAGAGTTAGACTAACATTATGACACACTTAGAGTTAGACTAACATTATGACACACTTAGAGTTAGACTAACATTTAGAGTTAGACACTTAGACACACTTAGTTAGACTAACATTATGACACACTTAGAGTTAGACTAACATTAATTAGACTATGACACACTTAGAGTTAACATTATGACATTATTATACACACTTAGAGTTAGATTAACATTATGACACACTTAGAGTTAGATTAACATTATGACACACTTTAGAGTTAGATTAACATTATGACACACTTAGAGTTAGATTAACAACATTATTAGATTAACACACTAACATTAGAGTTAGACTAACATTATGACACACTTAGATTATTTACACACTTAGAGTTAGATTAACATTATGACACACTTAGAGTTAGAACATTATTAGATTAACATTATGACACACTAACATTATGACACACTTAGAGTTAGATTAACATTATGACACACTTAGAGTTAGATTAACATTATGACACACTTAACAGATATGACACACTTATGACACACTTAGAGTTAGACTAACATTATGACACACTTAGAGTTAGATTAACATTATGACACACTTAGAGTTAGACATTAACACACACTTATGACACACTTAGAGTTAGATTAACATTATGACACACTGAGTTAGACAACATTATGACACACTTAGAGTTAGATTAACACACTAACATTATGACACACTTAGAGTTAGATTAACATTATGACATTATGACACACTTAGAGTTAGATTAACAGTTTAGATTAACATTATGACACTTAGAGTTAGATTAACATTATGACACACTAACATTATGACACACTTAGAGTTAGACTAACATTATGACACACTTAGGTTAGATTAACATTATGACACACTAACATTATGACAAACTTAGAGTTAGACTAACATTATGACACACTAACATTATGATATACTTAGGGTTAGACTAACATTATGACACACTAACATTATGATATACTTAGGGTTAGACTAACATTATGACACACTTAGAGTTACACTAACATTATGGCACACTTAGAGTTACACTAACATTATGGCACACTTAGAGTTAAACTAACATTTTTCCTCATCAAAGATATCCACAAATATACAAGAGTAATTGAAGACATGTGAAGTCAATCATAGACTACATAATAGTTAGCAGCTCCTTTTTTTTTTACAGTACAATGGATGCTAGAGTAAGCAGAGGAGCTGAACTATTTAGTTATAATATAACGTAGTGATATCACCTAGTGATAGCCAAAATGAGATTATTAACTGAAGAAAACAAACAGAAAAGGAAAGAGAAGAAAGCTACTACTACTAAACTCAAAATAGAAGAACTAAAGAAACCAATAGTAAAACAGATGTAATACCAATGCAGGATAAAAAGATCTATCAGTGAAAGGCAGAAAGATCTGAAGGAAAGCACAATAGAAGAAAAGTGGCAAATATATAAAGAAACACTCCTCAGTTGTACTGAAGAGGTCTGTGGTAGGAAACAAATTAAAGGAGATACGAAAAGGACAGCATGGTGGAATGAGAATGTCAAGACTAAGATCAAAGAAAAGAAAGATGCCAGGAAGAAATACTTGCAAACAAAGAGACCACAGGATAGGATAGATTACGTGAGTAAAAGAACTATCGCCAAAGAGGAAGTTAGGAAAGCAAAAACAGGAACAATGGGAAAAGTTTGGACAAAGACTTCAAGAAAGCTATCAAGGAAATCAAAAGCTGTTCTGGGGAGCAATGAAGAGCATGAGAAAGACCAAAACATGCCCAATACGACAAATTAAGAAGGCCAAAGGAGAAATAATGAAAGGAGACAGCGAAATAATGGAAATGTGGAGAAAGTATTTTCAACAATTACATAATCCCCCCAGAACATATGAAACAAGTACTAAGTACAGATCAATTATTAAGATTAACGAGTAATGGAGATGAGACAGCTGAAGAAGTAGATATCTCAGTGGAAGAACTTCAAACAGCTATAAGAAAAGTGAAATTAGGAAAAGCCCCAGGAGCAGATCAAGTTTATCCAGAAATTATTAAAAATCAAGGGAGAGACTGAGTGAGAGAGGCAGACAAACTACGACATGCAATATGTCAACAAGCATGGAAGTCCAAACAGGTAGGTACCAGACGACTGGAAAAATGAAACTGTAGTACCAATACACAAGAAAGGATCAACCATGGAATGATCAAACTATAGAGGGATACCACTACTTAGCATACCAGGAAAAGTGTATGCCAGGATTCTGGAAATGAGACTAAGGAAAAGAGTAGAGGATCAGATTGAAGAGCATCAGAGTGGATTTAGACCAGGAAGAAGTGTACAAGATCACATATTTACAATTGGACAAATAATAGAAAAGTTCCTTGAGAGAAACATTGACTGTGTTTTATTGACTTAGAAAAGGCATTTGACACTGTGAGGAGGGTCAATTATGGTATTCCTTGAAAGAACACAACGTAGAGCAAAATTTAATAGAAGCCATTTAAAGTTTTTACAATAAACCAACATGTGCAGCGAGAATAGCTGGAAATGTATCTGAAGAATTTGATGTAGATATAGGAGTAAGACAGGGTTGTTACCTAAGTCCTCTTTTGTTTATCACATTTATGGATTCGGTTGGGGGGCATCCTCGGGCATAAAGACGGTGAGTGTGGGTGTGTGGAGGCTCAGGCCGGGTGGGTGTGTCAATGCTTTCGTTTGCTGATGATTTGGTTCTGTTTGAAGGGTCGGAGGGGGACCTCCAGTCAGGTATCAATATAGTGAATGGTGAATTAAATAGAAGAGGAATGGGAGTGGATGCAGGGAAGACCAAAGCAGTGCTGGTGACTAGGGAGGCTAGGAGTACTAGAGGACACAGGATCTTAGATTGGGCAGGGAGAGTTTGGGGCAGGTTCAAAAGCTGCAATTGCTTGGGAGTGGTGATTGGCTCAGAGGAGAGCTGGGAGAAGAAATTGGCCAGAGAATCCAAAAGGCAAGTGCAATGTATGATGACCACCTGGGAAGGCCATTTGTGATTAGGCAAAAGTTGTCAACAGGGGCCAAAATGACAGTGTACAACACGGTTTATTGTCCTACTCTTCTCTATGGCAGTGAGACCTGGACCTTAGACGGTAGGGAATACAGTAGAGTGCGGGCAGCCGAGTGAAATATCTAAGAAGAGTAGTAGGGAAAGCTAAAAGAGACAGAGTCAGACTAATCAGAGGCACGGCATGGGAGATCAGGCCATGGGAACTGGGATAGAGATGGGATCAGGCGGATGGCATGGGAACTGGGATAGAGATGGGTCGGCTAAGATGGTTTTGGGCGTGTTGACAGAATGAATGACGATAGAATAGCTAAATAAGTATATAGTGCTAGGGCTCATGGTGAAAGACCAGGAGCAGACCTCGGAGAGGGTGGGAAGAGGGTATAGAAGAGGCATTGGCGCAGAGAAATTTGGCTTTCATTTCACGGAAGGAAGCAGAAACTGTCAGGACAGGGCAGCCTGGAGAAAGATCATTTCGGGCGTCTAAAACCCATACACCTGAAGGTAAAATGGGAGCTGATAAATAAAGAAAGAAAGACTTGATTTGATTACATTAACATTATGACACACATAGATTTGGACTAACATGAAATGAAAGAACCTTGTAGGTGTCTACACTGATGGTGTCACTACCATGACATGAAATGGATGAACGTTGTAGGTGTCTACACTGATGGTGTCACTACCATGACATGAAATGGATGAACCTTGTAGGTGTCTACACTGATGGTGTCACTACCATGACATGAATTGGAAGAACGTTGTAGGTGTCTACACTGATGATGTCACTACCATGACATGAAATGGAAGAACGTTGTAGACATGAAATGGAAGAACGTTGTACTAGTTGTAGGTGTCTACACTGATGGTGTCACTACCATGACATGAAATGGAAGAACGTTGTACTTGTACTAGTTGTAGGTGTCTACACTGATGGTGTCACTACCATGACATGAAATGGAAGAACGTTGTACTAGTTGTAGGTGTCTACACTGATGGTGTCACTACCATGACATGAAATGGAAGAACGTTGTACTAGTTGTAGGTGTCTACACTGATGGTGTCACTACCATGAAATGAAATGGAAGAACGTTGTAGGTGTCTACACTGATGGTGTCACTACAATTACATGAAATGGAAGAACCTTGTAGGTGTCTACACTGATGGTGTCACATCAATGACATAAAATAGAACGTTGTGTGTGTCTACACTGATGGTGTCACATCAATGACATAAAATAGAACGTTGTGTGTGTCTACACTGATGGTGTCACATCAATGACCTGAAAGGGAAGAACCTTGTGGGTGTCTACACTGATGGTGTCACTACAATGACATGAAATGGAAGAACGTTGTAGTGTCTACACTGATGGTGTCACTGCCATGACATGAAATGGAAGAACCTTGTGGGTGTCTACACCGATGGTGTCACTACAATGACATGAAATGGAAGAACCTTGTGGGTGTCTACATTGATGGTGTCACTACAATGACATGAAATG
Organism: Doris montereyensis; assembly: GCA_037039925.1. Taxonomy (NCBI): domain Eukaryota; kingdom Metazoa; phylum Mollusca; class Gastropoda; order Nudibranchia; family Dorididae; genus Doris; species Doris montereyensis. The sequence goes on along the minus strand of JAXRKP010000213.1, from coordinate 357,553 downwards.
GAAGAACCTTGTGGGTGTCTACATTGATTGTGTCACTACAATGACATGAAATGGAAGAACATTGTGGGTGTCTACACTGATGGTGTCACATCAATTGTTCCGATCAGAGCCCATTATTTAGCGTAGGGTAGCCAAGAGAAGAGTCTTGGTCGCTCCAACTAGTCCAACTCAAAGTTCTAGTTGGGGCATACGGCATAGGGCACAACTTGGTGGTCCTGGTGGTAGTTTTGTCATTGGTTTTCAAACAAGATGGCTGCTACTGCTTGGCTTGAATTTGGGATCAAACTCAGGTAACCTGCAGGTCAATTAATTCAAACGTTCTTCTACCAACCAACATTGTGTAGCAATGGATTGGTAGCTGAATAGTTAGATTGCCAGACTTGGGATCATAAAGCTCTGGGTTCAAATCATAGCAAAATTAGATTTGTCGTTGTGTTCCTAAGGTAATCACGCGTAACACGCATTTTCCCCCTCAAAATGCCAGGTGTATATGGGTACAAGTAGAAGCACGGGAGTAAAAACCTGTGGCAGACTAGCGTCCTGTTCAGGAGGCGATTATTATCACCTGTTCAATTTCATGCTATAGAAATCAGGATACACTTAGGCTATATGAGCTGCCTTGGCTTCTAAGGAACATTACTTTGAATCAACCCAATATTCCACCATACCCGGTGATCTCAGGGTGAATTAAAGACGAAACAGCAAGGAAAGGAAAGAAGAAGGACTTAACGGTTGGGCCAATCAACAGCCTATTCAAACATTGGGAAAGGAGAATCTAGTATTATTAATTACTAAAATTTGCTTTCAAATGTCATTGACATTGGAAACAGTTCACCATCAATTCAAATGTTTGTATTTTGTTGTTGCGTGTGCTTTTCATTGTGACGCTCCATGGTAAGTTTGATTGGATTTGTACATTGGTTTGATTTTAAATCTTTTTGTGCTCTTGATTGTACAGCGCCATCGAGCACTTTTGGTGGATGTCATTGTCAGTATGAGCAGCTCTATAGTATAAATGTATTATTATATTTCTTCTTATTATTCTTACTACTAGAAGATATTACCGATCGCACAAGTGCAGTGTATTGAAGTTTCACAGTTAGACTTCTTAACGAACAGATGGATAAAGAGGAAACGAACCAGTGCAGATATCCAGAATGTTTCTGTATGATGTTAAGAAATGATACATTTTATTGTTCTCAGTACAATACACAAGCCTGACCTCATGAAACACCTCTGACAAATGATAAAGAATGCAGCTTTTCTCTTTACACACACTGGTAAAGGGACAAGACAGTCAATGATTTCTACTTTTGAGTAAAACCAATTGTGAAAATTTCATCACTAACACAGTATTTTTTCTTCATGAAACAAAGAAACAAGAAAAAAACACCCCATTATATGTAGTATAAATGGCAAATACAAAAATACAACAAAAAATAATAAATAAAATTAAAAAACAATCAACAAAATAAATCAATGAAAATATACATCAAATGTAGTCTAACGTAATTGTTTTTTTCCCAATCAGAGAAGCTAGCTGTGGTCAATGGAAGTGGAAGTAAACAATGTGAGAGAAACTTAACTTTAAAAAAAGATACGAGGTACAAAGGGTGTAAAAACTTGCTTCAGTAATTAATGTTAGAAGTTAGAGAAAGACACGATTCTCAAAATTCTCTTACAAATTAATGGTATCAAATACCAAGCGAGTAAAAATTAAATCTACAGCACAAAGCAGATATTCTCACCCTCCCCTACCTAAACTTCCAACTTCCATAAATTAAATGAAGAAAAAAAAACTAAATAAAAATAAAAGGTTAAAAAGCCCAAAAATTTCAGGGGAAAATTCACTGATGACTTCAGAACAGGAGAGGAGGGATGGAAAGGGGGGGGGGAGAAAGACACACACTATGGGGAGGGCAGAGGGAGGGTGTTTAGTAGTATGACAATGAGAGGAATATTAAGGGCATGAAAAGAAGGGAAGGGAAGGGGAGGAGAAAATTGTCTACTTGCTGCAAGTTAGTTCAAAATTCAAAGAGCAAAGAAAGTAAAATGAGTCAAAGCTGAGAAGTTCTCTGTGTGATCATTCACTTCAGTCAAATTGTAGCATATCATGTGCAAATAAAGCAAACAGTGGACATAAGTTAGAGAGAAGAAACATTTTTTTTATTATTAAAAAAAGAGAATAAAAAGACAAAAAGAGAAAAAAAAAGCCAACAAAATCCACTTGTAATTGATAGGGTGAAAAACTGTTGGGTTGCCAGACCTTAATTAACAAGGAAAGAACTGAAATAGCTCTCAAGTTGAACCAATTTGTCAGATTGCCTGAAGGACAAGCAACCTTACCATCTATCCCAATACATGATTCAACCCTTTCCTGTCTAAGACTAAGACAGGTCTACAGGTTAAGTGCTCTCTGCCTAGCCGGCTCCCCACAAATCACCCCTGATGCCTAAGCAAAGGGAAATAACTCAAATAGCAAAAGTACCTATCCTTTTAGAAAAATTCCTGACACAATTATTTATCAATATACAGTGTATTGTTAAAACAAGGACATCAAGATATAGACAATCGAATGCGTTTGTATGTATATATATGTTATAGAAACAAAAATACAATTTAATGGGGAAAATATAGCTGAAATACAAAAAAAAAAAAAAAAATTTCCAGTGTTTTTCAATAATAATTTGTTGCTACTATCATCATTGTCATCAGTTCACCAACTTGTATATCAGATTCCTCTTCACAATCTAAACCATGTTTCAACACCAGTATCAAGGGATGGAAGATGTTGAAAACAAAGCCATCATTCCACAGCAATGCTGGAAGAACTTTCAACAAATGACTGACCGAATAGAAAAAAGAGTTCGACTCTTGAGCAGAGCTTTACTGTAGTATCGATGCTTAACTCGCACGTTGACTGGAAGTCGTTTCTAGAGGAGATACAAAACAATGACTTGTTGCTTTCCATCAACTTATGACGCACTAGGCAGGACCCTGGTATGCAGCTGTTGGACGCATTAAGCAGGACCTCGATATGCCGCTTGGTCGTATCAGGCAGGCCCCGGTATGCCACGATTGGTCGGGTTCAGCAGGACCCCCATATGCTGCATTTGGTCACACTAGGCGGGACCCCGATATGCCGCATATGGTCGTATTAGGCAGGAAAGGGTTTAATAACAGCAGTGGCATATATCAAAATATGTGCCGAGTCGAAAAAAGAATTCATTTGAGATACAAGTGTAAACAAATCTAAAAAAGAAAATGATTAAAAATTCACACATTGATATTCTTGTCCCGTATGTCATTGTCATCGAGATAAATAGTAAGATATATTATTTATATATCAAATTTCTAGCAACTAGCACTACATGGTTCAATGACCATCATTGGTGATTCACAACATTAATGACAATGACAGGAGATGTAGTTGGTTTACATATAAATTATCAATTATAATAATGATGATAAGATAATAAAACTAAAAATAAATAATAATAATAATAATAATAATAATAATAATAATAATAATAATAATAATAATAGCAAACTATTTTCGAACAAATAATAAAATAATAGCAAAATTCCCATAAAAAAATTGTAGCATGCCTTTCCTTGTGCGTGGGTCACTCCAAAAGCGTAGAGTTCCCGTCAGTACTTAGTCACAGCGGCTACTACAGCATCAACAAGCAATGTATTGAGTGGGCTCCTGAAACCACCCACAGTAAAAAAAATTAATTTAAAAAAAACAAACAAAAACAAGACAAGCCCAAAACGGGCAATACCACATGGCAAAAAAAAAACGAACAAAAACACACAAGTATGGTCCTCCCACAGAAGCCACGGACAAACCCTTCCTCCTAGTGTTGAAAGCAAGACTTCACACGGAGAGGGAATGTTTAACGACAACGTGTCCGCTTTTCAACGTGTCACATGACACATTTATCATCATCATTATTATTACATATACATATATATATATATATTACATTTCATTTGAACACACAACCCACTCACGTTCATAAACACAATAATAATAATAATAATAATAACATTCATTACTGCTTGCATGCTTTCGTCAGAGGTGCTCTAATGACAGTGATGTACGTGTACACTAAAATCATGCTCACTCTACTTAATGTCTTGCTTTAGTATACTTAGTAATGTTCATCAGCTAGAGTAGAACCAGAGAAGGAAAAGTCATAGAATCACGCAATCAATGGGTTCATGAACATTGTCTGACTTTAGGGCTAAAGAAAACACAAACATTAGAGAAATAAAATTTAGGAGTTACACTTGTAAAACAACAAGAACTCAGAATTTTGGTAGTCAGAGAATGGAATTTGTATTCTTCATTTCACACAAAATGATATGCATAAAGATAGGTTTATAAATATCAGAATAAAATACACATAGGCATATACAAATACCTATCAATCTATGTATTTATCAGTGTCTCTAACCTCTAACTGTCAAGAAGTTCATTGTCAAATTGATTTTAAGCTTTGGGCGTAAATGCAAAGATTTCATCCCTAGCAGGACATTAAAAAAATAATTAATGTTCTTCCATGTTCATTTCCCCCCAGGCTGTTTAACATTTTCATTTTGTCTTCACAAGCAATGTACTGTTCTTTGCTTTATGTATCTAAATAATGAAAAAGATGAAACAAACTACACAACATTGTATTCAGGCAGATCTCCAATGTCATCTACTCTTGATTCTCTTAGTGCATGTATGTTAAATTTTCAGTAAAACATGCACAAAATAAAACACCTCAACCCTTGACTAGGCATATTGGTTAAATACATGTCTGTTCTCAATACGTCCTTTATTGGCCTACTAACATATTACGTAAGATCTATGGTGATACATTACTTTTCCCCTCGATTTTTAGCACTTCGAGTAAAAAAGACTGCAACAACAGATGCTTCTCATATTCTCCAAAGTTGCTATATTGAACTAAACAGGTGAGTTTTCCCTAAACTCGGCTATCAGGTACCACTTGACTCAATCTTTATATACATATAAATGGACACTTGGAACCAGATGGAAAGAACATTGAAAAAAAAAGAAAAATAAAATAATAGAGAGAAAGCAATTGAGAGAGAGAGAGAGAGAGAGAGAGAGAGAGAGAGACAGAGGGAGACAGAGAGAGAGAGAGAGAGAGAGAGAGAGAGAGAGAGAGAGAGAGAGAGAGAGAGAGAGAGAGAGAGAGAGAGGGAGAGAGAGAGAGAGAGAGAGAGAGAGAGAGAGAGAGAGAGAGAGAGAGAGAGAGAGAGAGAGAGAGAGGGAGAGAGAGAGAGAGAGAGAGAGAGAGAGAGAGAGAGAGAGAGCGAGCCAGAGAAAAAGAGAGAGAGAGCCAGAGAAAGACAGTGAAACAATAAAGAAAATCAGGCTAATGTACACAATAAGAAATCTTCATGTTAATGTTACCAGCTGAGATATGAACACCCATCACACAAATCTCAAAGACAGCCATTCACAATGACACATTCATCTTTGATCGTTTGAAAATATAATATCTCAAACTACGAATTCTTGGGAATTTTGATACAGTTCAATACACTTTGTTCTGCCATACTTAAATTCACACAGTGATCTCTGCAAAAAGAAGCCATGGGCCGGAAGACAAAGCAGCATACCAGAGTAGCACTTTCAACAGGAAGTTTTCTTTGGGATAAAAAAATCCCCTAAGCATGCGGCTGTTAACGAGCCTACTCTTACTGGCATATTTGGATTATCCCCACCTTCCCAAAAGCAACCAAACACAGTATCAGACCTTCCATTCACCCTTGACAAGATTGCCTGAAAAATATCTCGGACCAAATGTTATGAACATTATAAAAAACATGTTACATAATTCAGGGATGGGGACGCACTCTGGAAAAAAAAAGTGAACTTTATCGTCCCCTTTAAAATTTCAAAATAGTATTACGTAAGAGCATTGCATTTAAATACAAATACAAGAAATATAAAGAAGAGGGCCGCAATATAAAAAAAAAACCCAATGTTATTAGACGTGCCAACTTTTTAAAATCGAAATTCAAGAGAGATCCTCTGTGCCAAAAAAACCCGAAATCCCCATCCCTGTCCCATATGGGTTACGACAATGGCCGATGTCTATACTATTCAGCCAATGAAATTAGGATAGGCCTGCAGGCAACAGGTAAGAGGTCGGTCCGGTGGAAACGGTGTCGGCTCAGGCCTTCCTGTGAGAACGACCGGTTTCCCCTGAAAATCGACTATTTAAAAAAATCGGCTATTTAAAAAATCTCGGAAGTCTCATCTGAAAATCTTTAAAAATCTCAGTCTGAATTTTTTTTAAAATCTCGGTCTGAAAATCTTAAAAAATGTACGTCTGAAAATCTCCGGAAAATCCCCATCCCTGAAATATGATGACTGGAACAATGCCTGAATCTCAATCTCAAACGGAAGTTCCAACGCTGGAAATCTAAATTTTTAACTCGTTTCTTCCGACATTCATTTCTGCTATTCGAATCGCAAATGTCCGAAAGGAAAGAATTTTTTTTCGCTCAGTGGGGAAAATGTCGGCAAATTTGGGAAATGACAAAATTGCCAGCATTCCGCCCAAAGGCGGAGAATTGGAGGAAGGTCTGCAGTATGTAGAAGTGGGAAGAGAATATTTGGTTCCCAAAATAAGTGTGGCAAACCAATAACCCTCAAAAAGAGCTACCACTACCAGGAACAAAAAAAAATGATTTAAATATCAACCTATTTCGTTTAGGAAGATATATGTCATCGAATGACACTTGACAGATGCATCAACAATTTGTGAAAACATCGATCGTTGCTGTAGCTTCTCCCAAACCCCTGAACAATGGCCCACGTCAGATGTTTCTTTCAGTTTCAGCACGCTTCTTTACCTTTAGTGAAATGCGATGATGCAGAAGAAATAGAGCTGCGGCTAAATTGGTGAATCAAAGAAGTAAAGGACTTTTGGAGAGACTTCTGATACTGCGTGTGTGAATAAAACATATCCAGAATACACACATTGATAATAACTACATATACGCATGTTTATGTACTATAGAGGAAGGAAAGAGAGTGGTAAGGAAGAGGCACACGTGACCTATCACAAATTTTAGGACACAATCCTGTACTTACTTACAGGGAACAACATGATTACTTGAAACTTGACTATAGTACCTCCCTAAGCCAAATGGGCGACCATCTCAATTCTTCATAAAAAATTCTTATTATGCTATATAACAAATCCCATCACCCCCAAAAAAAAAAGCAAGAGAATTTCATAGCTTGCTGACTTCTTTCAAATTATGTTTCCTCGTCATAAAATAAATTACATTTCTCATGATTGAATGATAATAAAAAAATATATATCAAAAATAAAAATGGAACAGAAAATCAACTCCTGAAACAAAGAGACCTACGTTACAGTCTACTAGCATCATCAAAACAGACACGGCTTTACCTTCAACAACAAAAACAACCGCAAGTCCATAAATACTGAGCAAAAATCGCACATTATAAAAAAAGAAAAGAAAAGGAACAAAAAAAAACTAACAACAACAAAAATGCTTTATCAACAAATTGCAGTAAAACGCCCATCACAAACACGACTCTCTTACAACAACCTGCATTCCGCTCATCCGATGAGATAGTAAATAAATAATAAATAAGTGAAAGAGCTCGCAAAACCACACAACTGAGAGGGAGAAGGGGAAAACAAAATCAAAATGGGCTAATAGTAATAGTAATAAAGAGTAGTATGGCTCATGAAATACACAGTAAAAAGAGTTCTTTGATATTATTGCCTCTGTGCCCATGCAATCAGCAACACACGGCTAGAATCCAGTCCTCTCACAGAAATGAAACCTCATTTGTAAATGATGTGTGAGACTTAGACGTTCCTCACCCTTGACTGAAAGATAGTCCCTGAACAGCAACACTGTTCAAATTTCATATGTATTTTTAAAAGCAAGGCGACGGAACATGCATACGTGGGTGTACACCAAAATTATGACAAGAATGATGTCAACACAAAGAGCTGATAAAAGAATCCCCCCCTCCCCCTAAGCATGCATTACAAAACAAGCCATCCGACACAAAAATGCCTTCCTTCAAGACCGCCCCCAGGCCCATAAAGCCGGAGCGCATCCCCGGGTTCAATAGCGGCCAGCGGAACGAGTGGAAATAATCACCTCCTGGACAGGACGCTAATTTTGACGCAGGTTTTTTCCACTCCCAAGCTAGCGCTTGTGCTCATTTGTACCTGGGTAGAGTGGGGAAAATGCGTTTTAAGTAAGCGTCTTTCCCAAAGGAACACAACGTCGGACCTGGCTTTGTTAACATTCAAACCCGGGGACCTCATGATGATCCCCCAGCCCCCGGAGCCTAACCGCTCAGCCACCAACGCCACATCCGACACACAAAGGCCCTGGTAAAAAAGATAAATAATTGAGGCAAAAGCAAAATGCACCTGAGTTACGGTACAGTCTTCATGAAATATCATCAATGATCACATGCACATTTTCATCCTCACAAATCTCATGACCGCATAAGCTTTGGAATGGCGGCAAGTTTTTTGTGCTTTGTTTGTGGGGGTTGTTTTTTTTTTGTCTGTCTTTTTTTGTTTTGTAATAAATTTTCAGGACTGCTCTTTTCAAAAGTATCTTTTTTTTTTTTTACAAACCGGCTAAACAATGAAAATGAAAATTAAATCATAGCATCTTTTTAACAGCATCTATTCCAGTTCATGAAATAAGAAAGAAAGAATCAAAGTTGAAAAAGTGTGACACATACAGAGTGGAGAAAGAAAGACTCGGAGAGGAGAAAGACTCGGAGAAAAAAGAGAAAAAACAGAGAGAGAGAGAGAGAGAGAGAGAGAGAGAGAGAGAGAGAGACAGACAGACAGACAGACAGACAGAGAGAAAAGGATGAGTGTAGGGGAAAGAAAAGACACCATTCTCTACGAAATAGGATGTGCTTCATTCACACTGAAATGTGTCACAGATTAGGAAAAAACGTATTATATCAATTGACATTTTCTCAATAAAAATGAGGTGGGCGGTCTGGTCCTGCACATGATAAAGGCAAAGATGTATCTATAGTCTAAATCCCCGTACAAGTGTTGGCTCACCAACTTTACATCCTTTATCCCCCAACAGGCCGTTCCATTCAAATTTCTTCTCAACTCCTAGTGAGATAAACTGTACAGCTACCTCATTCAGTGCTTCATATTAACACTCTAAGATCCCTCTAGCTGGGTACTCATTTACCCCTGAGTCAAGGTACGGTACTCCAGAGAAAGGTAGGGGTCGGGTGTGTATATTTATTCCCCTTCATCTCTGAACAAAAAATGGGCGTAAATATGTGCCTCACTCACTCATATGAGCGTTTTAATTGCACTTTCTCGAATGATATTTCTTTTGTTCTCTTATTTACCCAGGAGATGAAGAGAAGTTTTCTAAACACACACACACACACACACACACACAACAAGCAATTATGAGCATGCACATGCAATGAAAGAATTGAGAGGTAAGGAGGGTAACTTTTAAACAACAAAAACAAACAGAAACAAAACCAAACAGGAGTAGGACGACCACCAACAACTCTGCAAAGAAAAGACTGAAATCTTCAACAGAAAATTCAAGTTATCACACTTCCCACAGAAAGGATAATTCTAACGGAAAACATACCCAGAGGAAAGAAAAAACCCCAACAACACCACCAACCCAGGACAAAATGAAGAAACAGGAACAGAGACCAAATAGCAAGATGGACACACAAAAAAAGAAAGAAAGAAAGCCGAGAACAAAAAAAGAAAGTCGAGAACAAAACAGAAAGAGAGAAAGAAGTGCATGCAAAAAGCCAGATGTCAACATTGGAATATTTTATGTCTTCATGGTCTGACATGTGACCAAATGATAGAAGGAAAGCAGGATGATTGAAATACAAAACAAGAATTGATTGACACCATTGATTATCATCACATGACATAGTCTGGGGATATCGTTTGTAGTTAGTGTGTGTGGTAGAGGGGACAACAAAAATAGAAAAAAAAAATTGAATGAGACATACACAATAGACGTTTTTTTTTAGACAAAACAACTCCTCAAACATGGAATAGGTCTATATTATATCAACCGCTGGTCTAAATTGTCCGTAGTCTGCAGTGCAGGAGTGGTGGACTAGTCGACTCTTTTTGTCACTGGTTCAGGGCATTCTTTCTTTCATTACACATCTGTCATCATCAACTTGCAACTGGAAAATGAATTTAGAAGGGGAAAAAGGTTACCGAATGAAAGATCAAACCGTTTACAAAAAGACTAGCAAATGTGTTAAGTTAATAAAATTCAATCAGGAAAAGGGTTTAAAATTGGTGAGAAAGAAAACGGAAGAGTGTACAGAGACAGAGAGAGAAAGATAGATGTGTGTGCATGTAAGGAAGGAGGGGTGGGGAGAATCTTCCTTGATAAAATAACAGGAATTACTTAAGTAATTAATATTGACAAGTGTAAACATGAATGGCAAGAAGGCAGCAATCTTCAGAAAAAATGCTCAATCTCATCAAAAAAAACAAAACAAAACAAAAACTAACCCCCCCCCCCCCAAGAAAGCACTAAAGCTGACAAAGAAAAAAGCATCCCATTAAAAGTGTTTAAAAAAAAAGGTGAAAAGTAACCATAAAAAGGTGAAAAATAACTAATTTTAAAAAGGTGAAAAGGAACCCCCCCCCCCCAAAAAAAGATGAAAAGCAACCATAAACAAAACTAAAAAGCAACTTTAAAAAACATGAAAAGTAACCATAAAAAAACATGAAAAGTAACCATAAAAAAACATGAAAAGTAACCATAAAAAATGAAAAGTAACCATAAAAAAACATGAAAAGTAACCATAAAAAACATGAAAATTAACCATAAAAAACATGAAAAGTAACCATAAAAAAAGGTTGTACCTTTGACCACTACCGGCTCTAACACGCACAACCTTCTTGCTTGGAGGCTGGTCTGTGTTGATGGGGTTTCGGGGTGTGGCAGGTTTGTGCTGTACCCGTTATCGGCAGCGTTTAAGTCCAAGCTGTCGAGAAAAAGCATTGAAATAAAGGGAAGGCTTTTATATATAATAATGAGGGTCAATTCAAGTTTGTGGAAAATAGTTTTGGTCAATGGTGAACTTAATATTAGATTTCTTGCATTGTAATTTAAATCAGTGCATATTAATAATTGCTATTTGAGGATGATTAAAAGTTTGTTTTGATTGAATTGAATGAAATACACACGTGGGACACGACAGGCTTACAAGACGTCTTTAACACAGGCAACACTGAATAAAAAAAATTTCAGCCGGTAACTGTTTATTCAACAGCAAACAACATAAAAAAAGAAATGTTCTTTTTGTTTCATTGAAATTTTCCGTCCACACTGCGATGATCTCAGGGGTAATTAAGAGGAAACAGCAAGACGAAAGAAAGGTGAAAGAAATGAGTAGAATCTAGAAGCAGCGCCTGCCAACTGACCACAAAGTCCAAATAAAATAGAAATAAAAGATTTCAAACAAAAGCGAAAACAAACAAAACTCAAGAACCACCCTCCGTTTCCCCCTATGGGCAAATTTCTTGAAAGAAATCATTCCCTAACTCTCACCTTCCATCTTGGATATTCTGATAGATTTTTTTAGCTGTATCCAAAAAGGCATCTTCTACATTTTCACCTCTGAAAAAAGGAAAGAAAGACAAAGACATTTTATAAGGTGATATATATGAGACAGGGTAGCTAAAACAGAAATCCTTTCTTGACTATCATCTTCAGGGTGAAAATGATCTATATTTCATTAGCATCGTTTCTTTCTGTCAATAATGAAATGCATAGGGTGCCAACCTTTCCAAGTTGAAAAAACCCCAGATGGCATTGTGAACTTATTCTTACTTGCATCTCACCTCGTAGCATTCCATAAAACACAAATGATACCCAAATTTAAATCAACCCCTTTATGGTAACTAATTTTTTTTTAATTTATAAAAAAAATAAAAATAATTTTGGTTTTTTTTTTTTTACCTGTCACATTTTATTGAAAATTCATCAAAACATCAAGTGAAGGCATTATTTCAGATATTCAAGTATTTAAGGTGAAAATGGATACAATAATTCTTGAACCATAATCAATGCATCTCTATCAAAGTCCACTTTGCTTTGAATGAATACATTCACAAATATGTAAATAAAGGGCAAACAGCAATGACATCCATCAGCAATCAAACCATGGCAAATTGATAATTATCTGAGAATTACAAAATATTTACAAAATGTTAACATGAAAAGGTATGCATATTATTGGCTATACAAGTCATAGGTTCCAGAACTTGTTTCGTCTCTGTCTTGCTTTCTATAGCTTATATAGATTCAATGTTTTGAAGATCAAGCTTTTAAGATGGGGTAGCAATGTCAGAATATTCTGCACGTGGTCTCCATAGTCGCAGTCCTCCGTAATCCAGATCGTCTGGTCTTGCCAATTAAGCAGATGTCGTTGCATTTTCGCATATGGGCTGTTGTCTTCGTTGTTCTTGATGATGAAGTTTCTTATCCTTTGATTGGTAACACAATACTCAATAATATGTCCTTGTTGCGATCTGGCTGTGTAATATGCCTTCCTGTGTCTATCATGATTTTGAAGATCTGGACGTTTATTTTATCACAGTGAAGTTGCTTGACCATGTCAGCAAAGCGTGTGTGATTACTGTAACCACCTTGTTGGTTTTCCATGGATGAGTTTTCCTCACTTGTGCGAGAGCTTTCTTTGTCATATTCGGTCTCACTGTCTGACGTGATAGATGTGTCAGAAATGTATTGATCTATCTTCTTCTCCTGTGTTTCATTCTGTCGCTGTGTCGTCTAGGTTGTTTGATTCACTGATTGTATTTCCGACCATAGATGTGTCATCAAGGGGCGATGTTACGGTTGACACGCTGAATAAATGGATAGCACTGTTGTTACTCTGGATTGAGTCCGAATTGTTGTTGTTTGTTTGTTGAATGTCAGCACTTCCATTTTCTTTGTTTTCAATAAAATCCGTGCTCATAGATGTGTAACCAAGGAGCGATGTTACGGTTGACACGCTGAATAAATGGATAACACTGTCGTTACTCTGGATTAAGGCCGCATTGTTGTTGTTTGTTTGTTGAATGTCAGCACTTTGAATTTTTTATTTTCAATAAAGTCCGTGTTCGTAGATGTTGTTGCTGTCTTAGTTGCTACTCTTGTATTGTGTTGTTGTTTTCTAAAGTTGTCTCATCTTACTTGGCTCGGCGACTTCCATCTGAAGCTGGCAGGAGTTGAATGATGACCTGTCGACACACTCATTGTCGGCCATCTAATCGAAGGACGAGAGTAGTGCGCTCTTTATTTCCAGCTAATTTGAAGGATGAGAGGTAAGATTCCTCTAAAATGCTGTTGATGAGACATTCCAGCATCGTCGGAAGTCCGCTAACTGGCATATTGATGTCGTTCAACTCCAAAATAAACTTGAAATCATAAAAAGGGCAAGAGCTTCACGAACCCACGTCTGTCCTGCTCAGTAACCAAACCGAAAGTCAATTTATGGTAACCAAAAAGCCCTTGATCTCTGACCTTTGTGTTACCATAATAATTTTGCAAACACGGAATGGGGTCAAAGGCATTCATTCCAATCTATCTCTGCTGATGACTTAAGGTTTCTTTACACAAAATTACCAATAAAGCCTCTCACACATATATGTTATCATGATTATCTAGATTCTAACCCATGATTTCGCCTTAGCGATTGTTAAGCCAAGAGACTGATTTTTGTTGTCCCTTGAGGGCCAGCCTCCAAGCCCAAGACACTACAGTAGTAGCAAAATTATAAATGTCTTAACAATGGCTTCATATCATACATACGTCTTTGCACTGCACTCGAGGAACATCAAGCCTGAAAGAAGAAGGCAGAGACATGTCAAAGAAACATTTTCAGGAACATCAAATTGCTTTAAATCCCAACATAGCTTAAAAAAAACAAAGATAAAATTCAGTTACTGAGTTTTTTGTGTTCTTGACATTAACTCTGTCCACCGTATACAGTGATCTTTCAAATGAAAGAAGTAAAACCTACCTGCGGCACCCTTCAACCGTCCATAATACTTTACATATGAAATATATCATGGGCTTGAATTTTTTTAGATATTGTACTGACAAAACTAATGTATAGCAGTTTCAGGAAAAAATAAATTTTGTTTGTAAAGGAAAGGTAAAGCAATGCCTGAACAAAATCAATCGAAATGTAAATTGTGTGTTTTTAAATTATCATCATCTCACTGTGATTGTATTGCGCCTACACCTAGAGCTGAATTGTATAAAGGAGTAGGTGCAATAGAAATGATCTACATTATTATTATCATTATCTAAATACAGAGAGGGAGGGAGTACAAAATGAAGGGAAAGAGGAAAAGAGAGGGAGAGTTTTTGTTTGTTTTATCGAAATTTACCCTGTCCACCATTGCGGTGATCTCAGAGTGAATTAAAAAGGAAACAGCAAGATGAAAGATAAGTGAAAGAAGGAAAGGAAAGAAATAGGACCTACCAGCAGTGCCAGCCAACTGCCCGCAGAGAGAGAGAGAGAGAGAGAGAGAGAGAGAGAGAGAGGGAGAGGAGGGAGGGAGGGAGGGAGGGAGGGAGAGAGAGAGAGAGAGAGAGAGGAACAATGACAAATCTGTACCGTTCTCCTCAGCAAACTGCTTTGCCTCTTCGTAAGTGACGTCTCTTTGAGCATCCAGATCACATTTGTTGCCAATGAGGAATATCACCTTTAAAAAAAAAAAAAGAAAAAAAAAACCCAGAAGATATAAGCGAAGTGAGTAAAAAGAAACAAAAGAAGAAAAATATCAGTAACAATCATTTAATTAAAAATTTATATTCAACAGTCTTTTATCGAACATTTCATAAAGGAGTCATGTCACTGGATAAATGCATTTTGATTTCAGGCCTACACACAGAAAATAAAGATATAGACCTGCCACTCTAAATTTGTAAAAATCAGGAGCTAGATGTAAAAAAACCTGAAGTGAATTTTTTGCTTTAGTATGTACATGAGTAACTGTCAAAATACAGTCATCCTATATCATTGAAAAGTTTGTAGCGTCCTTGGTTGCTATAGAAAACGGCTGCCATCTTGGATTTTGACCCAATTTTCAAAATCTATCTCCTCCCTTAGTTATGAATAAAATCACTCAAAACCTGCGCCGATTGTCTTTTCCATTCAATATCTAAAGAGTGACATCGCTTTTTTCCCAATATTTTGGATAGTTTTTTTATATGAAATTTTGAAAATACTGTATATCGTGAATGTACAAAAACGGCGCTTTTGTTAAAAAAAAATTTTTCTCAAAAAGTTTACAATAGATCAAAAAAAAAACGACCTCATTCTATTTACATTGACAAGAAAAACTTGTGTGCCAAATATAATGCAAATAGTTTGGTAAATGGCAGAGGAGATAGAATTTTAGTGTGAAAAAACTATGTTTTGAGAAAAATGCAAGTAAAAGAATCAACAGAAAATAACACAAAACAAATGCTTCAGACAGGTTTCCCTTGTTGTAGCAGCCCCTTACTCTTTCGATAGTCTCTGGCATTGTTACTTATGTGAATAGGATTATAAATCTAGGTTTAGATGTGCACTGTTGTGAAAACAGACCTCAAAATGACCAGTTTTTTTCTCTCCCTCTATATCCTATGCTTGTGCACGTGTTTACATACACAGTGACGTGCAACGCCTCTTATATCACACAGCGATGAGAGACATGTATATCGGTGTCGGCAAAACGGGGTCAAATATCGTGTGTTGCCACATTTGGCGATTAACCGCCAATATACAGGTTTTCACTGCCATTTTCTCAGTCAGTCGCCTACAAAAATATTTTGTAAAAAAAAAAATTATACGTCACATGGACATGTTTCTGCCATGAACTTGTAGATAAATGATCGTTCTACCCGAATATGCAAAGAACAGAAAATCAACCTTTTGGTCCAAAACTCGCCAGTCCTTAATGTCCCTAATACCAGATCTAGATCTAACAAATCTTCTGCTTGATCAGTTTGAAATTCAAGGCTCTAATAATCGCGGTAGGCCTCAATAACACGTAAGCATACGAGTTTTGAAGTCTCGAACAAGTACAGCATGAGTGCACTGAAGAATGGACAAAGAGAACAATATAATAACGAAGAATCGATACACCATTACTCATAATAATATGAATCCTGGATAGGCACGACATCCGGTTATTGGTTGATTAAAAACAAAAATTACATGCTGAATATACAGAACAATGCCGGTCCAGGCAACGACTGCAGTTGTATTACAAAAAAATCGTGATGGGCCAACGGAAAATCAGAATTTCGCAAATTTTCGCCATCGGGATAAACAGCAGGTCTGAAGATGCCTCCCTCTTTTCCATCAAAACATAAATATTTACATCTAGAAAATCTAGAATTATTGGTGAACTAAATGCATAACTGTAAACGTTATACTATTAGGTTTACTACTGTACATATGAACATGAAAAATTTAATGTAACAATCAAAACAAAAAAAAAGTGAAACTTACAGTGTTTTGGATTGGTGAGATTTCGAGCGTCAGTCAACCAACTACTCAAATGATTGTAAGTGCTGCGTCTGCCAGGGGGATAAACACGATTTTGTTTTAACATTCATTAATTACATCATGAGGTCAGAACAACGCTATAGATTTCCCCTTTCAAAAAATGACTTTGAGTAAGAGAAAAAACATATACAGAGGGAGAAACAGACGAATAACGAACCGCACAAACCAAGAAATAATGAGGGTTTTTTTGTGTGCTTTTTTGCTTGAAAAATTAAAAGAAGTATTCCAGTGTGGTGAGGTGCAATACCTTCAACTTTGTATAATCGGGAGACACAAAATCAGCAAGATCTATAATAGCAAGATATATTATTATTTCTCCTAAACATGTGTGCCTTAATTCCTTGTATCTAAACAAGTAAAACTGGATTTCACCAAAAATCACAACAAATATCATGAAAACTATTCTGGTTTCTAGAAATATAATATATATATCACTCTGTATTTTAAATCTGATCAAAAACATAACATGTATATCAACAAAGATCAATAAATAAAAGGTCTGTTTTGTTCTTAAACAAAAAAGAAGAAAATTGTAGAAGAGTATACCATTGTACATCTCAACTTGTATGCTATTCCCTACCTAGTAATATCGTAAACCATGAGGGCGCAGCTGCCCCTCGGTAATAGCTTCTGGTGACAGCACGGAAACGTTCTTGACCAGCTGTGTCCCAGATCTGTAGCTTAATCTTTTGAGAGGCGACCTCAATAATTCTGAAACAAGAGAACAGACAAAATCTTTACATGTTTATAAAGACCTCTCTGTGATGGCAAGACCACTGTGTGAAAAATTTAATGTTTTTAATCATGTCTGCTTTTTAATCGCCTGTTACAAAAATGTCATGCACCTTGGTACAGCAGTCTCCGCCAAAATGCACGAATAACGTGTTTTCATGTAACTAGATTTTACAAGGCTAGTTACCCCCAAAAAATCCAACAACGGCTGGCCTGACCGCCAAAATGCAACATGTTTTTGTAAGTATGTCTTCAATTCGTTGCATTTAAAGAGTCAATTCATAATGTCTTTTTGCCTCGCCCCAGTACCAAAATTTGCCACTGTGTGTCATCTAGATCTGTGTTAACTATGAACACATGAGAGCATGACAATGCAGGAGGAGGTCATATATATGCATTATTAGTGGTTTGCATATTTCTGGAAATGGGGGTGAGTTAAGTAATGAATTAAATTAATACATTAACAATAGAGGACAGCATATTTGGTGTTTAATTTGGTTTGATGTTGACAATATATTTATACCAAGGACTACTTTAGGAAAGGGCACGCAGGGTCTAATTTCTGACTTAGAGAAGACTTGTTTCGTTAACTTTTGACGAGCCGTCTATTTTTAGAACCAGCATCACTCCCTCATGGGGCGTACTAATTCTTACCATCACTTTTAAGCAAAATAAGAGATAATTTAAGTCAATAGAATATATCTATTTAGTTTGAGATATTATTTACATACCGAGTAAAGTATTTGATGATGCAATATTCTATTATTGAGAACATGCACTGCAAACTATTTTGCTATTGCAAGCTTACATCACCGGAACTAGAAGAGCATCGGTTTGTTTTCATTGATTTGAATCGAAGTTCGAGTTGGAAAGTGAAGGAATATTATCATAATATCAGTGATGTTTCTATTCTAAAGTTAAAACCAATTCATCCTCACATTGTTACTTTTAATAGTTAGATCTAGATCTAACTATTGAAATCTTTCTCATAAAATGCCAAATAAATGGGCATTGTGAATTGTAGGGGGAAATAATCTAACAATAATACGGAGCCACAGTGGAGTGAAGTACTTAGATCTAGATTCTAGATATTTCTCGTTTGTTGTCTGACTAAGGGTCATACCCGAAACGTCACGTGTTTGTTCTGTCTTTATTAGTGGAGTTATCACTTATTGTCATATTTAGCCGATGAATCTAACAAGTGTCGTGTGTTTCGGTTACCCAAAATGAATGTGAAAAGCAAGCATGGTTGGATGTGTTACCTCCACGTAAATACTTTGTTATCGAACCATCTAAATTTTTCATCTGTGAAAGGCATTGGCCTGAAAATATTAAAATGATAAAACTACCTGGAGGCTATACTAGACCGGCATGTGCACCATCTGTTTTTAATGTTCCAACTTCGTGTTTACCAACACCAAAGCCAAAGCCTCGTCGCCCAAAAAGCTGAAGACCAACAACTTAAATATTTTCTAAAAAAAGACAAGATCAGTTCTTTTTCTAATTTTGCCCCTGACAAAGAATTACAAAGAAAATATGATAGGCTGATGATATCTCGATCAGAAGATAAATTTGCATGTGTTCATGACAAAAGATTTCAAACAGAGTTACATTTCAATAATTGTTAATGATAAAACTACATTGAGTTTTCCTTTAACTCTTTATGCTTTTTAAGAAAGGGATTAGTGTGCCGTTAGGTAAAATTTTGAATCCAAACAATGGGTTGGCTTGTATTCCCAATTCTTTGCAGCTGCTAATTCAGTGTTCAAATATGATCTTAGTGTGACTAGTGTGATTGAAAAAGTAGTTACGATTCTTCAGTCCCATGATCATTCAGGTTTACTGGATGCTTACAAGGCAAAAAAACTTAACTTTGTCATGTAAGGCAGTTGCAACTGTTGTGTCACAAAAACTTGTGTATCTGATTATTGTTTTGCCCTTGAATCTTTTCCAAATTGTAAGTATGCTCAACTTCACGAATCTGTGGTGCTTCCAAGTACACGAAAGCTACAATCCATTATTTCTGCGACCAGCATTGACCAAATGTTGGGGACAACATTTTAAAAAACAAATGATGTGCAGAAGAATGTATTTTTGATTATTGACAAGGTTAAGATTCGCCCAACAGTGGCTTATTCTGGTGGTGTTTTAAACGGGTAAGCTAAAAATAACCCCGATTCAAAGGCAACCTCTATGCTCTGTCTTATGGTGAAATGCTTACACGGTGGACCTAGTGTCATGGTTTCTGTGACCCCTGTGCATAAAGTACCAATTTAGTATAGTGAAAGAAGCTGTTACTCTTGTTGAAAATTACGACGGGATTGTACATATTGGGGTCTAATACAGAGGTTTCATTGAATTAAGATTTTATTTTTTGCTGAAATGCCATTGTTAACCATATTCCTATCATATGTTTTAATGAAGTATATAGTCCCAGAAATTATGATTAATTGAAATCAACTATGCATTTTGTGTTCAATACACTCTCGCCTCTGCTAGCTTAAGTCAGAAATTAGACTCCGCATGTCCTTTCTTACAGTAGCCCTTGGTTTATACGTATGTATGTGCAAAATCCAACTTCAATATCTCACGTAGTTCCTAAATTATTTGATTTTATTCAAGTGGGGAGTTTTTAAAGTCGTTGAGTATATATAATACTGATAGAACTTTGTGATAATATATATTATACAAGAAAACTGAAATTGAGTAAAACAGAATAGATACCTTGTTCCAAATTCAACCCCAATTGTGTGAGGACAATCCGCCATAACTGAGGAAGAAAAACGAAAACAGAAATAAAGGTCAGTTTATGATAGCTTGTATTACATAAGTGATTTTGTGTCAGTGGAGTAGTAATCATACATGAGTTTCATTGAAATGTACCCTATCCACTATTGCGGTGATCTCAAGGTGAATTAAGAGGAAACAGCAAGATGAAAGATAAGTGAAAGAAGGAAAGGAAAGAAGTAGGACCTACCAGAGGCATCCACCAACCACCCACTCATATATAGGAAGGAAACTTGAATCAATTTCAAAATTTGTCCAGTATTTAGATTCTTCACCATATAAAACAATCCCCATACACATACCCTCCAAGAGTAAATGTTTTGTTTCAGTGAAATGAATCTCCAAGAGTAAAATGTGTTTGTTTCAGTGAAATAAATCTCATACCCCATACACGTATCCCCCCAAGAATAAAATGTGTTTGTTTAATTGTGAAATGAATCTCACACCCCACACATAACCCAAAAGAATAAAATGTGTTTGTTTTAGTGAAATGAATCCCACACCCCATACACATAACCCGAAGAGTAAAATGTGTTTGTTTTATTGAAAATGAATCTCACACCCCATACACATAACCCTCAAGAGTACACATAACCACACAAACTCCCAGTAAAATGTGTTTGTTTTAGTGAAATGAATCTCACACCCCATACACATAACCCCCATCACATAACTTTTTGAGTAAAATGTGTTTGTTTTAGTGAAATGAATCTCACACCCCATACACATAACCCACAAGAGTAAATGTGTTTGTTTCAGTGATCTTTTTGTTTATGAATCTCACACCCCATACACATAACCCAAAGAGTAAAATGTGTTTGTTTAATTGAAATGAATCTCACACCCCATACACATAACCCACAAGAGTAAAATGTGTTTGTTTAATTGAAATGAATCTCACACCCCATACACATAACCCACAAGAGTAAAATGTATTTGTTTTAGTGAAATGAATCTCATACCCCATACACATAACCCGAGTGTGTGTTTGTTTTAAGAGTAAAATGTGCTTGTTTCAGTGAATGAATCCCACATCCCATAAAAACATGCAATGATCTCAGGAAAATAAGAAAGATAGGAAAGAGTGAAGGGAAAGAAGTAAGACCTACCAGTAGCACTAATGGTTCCTGAGAGCAAAACCTTCCTCTCTTTTTTTTTTATTTCTTTCTCTCTGCCTTTCTTTCTCTCTTTTTCTATCAGCTCCCATTCTACTTTCCGGTGTATGGGTTTTAGATGCCCGAAATGATCTTTCTTTCTTTATCAGCTCCCATTCTACCTTCCAGTGTATGAGTGTTAGATGCCCGAAATGATCTTTCTCCAGGATGCCATGTCCTGACATTTTCTGTTTCCTTCCATGAAAGTTAAATTTCTTTGCGTTAATGCCTCTTTTATATCTTCTTCCCACTTTCTCCGACGTCTGCCTTTTTGATCTTATACCTTGAGTTTTTGGCACTGTATACTGATTTAGCTATTCTATTGTAGTTCATTCTGTTAACATGCCCAAACCATCTCAGTTGATTCATTTTTATCTTAGTTTTTATGCTATCTGCTTTGGCTTGATCTCTTATTGTTGTGTTTCTGATTTTGTCTCTTTTAGTTTTCCTACTTCTCTTCTTAGATATTTCATTTCAGTTGCCTGTACTCTACTGTATTCCCTACTGTCTAAGGTCAAGGTTTCCCTGCCATATAGAATAGTAGGACAATAAACTGTTGACAATTCTTGTTTACTTACAAATGCCTTTCCTAGATGGTTATATATTGCACTTGCCTTTTGATCCTCTGGCTGATTTCTTCTCTTAGCTTTCCCTCCAAGTTAATCATTACTCCTAAGCAATTGTAGCTTTGAACTTGTTCTAAATTCTCCGTTTAATTTAAGATTTTTGTGTTTTAGCTTTCCTAGTTACTAACATTGTTTTGGTTTTCTTTGAATTTACTCTCATTCCTCTTTTATTTAACTCATTATGTTGATATTTGACTGGAGGTCATTTTCTGATTTTCCAAACAGAACTAAATCATAGGCAAATGAAAGCATTGATACATTTACTGGTTTAATCTTCCACATACCTACATTCATTGTCTTCATTTTTGAGGACGCCTTTGCGACTGAATCCATAAATGTGATAAACAAAAGAAGACTTAGGATACAACCCTGTCTTACTCCTATATCTACATCAAATTCTGAGGATACATTTCCAGCTACTCTCACTGCACATGTTGGTTTATTGTAAAAGAATTTTAATGGCTTCTATTAAATTTTGCTCTACGTTGTGTTCTTTTAAGGAATGCTATACTGTTGTCCCTCCTCAGTGGCAAATGCCTTTTCCAAGTCAATAAAACACAGGTGCAAGTCAATGTTTCTCTCAAGGAATATTTCTATTATTTGTCTAATTGTAAAAATATGTGGTCTTTACACTTCTTCCTGGTCTAAATCCACTCTGGTGTTTTTCACTCTGATCCTCTACTCTTTTTCTTAGTCCCATATCCAAAATTCTGGCATACACTTTTCCCCGGTATGCTTAGTAGTGATATCCATCTATAGTTTGAGCATTCCATAGTTGATCCTTTCTTGTGTATTGGTACTGCTGTTCCCTTTATTCCAATCGTCTGGCACCTGTTTGGACTTCCATGCTTGTTGACATATTGCATGTAGTAGTTTGTCTGCCTCTCTCCCTTGGTTTTTATCCATTTCTGGATAAACTAAAGCTGCTCCTGGATTTTTTCCTAATTTCACTTTTCTTATAGCCGTTTGGAGTTCTTCCATTGAAATATCTACATTTTCAGCTGTCTCATCTTGATTACTTATATTACTCTTAATAATTGATCTGTACTCCTTGTTTCATATGTTCTGGAGTGATTATGTAATTGTTGAAAATACTTACTCCATGTTTCCATGATTTGGCTGTCTCCTTTCATTATGTATGCTTTGGTGTTCTTAATTTGTCGTATTGGGCATGCTTCAGTCTTTTTCATGCTCTTCATTGCCCCCCAGAATAGCTTTTGACTTCCTTCATAGCTTTCTTGAAGTCTTTGTCCAAACTCTTCCCACTGTTCCTGTTTTGCTTTCCTAACTTCCTCTTTGGCAATACTTCTTTTTCTCACGTTATCTATCCTATCCTCTGGTCTCTTTGTTTGCAAGTATTTCTTCCAGGCATCCTTCTTTTCTCTGATCTTAGTCTAAACATTCTCATTCCACCATGTAGTTCTTTTCCTATCTCCTTTCATTTGTTTCCTACCACAGACCTCTTCAGTACAACTGAGGAGTATTTCTTTATATATTTGCCACTTTTCTTCTATTGTGCTTTCCTTCAGATCTATCTGCCTTTCACTGATAGATCTTTTTATCCTGGATTGGTATTACATCTGTTTTACTATTGGTTTCTTTAGTTCTTCTATTTTGAGTTTAGTAGCTTTCTTCTCTTTCCTTTTATGTTTGTTTTCTTCAGTTAATCTCATTTTGGCCATCACTAGGTGATGATCACTAATTATTTCTGCTCTTCTGTTTACTCTTGCATCCATTGTACTGTAAAAAGGGAGCTGTTAACTATAAATGTAGTCTATGATTGACTTTTGACATCTGTCTTCATTTAATCTTGTATATATAATATATATCTTTATAAGGCAAAAATCTATTAGTCTCTTTTCATTTGGAGAAGTTGTAGTCTCTCCTTCTTTACCTATTGCTCCTCCTGATGTTTCTATATTGTTGCCTACTCTAGCGTTTAAATCTCCTAAAACCATTAATTCCTGTTGGGTTTGAGATTCTCTGCAGCTATTGTAAATCATTTTCGAAGATATCTTTTTCTTCTTTGGTGGCATCTTCGTTTGGTCCATAAGCTATCAATAATTTAATTTCTCTTCCTTTTGGTTTAATATTTACCTCTAATAGCTGTGAGCTTATAAATTGCCAACTGTCTAGTAGCATTGCTTGCCTTTTATGCATAAGAAGGCCTACTCCTGCTCTAACTTTGACATCTACTCCTGAGAAGATTAAAGTATGATTTGGTCCTACATTTTCTATTCCTTGTCCTTTTTTCTTTGTTTCTGTAATAGCCAAAACGTCTACTTTGAATTTTTCCATTTCTTCAGCTAATTCTAACTCTTTTCCATTAATTGCCCTTACATTCAATGTTCCAAAATCAGTCCGTGTTCTTTTCCAGAGCCGTCTTCGAAAGTTCAAGTCGGGTATATCATTGTATATTCTATTTGAATCACTTTGGTTTTGTAAATATTTGCCTTGATTGACACTTCCTTTCATTCACTCTCTATCATTTCTTCTTTCTAGACCCAGTGAGATATAGATCTAATCTTATAGTTATCCTATTTTTTCATTCATGTTTCCCATACTCACACCTCTCTCCCCTTTCTTTCTTCCCTGCTGTTTTCTTCTTCCTTTTTCTCTCTCTCTCTATTTCTCTTCTTCTCACCTTTTATTACTTAAACTTATTTTCATTCTAGATCTGAACCTTCCATTCTCGCTCATTCTTCACATCCCCCTCTACTACGTTTCTTATCATCAGTCTTTTTCTTTCTTTCTTTCTCCTTTATTTTTTGTTCTGACATCACATTGTGTGATGCCTGAGGTAGTATTTAGATCTAGATTCTAGATATTTCTTGTTTGTTGTCTGACGAAGGGTTATACCCAAAACGCCACGTGTTTGTTCTGTCTTTATTAGTGGAGTTGTCACATATTGTTATATTTCGCCTTTGGTTTTGGATAAGCAGTGGATTGGCCCACTGTACCCTAAGTAGATGGTGGGGCTGCCACCTTTGAAGCCCCCTACATGTGCCTTGTTATTTTCTGTCAGGGTTAACTCCCTTAGCCTTTGGTTGCTCAAAACAAGCCTGCAACGCAGCAGGTTGTTATTTTCTGTCAGGGTTAACTCCCTTAGCCTTGGGTCAACCAAGACACGCCTGCAAGGCAGCAGGAGACTGTGGAGGGAGGGAACGCCTAATCCCTGTACAGGTGCTTACCTGTCCAATGTTCGTGAGTAAAAACTTTCTTTTGGAATCTTCAGGAATACAAACAGAAAAGAAATTGAAGAAAAGGAAAAAAAGAAAGAAAGATTTATTTGACAAACAAATTATGAAAAGAGATGGATTAAGATTAGAGACGAACATCCTTCAATTAAAACTCACATTTCTTCTCTGTAAATTGGTGTAGCAGGCAGGACTTTCCCACACCCATGTCTCCTATGATGATGTATTTAAAAATGTAACTGTAGTTATATGGGCCCGCTGCCATCTTGGCCTTTTTTCTGGTGGTCGTGGACAATGAGGCAAAAGTGTATATCTGGTTTCTATACAAAAGGACTGATGGAATTCTGATCACCAGCTGTGACAATCTCCTGGTGATGAATCCCTGCAGATCATAAATGTTAAAAGAGAATATATTTAGCATATTTATACAAAGATCTTGCGAAATTTTTAAACAGGTTTTTTTCCCTTTCTTTTTCTGGACGCGCAAAAGTATGTTCAGTTTTTTTTATTGCTTTTGAGTTTAGGTTTTTTTAATTCAGTGTATACTGTCAAAATATGGTCATTCTAAATCGTCTGAAACTTTGTAGCACCCTTGGTCGCCATGGAAATGGCTGCCATATTGGTCTTCGTCTCAAACTTCAAGCTCGAGAGGTTCATTTACTTATGAATCAAATCACTCAAACCTGCCCCCCCCCCTCAATATATGGTAAGATATGACGTCAGAAAATTTGGATATATTTATTTTTTTAACAAATTTTAAAAATTAAAGCAGAATCTGAAGTAGAGCTCATGTAAAGAAAGGAACCTATTTGTGTCCGTAAATCATCCTATGGTGTTTGGAGATCTAAAAATAGTCCATCTCATAATAAATATGACACATTTGTACATTTTGATTGGGTTTATATATACCAATGATTGTCCTAAATTCCCCTTTTAACATCAACACGTTACGTCACTGTAACCCAACATCAGCAAGCTACATTTAACAGCAAAATAACCACCCACTATAAGACAAAATACGATCACAACAGATACTTTTGTAAGTTATTATATGGTGGACTAAACAACATTCTGTTGTTGAAAAGTGAGCTTTCATTGAAATAAAGAGAACTTTAACAGATACATCAAATTTAACTGATCAGTTGTACTGATGTCATAGCCATGACACATATTCTAGATTCTCTATAGATACTTGGATCTAGAAAAAGATATATTATCACAAATTAACTTGTGCTCGGCATCAAGTATGCAGTACATGGATTTTAAAAACAGGCCTTCCAGTGTCTCTAGATATTATATATCTAGAGTGGATAAACGTCAGCACAGCTACTGAAGGACCAGAAGTAGAGATATATAAAGAAAGGAACCTATTTGTATTACAGTAAATCATTCTCTATGACATTTGAAGGTATCTAAAAATAGTCCGTCTCTTAATAAAATGACCAATTTGTATAAATTGGGCATTATGATGGAATGTCGTAAGTTCCCCTTATTTCATCAAGACAGCCACTTTAACTTGTCTACATTTAAAAACAGTACGACCACTCCTTGAAAAATTTGTTTTTATCATAACAGGAAAAATCACTTTAGTATCGCTTAGACAGTATCGAACTTGAAAAAATCTAGTTTTATAAACGATACGGTACATCCCCGACCTTACTCACTGAAAACGCACACACCACGCTTTCACCGACTGACCATGATGCAGACTAGCCTTCCGTGATAGTGATACCTCTCCTCTCACAAGCCTCCATGACCGAGTCTGACACGACCACTCTGTGAGGCCTACCATACATCTATGTTCTGTGGTCTCATCTCCTCTCTGCCTAACTTTAGGAATGAGAGATAAATTCTCTTATGGCAGGTTTCACAAAAATAGGACCCAATGATAACTTGAACTCTTCAATTAATCTTTCTCAGTCTAATTGATGAATTTTCTTAACATTTGGTCCATGTATAGCTTTGACATCGCAGATATAAAAAACATAATATTGTGAAATTTGCTTTCAATTTGTGTGTTTTGTGAATATTTTTTGGGTGCGAACGTCAGCAATTGAGACTGATGGCATTTCCCTCTTTTAATACGTCCTTTTTCACCTTAAGGTAAGGTGAGGTCAATGACCTTTTTATTTTGTTTTCTTTAATTCCTTGTGAAAGAGAATTGCTCAAAGAAAATTTGGCGAGTTCTAATTTTTAAAAATCTTTTGCAGCGATCACGTGAGGCAGGTTTCAGATTTTCGTTATTATGTAACAACTGTGGTCTTCAAATGAACACACAGTAAGAGCTGAAAAAAAGTTAAAAAATATGTAGAATGATCTGGAGTAAAAGAAAACGTATTTCTACGGCCATATATCCTATAAAAGACACGAAAAAAATCATGGGAAACTCTAAATGAGATTGAGAATACCATGAGACTACTATCAGTCTTCAAAACATTATGGTCAGACAAAAATTCTTTTTCGATCTGGGATCTAATAACGGTAATATCGCTTGAGTTATTTTCTCGTAGTTCATCTTGTGTAAGCCTATTGAGAAATCATGTAATTTTTTTTTTTAAATGGTCCGGTTAGCTTTGCGGAATATTTTGTCTTTTGATGTCCCTTGCGACCACCGCTGACGTCCGCATAAAAATGTAGACGATGATCGGCCATCAAATAGAGACTGTGATCAGGTTATTTTCGGAGACCGTTCAGGTTAGATTCGATTGCATTAGCTTCTTTGGCTTATCGTGAGTGAAATTTATGTAAAGAAGTCCGGCAATCAATAGGCTTTCATGATTTATTACTTTCTAATAAATAAAGACAAGATAATTGGCAATACGGAGGTTTAGAAGTCCATTACACCGATAGTG
The DNA here is from genome assembly GCA_037039925.1 of Doris montereyensis. Taxonomy (NCBI): domain Eukaryota; kingdom Metazoa; phylum Mollusca; class Gastropoda; order Nudibranchia; family Dorididae; genus Doris; species Doris montereyensis. The sequence continues at coordinate 329,554 of JAXRKP010000213.1, read as the reverse complement.
ACTCTACGTCTCCACTATGCAGTCTTCTTCGCATAACAATACAATATTACTAAAAACGCATTTAAACGAGAAAGAGAGAAAATAATACTAACAGCCCAGGTTCAAGATTTGTCAGCCACCGCTGCCATATTCCGCAAAGCAATTATCGATCGATAAAGACACAAGTTTGTGCTAGTCTAGTGGAGCGCTCTATGACTGTAGATAGTCGAAGATGGGGGGAGTGATGATGGGAGTAGGGGGGGCGGGCACATACGGGGGAAAAAGAACCATTGTCGTCAAAAGCGCTTTCTTTTCGGTGAGGGTTTTGTTGCTGGTGTCTCTCTCTCTCCACATCTCTTTTTCTCTCCCAAATATCGCCTATACGTATCGCATCCTCACTGCTATATAAGTCGGTCATGAAGTTTATCGTACCAGTTTCAGCAGAATGGTACACACGATAAACACGTAACACGTAATAAGGATAGTATAAAGGCGTAGAATCACAGAATTTTACAAAAAACGGGACAAAACAGCATCGTTTTACATTTATCAACACGATCCGAACGCACGAGTCACCTGATCAACGGGGAAGGCAGCGGCCGGACTCCACGCCCGAGGTGTCGGGAAACACAAACTTCACATCTTATTGAGAACTAGGGAAAAGTCAGGAACTCTCCAAACCAGATGCCCAAGCGTTACGTCACTAAATAAAAGCCAGGGAAACCTCGGTCAACGGACCTATGCAGTTCGCATAACATTACGTCACTGGCACTGGACCTAGAATTTTCAGTTATGCCCCTTGACTGCAAAACATGACTTTTAAAGCTAATTTACTCGCCACCGTCCTTTGCTATTTCTTAAAGTCATATATCTGGAATCCTCAGGTTCTAAGCTTTAATCTGGTATATAACACTTGTAACAAATATAACATGTACATTTTGACAAAAGAGGAAATGGGGATGGACCATTTTGTGAAACCTGCCTTATAAGATTTTCATAGTTCATCCTCAGAAGAGAGTGACGGGTTAGTAGAAATAGTGCTTCCACTTCTTGAAAATGGCTGACCTTAATTCTTGTTTCCTGATGGCTATGTGTAATAATTCTATAATAAGAATATATTCTTTACCCCCATTACTGGTTGTTTCCCAGTTTTATCATCTTCATGAGGAATGTGTTATTCAGGGGGGCTTGTGTTTTTGTAGTCATCTTCCCAAGTCAGTTGTCTTTCTATTATTACTCCTGCTTTAGCTCTGCCGCAGTGTATTTCCCAAAGTCTACAGTGCTAATCCAGGAGTAATAATAGGAAGATGACTGACTTGGGAACACACATCGTGACATAGATTTAGATCTACTCAGTAGAGAGGCAAGGAGAGAGTATCGAGTTAAACTAGGATTTGTGATTGTATTTGGTGTGAAATGATAGCGTGCTTAAGTTTGATTATCTGAACAAACAACATGGTTTTATTGAAATGAGAACTATTATTGAAATAATGAAATTTGTTATTGAAAACATGGAGAGTTTTAAAACACATCAAATAGAACTGACCAATGGCCAGCCATACTGACGTTATAGCTAAGTGCAATGACGTTATCACACTTTAGATGTTAGCATTTCAAAAACTTGGATAGTCTTAGAGCTTGATCTAGAGTGTAATTTATTCAATATCTAGATCTATCTCTAGATCTACACTGACATTAAAATTAGTGACACTCATTACTGATTCAAGCCTTACTGATTACTCCTCAAGTTGTCTACTAGATCTATCTAGATCAAAGTCTAAGGATGCCACTGATCTTATTTCATCCTGATCTAGAATCTTATTTAGATATAAATCTAGCCTCTAAACTAAATCTAAGGCAGCGCCACTGAGCAATCCGAACTGAAAAACCAAGTCTTATCTATCAACTACAGATCTCTAGATAGAATCTACCAATGAATGACCTAATCAAAATTTGTCCATCTCCATAAAACTCCGAAATTCTAACCTTAGGCAATGCAACTGAATGAAAAATTATGACACATTAAGAGCAGAACATGTAGATTCCTATCAAACATCTAAAGCGCGCTAGACGTACAATATACAGCGAAGTTGTTCAGATCAAGATTAGCATCTACCATCGATGAAAAACGCCGAGGATTTTTCTTGTGATTGGAAAGATCGAATTTTCTATGCATCTCATGACTTCCGCTTCACCCCTATAGGTATACTGGAGTGAAAGAATTATGCTTTGTGGTTCTTTATCGGTCACTCACCTAAAACGGCGTCCAAATCACACAAAAATACTATAATCCTGTGATATTTAAGTGCTTCTGTCGGAGTCGTAGTTCCGTCACTAGTGTGTTTATTGACAATGTCGACTAAAATGGCGGATGACGGATGTGTGCTGATTTGTCATCGCCATCTACCGCAGGGGCGTCAACGAAGGGAAGTAACTGTAGAAAACAGTAGGTTTGGGCTTTCAAATGAAGAAGAGCTTCACTTACTTTCGTCTTTAGTTGGGTCCACGGAATTCTACCGGTCCACAGAATTCAAGACACTTACTAGAATTATGTGGTTGGGTCTTATCTCACAGGGTCTTCAGTTCTAGCACAATGGCCGAGACAGTTAGTTGTAGATAATAAGAGAGCAATTTTTTTTCTAAAAATGAGATAACGAAGGGCACAAACAATTCGCTAATTTTTGTTGTCACCATCATCTCCACATCATCAAAATCATCATCACCGCTGTCGCTGTCACGGTATATATAGTAATATATTCAGAGGTGTGGCGTACCCATTATTGTAGGTGGTGCCACGATACCATACTGTCATAATATCATACTTTCAGACAACTGATATAAATCATAAAACACGATGTTGTACAATGAGAGGTACAATAATAACACCTCCGCACACTTTTGAACAGTGGGAGAGAGAGAGAGAGACAGACAGATAGACAGACAGACAGACATACAGAAAGAGACAGAAAGAGAGAGAGTGAGAGACAGACAGACAGACAGATAGAGGGACAGAGAGAGAAAAAAGAGAGAGAGAGAGACAGACAGACAGAGGACGAGTGGGCAACACACATTAGCGTGCATCAGCATCACAGCACGTAGAGCTGGTCTTTGGCTAAATGGCCCTTTAAACGTACGGTTGATTCATCGACAAACTGTACGATATCAAAAGAATGGCGGGGATCCTATCAACTTCTCGATAAACGAGCGTGGAAACAAGCAATCCTCTCGATATTGAAGGGTTCTCAGTCCTGGCGCCAGATATCTGGCGAAGCCAGGTATTTTCCCGCAGGCGAACTGAAGCAAGAGCGACCAGTGGCGGTGAGGGAGTGGCTTTTTGATGTTGCCGCAGGCGGAGTTAAAAATGCAGTCTAAAAATTACCTAAATATTGGTCAAATCAGAAAAATATAATTTTCTTAACTGTATAAAAAATAATTTCTTCAACGATGAAGAGACTACTATTGTTTATTCATTCTTTCATGGTAAATGTAGTGTTTTAGAGAGACCAGTTTTTTCTAATATCATCAAATTATAGAACATTTTAAACATTTGAAAGTTCAGATAAAAGATAAGGATGGGTATGATATTCACCTTGATAAAGTTTATCTTAAATTCATTATAAGAATTTCTAAAAAAATGGCTACAAAATATATCGAACAAAGATTTGATATTTCTGACAAGCAGAAAGTAAAGATTGAACTTGCTAGGAAAACAAGAGTCGGTTACTATTAGAATCTCGAATGTTGAAAAAAGTATGCGCTTGAGAATGGAAAGAATGTTAATATTAAACTTAGTAAAGCACAGTTACAGTATAACAAAAAATAAAGTAGAAGGATAATTTTTATCCTCATTCATGGGATTAGCTAGAACCGTATTACCAACTATTGCCAAAAACGTTCTACCAGCGTAGCTAAAAGTTAAGCATTGGGTAGCCTAGAAGGTCTCGGTCCAGCAGCTGTTAACAAAATAATGGGAAATGGAATTTACTATAAAAAAGGGTGGCGGTTTATATAAGTTTAAAACTATGAGATCAGGTCTCTATTTAAATTCAAAAGTAACACCTCTTAAAAGTTTAGAAAGAGTTGGCGATTAAATGTATATATTATGAAAAACGAACAAAATTCATGGGTTGATGGCTCAGGGACAATTCATACTATAACTTAACTTAATTTAGTTTTCTAACTCTAAAAATGGATGACGAAAAAGTTGTTGAGAAAAACTTTCCACGATTAACTGCTGAGCATTCTGCTCCACCTATTGAAAATCACTATGTTGACTTAAATAACACTGCGGCAGTGGATCATGTAGGGCTTAGTCGATTGACTGACATAAAGGAAGTGACAAATTATTTACAACGAAACAGTGAAGAGAGAAGGTCATTATCTAAAACACACAGTAAAGTAACTAATACATTGCATTACACTAATTATGGGTTAAATGTCGTTTCGTCTGTATCAGCAGTTGCTGTTGTATCAACTCTACCATTGACACCAACATTACCGGTTAGTTTACGTTTATCTGCTCTGTCTGCTGTTTATGGGGGAATGTCAAAAGTGATAAATAAACTAGATAAAAAGTTAAATATCAAAGTACAGCAACATAGAGATATCTATACATTAGCAGAAACTAAATTAAACACTATTACATCTCTTATTTCCAAAGCATTTGAATATGGTCATATTGAACATAATGAGTATCAATTTATATTCGATGAAAAAAGAAATGCAATCAATACAAAAGAAAGTATTAGATCTTCTAAGAATAGAAAAATTATGAAAAAGAAATAAAAGAAAAGGGTAGAAATGAAGTCAAAGATTTAAAAAATCAACTTAATAAAAATGATTTTTTAAAAGTAGATGATTGAAAGAAACGTAATGAATTAGTTAAAGAGTACATTAATTTAAGAGATGAATTAAAAGATAGACTTGTTTCTGAAAGGATTGGGGAAGAACATAGAACAGAGAAGTATAAAGAGATGGCCAAACCTTTAATAGATGAAAGTAAGAAGACAAGGGGAGAAATTGAGAAACACTCTAATCTATTGAAAGAACATAATCAAGCTGTACAAAAATAAAATAAACTCACCAGCAATAGAATATGTTAAAGATAATGATGGAAATAAATATGATTTAGGCGAATTAGGAGAAAAAATACTTATCGATTGCATTAAATAAGAAGAAACTTTATGACTCAATTTTTTGTCCAAAAATGGTTGGTAAAAAACTTATAATTGGAAATAAACTTTTGATATCGAATATTAATGATGATATTATAACAGCTGGTAAATAATTTAAAGGAACTGATGATTTATGGGAATTATCAACAAGAATGAAATCTAATGAACATTTAATTATTAATGAAGATAAAAAAAGCATTTGAAGATGTAATGATAAACACAAATAACGAAAACGAAAGTATAAGAGGAAATCGTCGTGGATATAAGTATGAAAACTTTATTAGACCTACCATACAAAAACACTATCCATCAAACCTTCGAAGACAAACTTTGGTTGATGGTATATCAGTTATTTTTCCTTGTGATCCTAATGAACATTGATAGAATGGACTTATTATTTGCTAGTAGGGAAGCTGGTAACACAGGTGTTGATCAAGAGTTGAAAGACTAATAAATTTTTGTCGAAAGAATAACATGAAAATAGCCAACACCTTTTTTCCTTATAAAAATATTCACAAATATACAAGAATAAATGAAGACAGGTGTGTAAAGTCAATGATAGACTACACAATAGTTAGCAGTTCCCTTTTTCAGTACATTGGATGCAAGAGTAAACAGAGGAGCAGAAATATTTAGTGATCATCACCTAGTCATTGCCAAAATGAGATTATTGACTGTAGAAAAAAACCCAGAAAAGGAAAGAGAAGAAAGCTACTAAACTCAAAATAGAGGAACTAGATAAACCAATTATAAAGCAGAGATACCAATCTAGGATTAAAAAAAAGATTTATCAGTGACAGGCAGATGGATCTGAATGATAATGATAGCACAATAGAAGAAAAGTGGCAAATATATAAAGAAACACTACTCATATGTACTGAGGAGGTCTGTGGTAGGAAACAAATTAAAGATAACAGGAAAAGAACAAGGTGATGGAATGAGAATGTCAAGATTAAGATCAAAGAAAAGAAGGATGACTGGAGAAATGCAAACAAAGAGACTAGAGGATAGGATAGATTACGCGAATAAAAGAGCTACCGCCAAATATGAAGTGATGTAAAGCGAAACAGAAACAATGGGAAAAGTTTGGACAAAGACTTCAAGAAAGCTATCAAGGAAGTCAAAAATGTTCTGGGGGTGAAGGGGCGCGGGATGGGGGGGCAATAAAGAGCATGAGAAACACCAAAGCATGCCTAATACGACAAATTAAGAATGCCAAAAGGAGAAATAATGAAAGAAGACCGTATTTTCAACAATTACATAATCCCTCCAGAACATATGAAACAATGGAGTAAAAATCAATTAGTAAGAGTAACAAGTAATCCAGAGGAGACAGCTAAAGATGTAGATATATTAATGGAAGAAATCCAAACAGCTATAAGAAAAATGAAATTAGGAAAAGCACCAGGAGCAGATCAAATGTATCCAGAAATGATTAAAAACCAAGGGAGAGTGGCAGACAAACTACTACATGCAACATGCCAACAAGCATGGAAGTCCAAACAGATGCCAGACGACTGGAAAAAAGGAACGGTAGTATTTTAGTATCAATACATAAGAAAGGATCAACTATGGAATGCTCAAGCTATAGAGGGATATCATTGTTGGGTGTATTAGGAAACTAGAAATGAGCCTAAGGAAAAGAGTAGAGGATCAGAGTGAAGAGCATCAGAGTGGATTTAGACCAGGAGAAGTGTACAAGTCCACATATTTACAATTAGACAAATAGTAGAAACATTCCTTGAGAGAAACATTGACTTGCACCTGTGTTTTATTGACTTAGAAAAGGCATTTGACAATGTGAAGAGGGACGAACTATGGCATTATAGAGCAAAATCTAATAGAAGGCATTAAAAGTTTTTATAGTAAACAAACATGTGTAGTGAGCGTGGCTGGAAACGTATCGGAAGAATTTGATGTAGATATAGGAGTAAGACAGGGTTGTATCCTTAGTCCTCTTTTGTTTATCACACTTATGGATTCAGTTGCAAAGGCATCCTCAGAAATGAAAAAAATTAATGTAGGTATGTGAAAGCTCAAACCAGTAAGTGTATCAATGCTCTTATTTGCCTATGATTTAGTTCTGTTTGGAAAATCAGAGAGTGACCTTCAGTCGAATATCAACATTATGAACAATAAACTAAATAAAAGTGTAGGAGTAATGATTAACTCACAGAGGGAAATCTAAGAGAAGAAATCATCCAGAAAATCCAAAAGGTAAATGCAATATATAACCATCTAGGAAAGGCTTTTGTAGGTAAACAAGAATTGTCAACAAAAACTAAAATGACAGTATACAACACAGTTCATTGTCCTACTCTCCTCTATGGCGTGGACCTTAGTTAGAAGAGAATGCAGTAGAGTACAGGCAGCCGAAATGAAATATCTAAGAAGAGTAGTATGGAAAACTAAAAGAGATAAAATCAGAAACACAACAATAAGAGATCAAACCAAAGCAGATAACATAAAAACTAAGATAGAAATAAATCAATCGAGATGGTTTGGGCATGTTAACAGAATGAATGACAATATAATAGCTAAATCAGTATACAGTGCTAAAACCCAAAGTAAAAAACCAAAAGGCAGACGTCGGAGAAAGTGGGAAGAAGATATAAAAGAGGCATTGAAACATAGAAATTTAACTTTTTGTGAAGGAAAAAGAAAATGCCAGGACAGGGCATCCTGGAGAAAGATCATCTTGGGCATCTGCACCCATAAACCGAACGGTAGAATGGAAACTGATAAAGAAAGAAAGAAAGAAACATTTGGATATCTGTTCTTTAAGAGTTCTATTAAATGTTTCAGCTATACAGGATTTTTCTTCATTCTGTGTAGAATATAATTTTATGTTTTCTTTCTTAAGTTAATCTTTAAAAGTTTTGTTATAAAACTCGGTTCCTTTGTCAGCCCATATTTTTTCTGGTTTTCTTTCTTTAAATATCTGTTTACAAGCATTTGTTACTTCTAATCCAGTTTTCGTTTTTAATGGAACTACCCAAGCATATTTATTAAAAACATTAATAACACTTAGAAAATATTTATAGTGTTTATTTTGTTTTGAATACTTTTGCATGTCGACGAGATCTGCAGCAAAAAAACGTCATCTATGTTGAAAGCTACGACTTTCCTTCTTTGAAATTTCTTTCTAATAGGTTTATGTAATTCATCACTCAATTCATTAGTTAGCGGTTTGTGGTCTAGTCATTTGTTTCCAAGTCCCAGGTTAGCTTCGCGCCAATAATGTTTTTAGTAATCTTCCTTCCCCAAGGTTTCGTTTTTAAACTATTTAATTCATCTATCATTTTAAAATCGCAGATATCACTTCTTTCTTTTCTATCTCGATATTTTGAAAAATATATTTACATCATGTTTGATAGAAATGTCATCAACTTCATTATAAGGTTTATTTTTATCAATTGGTGAGCCGTCTGGGTTTAACCGTTTTTCTATAGGTGTACCAGGTCCATTAATGAAAGGGCAAATGAATAGGAAACAGTTTATCTATCGATCTTTCGCATTCTTTTTTTAGAAATAAATCTAGATTTTATAGCACCACATACAACACATCTACCCTGTCACATGTTTCTATCATATTTTTTTTATCTTTCTTTCTCCTACATTGGTGGTATTTGTTTTCGTTTTTACATTTGAGACAATATACGAGTTCCATTTTAATAAATAAATAAATGACTGAATACTTAAATGTTGAAAATTTAATACTTGAGAACAAACCAACCCGTATCAAACTATAATTTAATAGACGCTGTGAAACAATAAAAAATGAAAATTTTAGAGGAGTATTTCTAAGAAATGAACTACCTTCTAAACCACATAAGAAAGAATGTGGAATAATTAATCTTGCCGACTCGTCATCACCAGGCACACGTTGGGTTTGTTATTATAAAGATAACAATAAGAAATATTAGTTTGATTCATATGGTATTCAACCCGTTTTAGAATTAGAAAATTATCTAGGAAAAGAAATAGAACATAATATCTCTCAAATACAAAAATTAGGTGTTATTTCGGGTCAGGTAAAAATAATGTTTGATGACTTAGTCCCAGTTAAAAAATACGAGGAATCAACAGTATTAACAAAGCATCATGGTGAATATTTTATTGGTGCAAATAAAAAGACAAATAATCAAACGGCTCTTGAGTCTATTCCAAAATTTTAAAATGACATCGACGATCTAAAAGCTCCACCTGGGGTCAACGTTATATGTTTCTGGTTACTTATTGGAAGAAAACCCAGAAGGTCGTATTATCGAAGGATTAAACATGACTATTGAAAAACTAGATACTCCTAAACCATTTTGGATAACTGTCGGAATAAAAGCTGTAAGACCATCTCCAGAACAATTAAAATTAAACGTTGATAGTGATGTTAATCTAAATAAA